>OV816023.1:99659281-100259281 GCA_929113105.1 Agrypnus murinus
CGAATGGTAATATATTTATACTAAGGAGCATCATAGAGAAGAGGATAAAATAAGGGAAACGAAGATATCTTACTTTCATCGATCTGAGGTCGACGTTTGGCATACCGTCGAAAGAAGTGTTAGCTAGAAAAATAAGATATGCCAAACTACTTAGTAAGTAGCAAAAACCCCCTAAGAAAGTAACCAACAGGCTCCAAATACATAGGGATAGATTAACAGATTCTAAAACGATAGAAAGAGTCTAGTGGAGGAACGTTTTAGTCATCTTCTATTCATAAGAGTATAATGGACAAGATGAATAAAAACACCAAGGAAATATTAAAGCATCTACATAGAAACATACTATCAATAGAAAAGCAATAGACAATCTATCATATGCAAATGAAGTGGTGCTAGTACCAGATACATACGAGAAAATGCAAAAATTGTTTAATATTTGACTAGAAAAAATTGAAAGGAAATAAACACAAAGAAAAGCAAAACTCTGATAGTAAGTAAAAATAGTAAGGTGTAGAAACGGTACAAACATAAGGTCGAAGATGGAAACTGGAAATGGTTACCGCCTATTAATGAATACCTGGAGAGAGAGGTAGCGAATAGGGCTACAAATGCAACCAGCGCTTACTGCGACTTTCACATAACAGTTTTCAGGAAAAGAGAAGTAAAGAATAAAATAAAATATGACTATTTATGTATACAATACGATAACCTTACGCAGATAAGTATCAGGTTTTTTTTTAATTGTTCGAATTGTTTACTTCTATGGATTTACCAAAGCTGTCTTCCACAATACAGCGAAAGAACTACTGGTTAACCAATCATGAACAATTAATAGATCTTACGTGCGGATGTATAAAAGAAGAACATAAGTGTATCATTTTTAGAGATGTAATTTATTTAGTGATTTAATACTATGCAAAGCTTTGGACAAGAAACGACTTCTGGGTTTGGACCGTATCATATTGAGAACAACCTAGAAACTCAACGTTTCGCCTGCAAATGTACGGGCAGGGCCGTAGCTACCACCAGGGCAGCCGGGGCAGCGCCTCGGGGCCCCCAAACATCGGGGCCCCCGAAAGCGGAGGAACTTTTTACGAAATTTGTCTTAAAAAAGTTTTGAGCCAAATTTAACTTGTTTAAACATTAAATAAATCGATTTAAAAATATATTAAGTTTTAAAACATTAACAAATTAAAGTTGTTTATAATGTATAACAGCGCCTTTGCTATTTTGCCTGCGATAGCCTACATTCATACACTCGCTGACTTAAAAGTCGCGGTAAAAATGATGTTGGACGCAAATATAGAATCTCAATCTGTATTAAATTAGCTTTAAAATTACATAGGTAAGCAATGCAAATTGAATATGGCTCCTATGTTAAACTCTTCAAAACAAAATTAGCCACAATGTGGTAGAAACTTTTGACTCAACCTAATATTTAGAAAATTAGAAATTTTTATGTTTGTCGGTAACAACTTTTACTTAATTTGCATAGGTCAAACAGAGATATAAAATTATAAATTCAAAGTTTTTGTTGTTAGTTGTCATCAATATGAAAACACAAAAATATGCTAATAACACATGTCATCTTCGATTGCAAAGTAAACGCTGAGCGGGCGTTATATACCATATATGCCCAGTTATAATGCCCGCTTATAATCCCGCTTATCATGCCCTGATCGTTATGGACTTGTTATTATAGTTCGTATCACAGGTATAAACAACAAATAATATGAAGTGAAACATAAAAGATAAATAGTGCTTTTTTCAGTTTTGCCTTATAAATTTTGTAATGTATATCAGCGCCATTGCTATTTTTGCTGCAATAGCTTACAGTCTTACACCCGCTGTCTTAAAAGTCGCTGTAAAAAAGTTAGGAAACAGAATTTAATGTAATCCTGTTTTCAGTTAAAACTCAACCTGTGAAGACTTAGTATATTGTAACTTGCAACTTCATAAGTTTCATAAGCATACTTGCATGTCGTATAACGGGTGGTACTCCGCCTGGTGCAGAAGCTTTTACATCGCGATAAGCGCCTTCTACGTGACCTAACGACTACCACTAAATTAATAATAAATAACCGGGACCGCTGCAGTATAAGGCTAACGACTTAGCCAAGGTTAGCAAGCATCTTCCGTTTTATATTAAAGTCAATGTGACAAGTAAATATGTGTTTTGTCTGTTTTAAATGCCCATGATATCTTATATTAGAGCACATACGGTCGTCCGCGACCACATCGCCGACCACATTGCCGAACACATCACGGACCAGGTCGGGGACGTGGTCCGGATAATGATGGAATGCCTTGCTGTAATTTATTGCATACATTTGGGCTTCGAGATGGTTTGTATAATAAAATTATAAGTATCGTATTTCGTTACAACATTTTTATCACAATGCAAGACATTATTGACTGCATAATACTAAATACTTCTAATTAAAGAAAAAGATTTCAGTAGACATTTTATTATGAACTCAATAAATTTTTTTATTTCGATATACGCGTTTCAAAGAAATAGGATACTTATAATTTTATTATACAAACCAGCTCCAGGCCAAAGTCGTTTATGTAATAAATTACAGCAAATCTAAATATTTCCTCATTATCCGGATCACATTTCCGACATGGTCGGCGATGTGTCGTGCACGACCGCGTGTGCTCTACATTAACAGAAAAAACACAAAATAGCAACCCTATAAAAAAGGCTTGCTAAATGAAAGTGATGTAGAGGTAAAGGGGAAGATAACATGGGGCCCCATAATTATGTGTTGCCCCAGGGCCCCCAAGTCTGTAGCTCCGGCCCTGTGTATGGGGCTTCTTCAGGAGAATATCTAAACCGCTTAAAAGAATATCCCCATAGAAGCGACACAAAAACCAAAACAAACGGGATATAAAATTAAATTAAACAATTCACATGTTGAGTGAGTTACTACTGTGTCCTGCCACTCTATTTCTTTTTACATAATTGTATATCCCATTTGTATCGGTCTTTGTGTCTATCTATGCGAATATTCTCTTAGGCGCTTTAATTATTCTCCTGAAGAAGTCCCATACAACTACCGTCAAAACATTGAGTTTCTTCATTGTCCTCTATATTGCACGGTATAAGGATTTAAGATTTTTCATTAGGCTAAAATATTAGAGTTTTCCCTAACTTTCTTAGTTTATTGATTGTTGAAATACAAATTCTACTTGTCTGTTTAAATCGCATATATCAGAAATATAGTCGCAGTACACCCTGTACATACACATCAATTATAAACTGATTATAATGGAAGTTCTTAAGTCCCTATGTGTGAAAGGTTTTACAGCTGCATCAGGTTTTTTAATTACCAGTTCATAGATTGACAGCCGATGAGCACTTATATTATGTAAATATACAATACTAGTATTATTATAATATTATCATCGTTAATAATAACAGGATAAAGTAATAGCTGACCTGTACTGTCAATTCTGGTAGGTTGTATTATTTGTTCAACACGTAAGCATCCAAGACATTACAAAAGCGATCTTGCTCAGTTAATTGCAAATGTATGTTAATATCTTCGACAATTAATTATCACCTTATCCACTATAGAAGCAACATCTAATGTTACGGAATGTATTTAAAAGCATTCTACGACATACCAGAGTTGTCTTGCCAATGGGCAATCACTGCCACCTGAGCAGTGTCTGCATTACTGTAATTTCTAGTGTTGAATGGTAAAAATCAGTTTCTGTGCAAAAAAAGTTGTAAAAATCTTTTCCAAAATTTGTTGACACACGTTATAAATCCAGTCATCATTCAATTGAACACTATTGCAAGAACAGGATTAAACCATAAATATTTTTGTGTTCTCATAAGTCGGATGACACTGGTAGTAATCAATTGGTTCAACTGTGATTTTTATAGCAGTCATAGATTTATTCTTCACAAATTAACAAATTTACAGTTTCAAAATGTTGTATTCCACTCACTTTAATATCCAACGTAAGAATATAGCCCAATTATTGGTTAGAAAACTGCTCACCACTAACTCATAACCATCATGATGGACCAGTGCAGGCGTGACACCAAAAAATATTTACTGCACTCAATCAGTATAGAAATACAAACAAATTATTACGGAACTAAACTACTCCATATACTTATGGACATAGCGGATTTGAGGTTAAGTAAATTCTGCAACGCGGTTTGACTATTACCATTAACATATTGAACACGAGTTTGAGGAAAATTCATAACTGGTGTGGTTAAAGATCTCGATATGAGCAAAATTATACAGTCTTGCAAAACAGACGTTTCCACGTCATCGTAACTGGTAAGAAAAGTAGACGGAGGACCAAAAGAATGGCCTACTGCAAAGAAGTGTACCTGCACCCCTACACTTTTCAATATATACACCAGTGACCAACCCTTTAAAAGCTGCACACACCACAGACGTTCAAAACATGCTGTCGAAAAAAACTTTTCTTTTTTTTTCTAGGAAATACGTTTTTACTAATGTTTAAGTATTACAAAAACTTCCTCTCCTTTTACACACCATGTAGGGTGCAAGAATGGCGTTACAGGTACCACTGCAAGTAGTACTTATAGGTCAACAATCACAAACACAACAAAAGTTCACCACCAGAAGCAGCTTGTTGAAATGTTGAGTAGTGCTAACGTACTTAGAAAATCCGCACAAATACTATTTGTTTCAACGGTAGTTGAACATGTTGACATAAGCTTGAAGATTATACCAGGTTGCATAAAACCAAATTCTTTGGATGCTATCAACGTAGGATCAGAACAATCCAGCAGAAGGCTCAAATCAAGCAAAGATTTTCTTCGGGATGTGAAGACTAATCTTCCACAGAATTATCTACTAGCCTAAGCCTCATAGAGAGGTATCCAAGTCCTTTGAAGAAGATTAAAAATGCTGCTCTATCGATTCAGAACTAATGTGAAGCCGACCAAACTTAACCTAATCAGATGGGGACTACAGGAAGCAAATGCTAATAATTGCAAGTGAGGGAAATGGAAAAAAATTGAATTGATTCTTTTAATAACCAGTCTTTCGTAGATCGATGTTTTTGTAGATTTATAGTATTGATTGTCTTTCCGTGTAAGATTCGCTAATTTTTTTTACTTTCAGAGAGTCAGTTGGATTTTCTAAATCTCTCTTTGGAATATTCTTTAGTAAGTTTTTCCTACGATGTCTAACAACTACTTAACCTGTCAGCTGACGAATGCAGAAGGGTTTCTTAATTAAAGAATTATTTAATTATAGAAACCTATTCTCCTTTCATTATCTTACAGGTCCCTTGATGATGATCTTATGATTCCTCAATTATCATTGCTTCCCATGGCAGGATAAAATAAGTTCTTAGCATTGTCTCAAATGTGATGTAGTTTTATATAAAACAATTAAGTTCTTAATAGATGTAAATACTGCTTACATTTTGGTTTCCGAGTTACAATATAAAAATCTAAACTATACAGGGTGTAACTAATATAATTAGAAAATGGTATTTTAAATTATAAGTAGGCCCCTTGTACTCATTACATTAAAAATACGGAATAAGCAAAAAAATACTTTTTAAAGTTTTTTAAAAATTAAAAAAAAATGTTTTTGCTTGTTTAGTATTTTTAATGTAATGTGAGTACAAGAACGCAGTTAAAATTTAAAATGCGATTTTCTCAAAAACTAGCTGGAAGCGACCATGTTGAGTAGGAAAATATGTTCTAAATCATTACAGCTAGCTCCCATTACGAGGTTGCGAATTTTATTAGTTACACCCTGTATATGTTTGTAGATATTTATGGCATTTCTTTTGTCACAAATTAATATGCTTTCGAAAAATCTATCTATTTGAATTTATTATTTAAGTTTTATTTTATTAATAGAAAATCAGTTATTTTGTCAGTGTACCTGTAACATTTTGGGTTGTCAATCTGTATGCCATTAAATAAGATCATTTCGGTCATATAAATGAAACAGTTTGCTTATTCTCGAAACAAAACTTTAAATTTCGTTGCACGCCTATTAAATTTTAATTGTGTTGCATCTTGAGAAGGATATGCCATTTAATATAAAACGCACATTTAGATTTTATAATGCATTAAATTAGTTGTTCCCACCATACATAACTATTGCCGTACGTATGTTAATTTAATATCAATGAAACAGTGCTACTTACCTTATCGTTGCCTGCAATCACGACTAACTCATAAATACTTTAAAATTAGAAAATAGAAAGAAGTCATAGAACTTTTAATTATTATTATTGCTTCTACACTATTAACTATAATATCAATTCTTGTTCGGGGTTTTGTTAGTTATTGTCTCTAATCTAAATTACCACATATTTTAAAAACATAGAAATCAGAAATATTTAATCTGCAGCATCTCAAAACAATCTTAAAATCGTTTAAGAAATGAAAACATAAGCATTCAAAGAAGGGTGCAATTTAATCTGACCATGAGTGTACACATAATTTACAATTTTGCAAATATCTCCTATTAGTTTTATGAAAAAATTAATTTTGATTTGGTATGAACTACCTTGATATGATATTTAACATAACAGAAGTGCTAACAAGAAATACGAAAAACAAATGTTTCATAAAATTCCATAGTCAAACCGCGTTCGATAGAAGCCCCTCGTGTTTTTATGTCAGTCATCAGCAGCGACACTTTCCTAATGAATATTTTAAAACTTAACACGGTTGAAAAAACGATTTCACGAAGCTAAACAAAAATTATGTGTTCGACATGTTATTAATTTATTAGGGTATCGTCTAATGGTACTTATCATTAAACTTGAGGTAGGAAAAATAAACCCTAATCGATAAAATAAATAAATGTTACCGCAAAGTTTCAAAAACTAGATCTAGATTTTTTTTTAGTGAAACCAAATTGTACATTAGGTACCTTAATTTCTTAAACGAGCTGTTTTCTTAGTAAACACTGTAGACTGATAAATCACGACTACACAGCAGAGCTTTTGAGTATTTTTTTATAGTTTATAGTTGTTTCCTTTAGAATTTGTCGGTAAGAGATTAAGTCCTGGTTCTACTTTTATGGACTGACCCACGGTTTTTAGTGGTCTATTCATTTATTGCAACCATTTAAACTTACTGGCCAGTTCATTATCGGCTGGCCGAGCTAGGCTGCCTATGATGTACAATAATAAAAAATCTCAAGTTTTATTTATGAGCTTCGGACTTACCTGCAAATTCAGCTATCATTCCCTATGGTATAATTCGCACAATCAACCGGATATTCTAAAGTTAAGTTCTGGATTAAAGATATAAGTCCATGCACCGGTATTATTACCAGAGGCAGGTATGACCTTGCCTACTTCGTAGTTAAGTGCACAATAATTATTCAATGATAACAAGTTTTCAAAGCCTAACGATTAGCTTTTATTATTTTATTATAATTAAAATCACTCTTAGTAATTTTATACGTAATATATACAACTACATAAAATTGTGTACACAAGTACCAAATTGGCAACGTCACGTCTGGCTCTGATTACTACTGACCATACAAAACCATCAACCTAAATAATTCTATTATTTTGTTGCAACGTTAACTAATTATGAGCACATGTAATCATTCATTTGTCAATGCTATCACCAGTTTTTTTATTTCATTAAGGGCACCAATACTTTTACCCAGTAAGCGTCATTATACACTATAGTGAAGAGTAAAGCGACGGGTATCTTCACTGTTTGGGCCAGTCGGGTCGATATCTCTAGATCTGTTTTAATAGAGAATCTGAAATAAAAAAACTAGGAATTTATGCAAACGTTTTAAACACATTATCTTAGAATTTTATTTGACATCTGTAGATGAAGGTCTTTCATTGTAAATTATGCATTGGCGAATTTATATAACTTCATAACTCAATTTAGTGGTTTCTTTAATAATTTCTCTATATAACATCTATCAGAGTTTTTCAATTGATTTAATAGACCTTTAGGTTATATTAAGTACAATTACTTTACAAAACTGGGCTGGAGTGAATAAAAGGCATTGTTTTTAAATAATTTTAAATAATTTGCTATTGAGTCAAAATGAACTAGTACAGCTTTTCCATTGTATGTAGTGGTTCATGAAGAAGCAAACGGTCCTCAAATTGCGTTTGACATCACCATGCATTGATTAATACATTATTTGTCCATTAAGATAAGAAATCAACCGTAAAGATTCAGATCTGGAAACTACGGAGATTACTTAATTCCAGTGAGGGTAGTCATGCACCAAATTTGGAACGCGTTTATTAAAAAGATTACAAATGGTTGGTGTCTAGTGTAGCGGTGATCCATCTTGTTAAAGCTAGTATTTCTCAACTTTCTTTTCTGATTCAGACAGTTTGAAATTTTTTAGTTCACAAATAACAACCGTTGCAGCAAAAATTATGTTTGGTCAAATCACAAAAGCATTAGACAAATTTAAACTGTTATGTCAAACTCGCAAACCATCACACAAAATCCCATGGAGGAAATAGCAAAGGTCCCGCAGTTGGCTCAGACTTGGGACGATGTTTATCAACTCTGGTACAAGCCTGAAACCCAAGACTGGCCCATGGCTTGGATAAAATCGGGATGATAACTTCGTGCCAAGCCTGTTAATCAGTCATGACCATAGATTAGTAATACATCTTGGTCCAATAGCGAAGATTGGTCCAATAGCGAAGACCAATACAGTGCCGACACTAATACTGAGTATTGGCGCAAGGTAATTAACCAATATTGACCCACTCTTAATATTAATATGGTATTAAGGCTGAAAATTAGTGATAGTGTAGGATCGGAACCCAACGGTTAAACAAATAAATAAATAAACAAAGAGAAGTGGTTTAAAAAATTATTAATGCTAAAAATTCTTTTCAACCATACAAGTTTAATTTTTACCACTACAAATTGTATTTATTCTTATTCGCGTAACTTTCTTTTAAAAATAATAATTTTATTTCAAAAACATGATTTTATTTTAATAATATTACAAAACGGTTATACACAGATATCTTAGGAACATAACCGTCTTAAACGTAACATCACTCATGGTAGGTGGATGAACACTGACTAAGCCGGTAAAGGCTTCCCATTGCAGCTGCCGCGTTAATTACTTTTCATGTGTGTGCTTGTTTCGAAGAAACGAAGCGCGAAAATTTGAAAGCTGAATTTATATTTAGTAATAATAATTATAATCTATGTAGGTATTTTCGTTTAATAATAAAAAACCAAGTCTAGAAACAATAAAATTAGTTGAAGCTTGGGCAAACAATAAGGAACCGAAACTAGGTCGCTGAAGGTTGGGTCTGACTTGGGCGGAGATTAGAGAACCCAGAATTGGTACCGAGGCGTTGGTTGACCCTTGGGCGTCGACAAAGCAGCCGAAACTTGGGATCTGAAGGTTGGCCTAGACTGACTTGGACCAAGGTTGAAAGAACGACATTTGGTTATCCAATATTCAGCCAAGCTGGGGCCTATTGTCAAGACTGGCAGTTTGAAGTGGTTATCGAGATATTAACTTTTCTAAATTTTTTGATAACTGATAGGATTGGCAAACATAAATAAGACAAAAGGTTGTGTTGGAAAGCTATCACCAAATTACTGATACATGTCACAGTTGAAAACCTTCATACTTCAAAATTCATTGTAGTTTTTCGAATGTTTATATTTTGCCTCTTTACTAATTTCTTCATGTTTTAAACGGCCCAAGCTGTAAATTCCGTCAAAAACTTTAGTTCTTTTGCAAGCTATTAATGCTCTTAAATTTATCATTTGTATTTCGTACTTAACATTCTTAACGAATGCCTGTATATTTTGTATAATACAATAAATATCTGAAATTGATAATACAGTAATAAAAACAACTGAGTCGGAAAGTCTTTTATAGATCAACATATATTGTATACAAAGATTTACAATAACAAAACACTTAAAACTTAACCATAACCAATGAATATATGTAATATGTTTGTGATTGTAGTTACCTTAACCTGCCCATACATGTGAAATAACTACCAGATACTAAAAAACTGTTACGTAGTTATTTTAGTTTAACCGGATGAGAATAGAAGCCATCTGGTATTCCATGCTGATAATACCAAAAGTTTGAATAAGGTGTTTCATAATCAAATCTCATATTTACGTATGGCGGATAGGTAATACTTATATTTTCATTACCATTTGAAGGACCATAACCAAAGACACTTGCATTAGTTGTTGTTCCTCCAGTCGTAACTTCTGTTGTACTATCCGTAGGTGTAAGCGTGGTTATAGTAGTTTCAATTGTAGAAGTTATTTCAGTAGTCGTTTCCTCTTCACCTTCTCCTTCTTCGTCTCCTTCTCCCCCGTCTTCCTGTCCCTGTTGTTCTTCTTCATCGTTATAATAGTCGTCGTAGTCATAGTCATAATCATAGTCATCATCATCATCATAGTCCTGCCTTCCAAACTTTTCTACGCTATATCTTCTATATTTATTTCGTACATTTCCATTTCGACGTCTTTTATTTCCGAAATATTCAACATCATCGTAAAAAGGTATTCTAGAACTAGCTTTTCTAGTTGGTCTGATCTTTTTTTTCTGATAAGTATTCTTCCTTAATTGTGGTTTTCTGTATGCTGAAGATGGTTTCCTTCTTTGACTGTTATTCCTAGAACTAACCCTTCCTCGAGTTCTTGATTTATTACTGTTTGTAGGTCGGCGACGATTTGTTGTTTTCGGATTTTTTCGAGTTACTTTAGTATTATTACGTCTTTTTGGTTTAGACTTACGTTTTTTGTTTTTATTTCTATTTTGATTGGATGTTTTACGTTTCTGAATATTTGCCTTAGTTTTAGTTTTCGGTTTCTGTTTTCGGGTTTCCACTTTTGAAGAAGCTACGCCATCTAAGTCGTGATCTGGTATTTCCACATGCCTTATAATATTATGAATATTAAAATCGTTGCCTTCCTGATAATGGTCACCACCTAATGAATCTGGCACATTAGAATCATGAATATGCACAATTTGTTGTTGACTGAAACCTGAAGGATGGTCATGAAAGTGGTGGTGTGGAGACTCGGTAGTGTGATGATAGACGGATGGTGGATAACTATGATGGTTATGATGTCCATAAGGCCCGGAAACTGGATACCACGAAGAAGAAGAAGAAGCAGGATATGTAGGCTTGTGATGATGTAACCAAGGAATGTTATTGTATACCCCGTAAGGGGTATAAGCCATAACCGTAGTAAATAATAAAGTTATTCGCGTTGCATACACAAGAACCATAAAGTAAAAATGATATTTAAAATAATCCATATTGTTGTTATTTTAAATTAGTTTAATTTAAAAATTATTTATATCTCCAAAGGAATGACGAATAACACTCACTTTCATAATTTATACGCAATTTAATCCTCTAACCGAACGTAACTTAACTCATTAACTACCTTATGAAAACTGAATCTTTTTACAGTATGTAAACATGGGAAGTGATAGAAATGCGGGTTATTTATAATCTACCCCTATATAAACTCATAAAACATTTTGCAATTCTCGGGGTCGTGTAATGAAGTTTTCTAATTTCGATTTCCCCGTGTCTTTGAGGTCGCGAGCTCGCCATCTGTTGCATATTGATTTATATTCAGACAGGTTTCAAACTACGATAGTAGGTTTATACACCGCTCTCTCGTGAAAACTTTGTAGGTAATACAATGCAGAGCACATGTGCGTCTGTGGTTAATACAGAAAAAATTACAGCGTACCGACATTTGTCTACATTATTTACGTGATAACGCCTGCCATCATTAACGAACCGCTTAATTGAAAAGTCGTATTTTACGTACTTATCGTTGATTCAAATCAAATTCTAATTTTTAACAATTTAAAAAATAATTTTTGATTTTAAAAATAAATAATTAATTCTGAAAAAATATCTGTTCATTTATTTCAGTTATTTCAGTTTTTAACTACCACACTTAGTATATATTTACTTCTTCAAAAATATATACACAATAAGCATTAATAACAAAAATAAACTGATCACTAGCTCTTCCATTAACACAAACAGATTTTAATAAAGAAATTGTAACAATTAAACAACTAGAATCAGTGGCGGATTTAACACTTAAGGGGCCAGAACCGTTACAAATCCTTGGGGCCCCATAGTATAAATCAATTACTACAATTTATATACCTTTTATTATTTTATTAAAAATGAAGTAAGTACATATATAATTAATTATTAATATACTAAATACATTTAATTACAAATGTAAATATAACAATATTTTGAAATTAATGCATGTATGTAATCGTATCATTTTAATTTTTTGGTATAACTGACTTATTCGTTAATTGGCATTATACCTACTAATAAATATTATTAGTATATTATGTTAAAAGTGCCAATTCCTCACGTGTAAAGAAGTTACGGCATGAAATGAAGTCGAATTCCGCAATCACACGAGTGTGAAATTGGCGTTTTTGCTCATGTTACACACTATACTTACAACCACAAAAAAGTAATAAAACACCAAAAACTAGGAAAAATATTTAACCTAGAATATGATTTGAGATGTTCTGGATTGTCAAAAGTGGACAATGCTTACATTTTGTGGAAAACAGGTGTTAGTTGTAAAAATTAAGAAGTACTACTTTAAGAAAAACTCAATGTAATAATCATTTATTTATAAAATTAGTACTGAAATTTGAACAATTATTTAAGTTAATAACAATAGTTTTTTAAATGTCATAGACACATTTTTAAATATATTTTGGACGTCGTGTTGTCTCGCCGCTGCTTTTTTGTTAATGGAAATAAATCATAACCTCAATTTTACAAATACATTGAATACCTAATGCTACATTTGTATGCAATTTTAAATAATAAATTCCCAAAACATTTTTAGATTTCCATGTTCTAGACCGGTAATTCAAAATTTATGGATTAAAGCCATAAGAAGGATATATCGTGTCTGAACGTGCACATAGTTACGGCCGCGACGAAGTGACCCGCCGAGATACTAGAACGGCCGAGAGTCGCTCGCTATATGTACGCACTTTACATTTCAGGATATACGGAATTAGCAAATTATAAAAGTTATCACTGTTTTTATTGTAATTTAGCAATAATAATGAATAATAATATATACTATCAATTATATAATAATATTAAAATTAATCAGTTTTACGTTAAATCAATAACAATTTTATAATAACTTTATATAGTAATAATAACTTTATATGCTGGTAGGCGACACAGAGCTAGAAAAGCGGAAGGTCCAGGGTTCGATTTCCAGTCGGGGAGATAACACAGGCCTGCATTTTAATACCTTATAAAATGTGAATTGAGTTTTCCAACTGATTTTGGGTGTTTGAGTGGTGCTGGTGCTGATTTCTAATCTATTTTCGGTTTTTCTCTATTACGTAAGGTTTTTGAACAAAATAGTAAAACAATCGAAAAAAAAGGAGATATTTATGAGTCATTCTTTCTCAACTCAACCACCAGCTAGGTCCAAAAATTGGCGCAGCTTAGAAAGGCCAGCAGGGGCTCATTTTAAAGCTTGAAACCTCTACTTTCGAATATAACATGTCTCCTATATAAAAATTTATTTACAAGCCATGCCGTAAAACGTAGCACCGTGGCGGGGTGGTCCGGCGAGGTACTAGGCTAGAAGGTTAACCTCACAACTAAACATATACCATTATCAGGCATTGATATATCAATGCACATATATGCACATATATGCACATATATGCACATATATGCAATGCAAGGTTTTTGAACAAAATAGTAAAACAATCGAAAAAAAAGGAGATATTTATGAGTCATTCTTTCTCAACTCAACCACCAGCTAGGTCCAAAAATTGGCGCAGCTTAGAAAGGACAGCAGGGGCTCATTTTAAAGCTTGAAACCTCTACTTTCGAATATAACATGTCTCCTATATGAAAATGTATTTACAAGCCATGCCGTAAAACGTAGCATCGTGGCGGGGTGGTCCGTCGAGGTACTAGGCTAGAAGGTTAACCTCACAACTAAACATATACCATTATCAGGCATTGATATATCAATGCACATGTGAGGCTAACCTTCTAGCCTAGTACCTGGCCGGACCACCGCCGCGGTGCCACATTTTACAGCACGGTTTGTAAATAAAGGCATTGATCTGACCAATTCGAAAGCGTGGTACAGTTCCCCTTCGCGAATGTCAAGTCGAACGAACGGGCGGATTTTGCTAGAAGGCATTGAAGGCAAGCATTCGGGGCGACAGGGATGATCCTTTTCTTGCAGATCTGCTGTTAAACAGATTCCGTTACAAAACTTTACCTATTGCTCTGAATGCTTGCCCATTCGCATGAAGCTCATTGCGCCGACCGTATACCTTTTATACTCGCCTGTACAAGATATGAACTGTTTCATGTTTCACTCTTCGCGACAAAGTGAGTTCCCATGCCAATAATTCTTATTTGACGTGTGTCCACTGCGGTTCTGGCCATGGTTCCTCTGCGAGGCCTCCTAACTTGTGGGGCCTGAAGCGGCCGCTTCCAACGCTTGTGCCTAAATCCGCCACTGACTAGAATGTGCCAAATCATTTAACATAATTGACTTTCATTTAAACAAAAAGACCTCAACAGTATACTGTGTTTAATGGATATTTGTTGAATGTATTTTAAGTATTAAGTGTTTATTTAATATAAAAACTATTTATAAATTTTTTATTTTATATATAATTATATATTAGTTTTTCATGTATATTTAGGACAAATGTGGAAAAACATGATTAAAAGTATTCTCTAAATGTTTCATTTTGAGCAAAAAATCTACATTTAAATCTTCACATTTTGTAAATATTTAACATACATTTTTAAAAAATGTTTTTAATTAACAATATATCATGTAAATTATGTAAATATTACATTAGCACATCAACTAGTTCGTAATATAAAATAAAGCAAAACGTGTGTTTAAGTGTGCAAATCTCTAAAAACTCATTTTATTTTTTAAATATATATTCTATATCTATATAATATTAAATCTTAAGTGTTTTTTAAATAGGAAAATCTATGGCTTTTTATATGTTTGACAAACAGTACGCCCGGGACGATTATAAGTTAACTATTAAGGAAATCGACGTGCCACTCATTTGAGTGATGTTTTAAACTATGATATTATCAATACCAATGCCATACAAAATAAAATAAACACTAGCAATTTCTAATTTCTATTTAACACTAGAGATATTCTATATTGGCAAACACTTAAAAAATTTGAACATAGATACAAGTAACACCTACGATGTTCCAGAAATGTATACCCAAAAAAATATGTTACACTAAATACATTTTAGAACGGAATCTCACAATGACTGTCTCTCAAAATAACATGAAATTCCTAAGATCACACGACGTTCACCCCCCAAAACTGACTGGTCCATCAAATCTACCTAATCTCAGAAATCTGGGTAACGGATGATAATGTCAGAAATACTGTGTGGTAGAGATTCACGTAAGTGTTCTCGACGGTTACTCATTAACGTTGTGGAGGAAGCTCTATAGACATGCACTGGTGTGGGTGGATTGGATTCTTACCTGAAAGATGAAGTTATTTTCATGGTTTACCGTTAGGTAATCCGCTGTTTGACCTAATCTGATGGCGGAGAATCAAGTTAGGTTTATCTCAGCTGGAAGGGGTAAATTGAGATACGACTTGAGATCTGCAGTCTAAGTCCGCATGTGTCAGATAGAGGTCTAGAACCACTACACTTAAGGGATGTTTAAGCGAATATATAGCCTCTCACGACAATTTTACCCTAATGGGCTACACATCGGGAGTCTAGAACGTGTAAACTATAAACGAAGCGCTGTTAAGGGCATCCTAGGCCTATAACTTGGGACATTGGGGTGACAAAACCATAAAACCAAGTCCTGCCACAATTGAGGTTGGATTCGATCGGGCAGTGGTCTAGCCCTAAAAAGTTGGGGAATACTCCAAAGCTGGGAAATCTCCTTAGAGAAGTCACCGAAAGGCTAGTGCTCCGGCACTAGCCTTTATGCCGTAAAACTTTATGCCGCAAAAATATAAAGGACGTTCCATTTAAAAAATTAAAGTTGGATATTTTTCCGGAAAATAAGTTAATACATTTATTATAAAAAATAAGAATACGACCTTTTTAGCTGATATACTTTATGTGAATGATATTAATCATAAGGTAGATATTTTGGTACCTATTTTATAAACATGCACTATAGAAAACAACTGTAATCACTAGTAGGAATTTTAAGTCCCAGTTGCATGGGAATATTACAAGACGCTACGGAATTACACAAATAATGTAATAAAAAAAGAAGGATGTATTTATTCACACCTCAGAATTGAAGATAACTCCAAAGTATTGTGGAAAGAATTTTAATGTTTAAATATTGGTCTTTCTAAAACTAATAATAATTTTTTGATATAATATTAATGAAATTTAAATAAATTTTTTGTTAATAGTATCCCTCCTATTATATATCGATCAAAACACTTTAGATTTCTACAGAAATGAATAGGCTACTGTAATTAAAATAATAGTTTGCTAAAAAGTAGTTCCACGGGTTCAGCAAACTAAATATTACTTTATTATAATTATGATTTATTACGAAAGTTTTGATACATATCAACTCTGGTATTTTGTAGAAGAAACTCTCCGATAGTTTGAAATCAGCTCTGATAACACCGATAGGAGAAACTAAACAGCCCCTAAATTATAAAAATTATAAACTAATCCGCATCCTACAAAACTACAAAAAACACTAGATAATTTTTTTTTTATTTCACACCTACACTACGGGGGAACCAACTGCTAAGGTCATCTGTCCCCCATCTAACATGCAACACGAATACACACAACCATAGTTGAGGTGGCGGAATTTTCCAATTAGAAAAATCCCGCCGCCCCAAGTGGGATTCGAACCCACGACCCTTGGAACACGAGTTATGCACTGACACCACTCGTCCACCGCCGGCCCTATTATAAAATTATTAATATGCGGCTTCATGAATATCTAGTTAATACGGATCTGTTGCCACCGTCGCTCCGTACCGCTCTGGTATACACGGTGATTCAGTACTCAATGATCGGACTTTGAGGATAAGCTTCTCTGGTTATTAGAAACATAAAACCTTAGTAACTTTTTTTGATTAAATGAACTTGAAAATTTCGGAAATTTTGACCGACGTTTTCAGAAAAGTACGTATAATTGATGCAGGTCAGTGTTGTTAAGTCGAATAGAAATAAATACAAGATCTTTAGAAATTGACACCATCAGTAAAAACGTGACATCTGTTTAAATAAGCACAACAAGGCACATTCCATTTTAGATGTTAAAACAAAACGATCTATTAATACGGGGGATTCCCCTGTATTCTAATAGTAAACGCAGACAGAAATGACATCATTTTAATACTGACCCATTTAATGATATCATTAAATTCGATGTGTTATGCGTTAATAAACAGATACCTATTAGTTTTAATTAAATAAAGACATGTTTAGCTAATTTGATCTATCCATCAATAGGTATTGTTATTTTGTATTTTAAGTCTAGAATGTTTCATTATTAAAATCTTATTATTCTTTTTGATGTTTTAATTCAACGACTCTGAATGATTGATGGATTTGTTTACATAGTCAAGTACAAGTACTGTTACGTTTTATTACTAAAAGCTGCAGTGTAAGGGGTTTGCAATTTGTTATTATTTGAGAAACCAAATGGTATCGGGTATCTCCTTGATCTTGACCTCAGAATAGTGTGTCACTATCACGAGTACTATAATTTTTTTATTCGCAAACCTGCAGTATTGTATTACACATAGGGGTTAATGTGCCTATTAAAAGAATTTGAAATTGTCTTAGTAATCAGAAACAAAACAAAACAAAAATACCATTTTTGAAACAATATTCATCGAGAGGTCGTTCTCAACATGCTTTGTTTATTTAATTCTGTTTATCTGTTGTTATTTTCTACGAAACACTTGTCCAAAATAAAGACGTGTTTATTACTTTATTACGCTATCCTTACACATTCTAGTAGTATTGAATATCTGCTTGAACTTTTTAAAATATGTGTCATGTGCATTCATACTATTAAATTTGAAAACATTAGGCTAAACTTCAATGCAGTTTTTCTCCAAAAGTATAGAAATACGAGAAAAATGGTATATAGGAATTTTCTTTCTTTAATGGTTATCTAACCACTGGCAAAGTCTGACTATGTCTTAATGGGTCACGGTGTACATATTAAAAGCATGCGATGAAGGCAAGTGTTCTCTTTTAGTACTGCCGAATTTCAGTAATGCCTTCGACAAGTTCAACTACGACTTGCTTCTCGTTGTGTTACCCAGGGTTAAGTAAGAATGCGATTGATATAAACCAAAGCTGTTTGTATAACACAACTCAAAGAGTCAAAAATTAGACATTTCTGCAGATGTTGAAAATGTTTTCAGAGAGGTTCCATAACAATCCATGTTAGAGCCTTTGTTGTTCACCTTATATGCCAATTCACATATATGTTGACCATAGGTTGTTTCAAGCCAAATGATATCAATAAAGCTGTCAATATCTTCAATAAAAATCTGAAACTTATACCAATATTTTTATGAATAAATTAAATTCTTGTATACCGTGTGTAATTCTGTGTGTAATATGTAAATCGATGGATAATTAACTATTACCACTTATTACAATTGGCGAGATTAAAATTAGTTAATAAAGTTTGCGAAATTGAAGTCGAAAACGTTAAAAATTTAAAATGAATATTTGAAAACACATTTACATAGGTTTAGAAGACAAGTTTGTAAATATGGATAAAGAGCTTATTACAATTTGAAAATTTATTTATCTACATAAAGATTATTATTGAAGTAGAGAATCAAAGTCTTTATGGTACGAATCTCTCGTTTTACCCCAGTTTAATTATTGCAGTTCCGTTTATGGTCCTTGCATAAATAACGTCGCGTTTCGTCCGCCGACAGAAGTGTGGAATAAAAATGGTAGAGTTTATGACTTTTTATTTAGTGCGTTGTTTACCTGCACATGTTTACCTACTCATATCTGAATATCAAGTACGATAGTATATTTTAATATCCTACATTTCAACCTACACCAAGTTAGCTAAAAGTCATGAGGAAATTTTAGGCTTAGATTCTACCAGTAAATCTTAGGTTAGGTAAATTTAGGTTAGGTTAGATCAAGCAGTCAAACTGGTTTAAAAAATCACATGATTACTTAAAAGATTAGGAGAAAAACAATTTTTCTGGTCTAAATTAATACTTTTTATTATATTTTAGATTTTTTGTATTTGGTGTGAAAAAATATAAAATCAAAAATCAAGGGAAAGAAATCAACAATTTGTATGTAGAAATCTTATTTATTAGTAAAGTATCCAAAGTTATCGGGTAAATGCTGGATGAGTGCACAAAACAAGATATCGGTAGTACCGAATTTTATTGTCCATCGGGTTTACAGATGAAACGGGACGGTTTGACGACTTAGCACAAAACGGTCAGTCGCTATAAACATTTAAATCGAATATATTGTGTTAATTATTATTATTATTATGAAAAATTAGATATTTTTTTCGTTATCGTCGGGTTGCACAAACTTGCAAACCATAGCAAAAGCCTACACTGATTAGCCTCCTTATTTATAAAATCAAATAAAATTCAGAACAGATGCACACAATATAAATTTGTAATCATAGCCAGGCATAATACCACAATTTAGGGCCGGCGGTGGACGAGTGGTGTCAGTGCATCACTCGTGTTCCAAGGGTCGTGGGTTCGAATCCCACTTGGGGCGGCGGGATTTTTCTAATTGGAAAATTCCGCCACCTCAATTATGAGTGTGTGTATTCGTGTTGCATGTTAGATGGGGGACAGATGACCTTAGATGTTGGTTCCCCCGTAGTGTAGACGTGAAATAAAAAAAATACCACCATTTATCAGCGATCATTTACCTACAATATCGCAAACATTTATAATTAGATACCAACTCCCCTGAAAACACATTTTGTTAAACAATAAAATGCTACGTTTAGAAAGTTGTTTTACTGAGCTTGTAAAAGGTCTACATCGATTATGTGCCTATTATGATTCCCTTGCGTAATATCTCTCTAATATATCTTATTGATATATATATATTTCAAGGGGATGCAGGAAGAACAGCTTATGTTGATTCATCTCCTTGAGATTCTGTATTTATAATAATCATAATAATAACGACTACGACTTACAGATGTTATAGCACAAATCCCACATTTGTGTTGCAGCTAAGGGAAAACTGCAGAAAGCTTTAACCAGATAACCTAGACCAGATTCTAGTCACTACACTACCAAGGCTATAATTTATTTATATTTATTTTATTTATTTATTACTACAGAATAAATAGTCTTACTGTATCGTTTATTGTTTCGAGCCTTACTTTGTGAAACTCCATAATCATGAAATAAATAAAGATTCATAAAAAGTTTCTCAATATTAATATTGTGAAACTTTTATTAATCTTTATTTCTTTCATTCTTACTGTAAACGGCAATTTTTAAGAAAGCCATCTGAAGTAATCTAAAGGTGCACATAAATTATAGCGAGCACCACTGCACGAACGAATTCGTTCTGTCCTGTTCGTGTAATTTAAATGGAGAACAGAACGCAAGAGAACGAACTCGTTCGCGCTCGGTCATGATTCAACGCACGTCGGTAAATCTAGGAATCATCAAAGAAAGTTTGTGCTCAATGTAGGTATCACATCGACGAATGCGAATGCTCGACCACGAAGGTGCATTTAAATTACAACGAATGGACGAACACCGAACGAATCCGTTCCGTGGTGCTCGTTTTAATTTAAATCCACCTTAAAAAAATTTATACTCAATTTACAGACCAAAGTATTGTTCATGCTAGGAGCCTATTAGAAATTATTGTAGCAATAGTGTTGACTTTTAGTTTTTTACTTTTTTACGCATTCCCTCAGATTCGGCTAAATTCTAGTAGAGTCGGCCAAATGATCATAGCAATCGGTGCCTTAAGGTACGAAGGATGCTCCGCCATCCTGATTCCTCGCCCAAAAATAAATAAATGCTATAAAAATACATAAGTGGCCTTTTTTCAAAATAACTTTAAACGAATGGTAGGCATGTTCAAAGAGAATACATAATATAGTTATTTTAATTATATACCTATGTATGAAATAAATAAAGATTAGTAAAAGTTTCACAGATTTATTAAAATATAACCTGACAATATTGTTTCGACAGCTATGCTGTCATTATCAAAGGTAATATAATTATAAACAAACACGTCGCTAAGGTAGATACAAAAATAGGTAACTAGATAAAATAATAATAATCAGAATTAAATATCTAATACTTCCAGTAACGGAGAATTACTGAGCTCAAGTTGTTCATTCATTAACGGTACCCTGAGTTTGTGTTTGTATATCTTAAAGGCTTCTAAAATGTCTAATTTGCGTTTGTTATTACAAAAATGTAGGAATTTAATATTATTTTGAGGAGTCATTGTGTGATTTTGTTCTAAAAGGTGTTTGGCGTAATTAGATTTTTCAGGATGTTTATTTTTGTAATGACGTACGTGTTCTTTATATCTTTTGTCAAAATTTCGAAGTGTTTGCCCAATATATACCGAACTACAAAAAGAACAATTTAAACGGTAAATGCCCGATTTCATGATATCATGTGTTCTGTCTTTAGCATTAAATAAAAATGAAAAAGTGTTGTGTTGTTATTAGCTAATATACAGATTATACAGAGGGTTTTTTGAGAGTCCTGTAATGAGCAAAGTATGAAATACATACTTAAGAAAATTGACTCTAACAGAAACAAAACGCATTACGCTGCGAAAATGGTAACAGATAAAGCCAAACTATAAGCGAACGAATTGTAGCCCTCAAAAAGATCTACAAAAAAGTCCGTGGTGGCATATACGTATCTCTTACAGACTACTCACAATCAAGATTTTTATAATAGTTCTTTTTGTGGCATTATATTTTTTTATCTTTAGAATACCTTAGAATATCTTAGAATATAGAAGTATAATCTGTAAAAATTTGAAGCTAGTAGCTTACGCCATTCAAGAGATATATAGCCATAATAATTTTTTAAGAAATGCCTCTACTTGGGTTTTTAGGGTTAAAAATATACTCATGTCCCCCTTTGCGGTAAGGCCCACCTGCCTGTAAAATTTCAGCTTCCTAAGTCTTCTAGTTTTCGAGATATTTTTCGGTGGACATCGGACATCGGACATCGGACACCGGACATCGGATCTGGCTATTATTATATTAGAAGATAAAATCAACTATTATTTTATTTTCATTGTAATAGTTAGGTTTTTTTGACGCGCCTATGATATTGTGTCAAGTGTAATGTCATGAAAAGTGTTTCTTACGCGCCTAAAATTTAAGAAAAATCAGCCTACTAAAATCGTGCGAAATTTTCTTGCCGGAATAGTACATATATTGTACATACATAATTTAAACGTATTATTCACCTTAGAGTCTTTATAAACTATAAAATGTCGAGAAGCCATTACTGCTCTGAGATTGCAGATTCTTGATGAGCTTGACTTCCCTGTCGTGAAAAGTCCTAGTGCAACTTTTACCTAAATTAACACTTAAACTCTCTAAAGAAAAGGTGTGGTAAATAGTATTTCCAAATACTATCAACAATTTAAGGTTCTTAATAGAAGGCCGTTCTAAAGCTGTAGTACTCGTACATATTTTATCGGGGGTATGAAAGAGTTAAAAACAACTTCTTCAGTTTAGACTAAAAATAATTTTCGTCGCTCTCCAAAATCGATTATCTAAGTGGTATGTCCAGGTCTAAAATCTATGTCCAATAAAGTCCAATAAAATATTTGAGTAAGCATTATGTGAATTAAAACGATTATTCAGAGCTGAGAAGTCTCTGACTCTGAAAGTCTACGGACACATCTAAAAGCGACAATATCTTTCCTGATTCCTCTCTTTCTCAGTCAAACAAAATGCCTTGAGATGACTACCATGACTAGGCTGAAAAAACACTTCGAAATTGACTTTATCTAAAGTTATGTTGCAAATCACTTTTTAATAACAAGAATAAAAAAGGTTACTTACGCCAATGCCAATGGAAACACTTCACTTTTTTTAATGCTTATTTTTGGTAGAAAACAGATTTTCCGTTTTCGCTTCATATAACAATTAAAATTCTTTATTTGATCATCATTCCTAAAATTTTTGATCAAGCTTTAAGTATCCTTAATTTACTTACGGTCTCAATTTATACTCTATCTGTGTATTTTTCACATTTTTTAAAATTCAATTCGATATAGAAATATTCATTCGAATCTCTGTTGTCATTATTCTTTACGGTTCTTTTAACATACGATTTTACCACTTGACCGGCATCTTAATGTTATCGCTTCTCTTCTTTTCGCCATTTCGTTACGTCTGACGTTCCACGCTGATTACCTAAATTTCATTCTTTGAATGTATTTTAGATTTATTTTCCGATTCTGTTATCTTTCCTTATCCCCTTTGTCATTTATTATTAAAGCATCTTCATTACACAGTTTTCTTAACCAATACAGTGCTTCATTTCAGCTTGTCGAGATTTCTCTGACAACTTACCCTTATTATAAACACAGTCGCTGAAGCTTGAAGTTTAGTTAGAAATTTTATACTACGCCTGTTTGTAAGAAAATATTAAAATAAATTAAAAGAATACCTTAGAAGGATATCAAAAGCGCATTATATCTTTTCTAATGTATTGTAACTTTTACGAGTGTGTATAATAGGACCCAGCATTTTTTATTTTACGTACTCTAAGAAGGATTAGATATTAATTTTTGTGAAAACCTATCAAGTATTGGTAAAATATAGTTTTTCTCAAGAATAAAACCTGCGTTTAAGCATACCCAGAATTCTTCGACAGTATAAAAATTTGCCAAGAATATGACTATGCACACGCGCTAGCGCATGTACACACTCACACATATTGTTACATAACGTATAATCTCAGGCGAGTGCAAAAACTAAAGAGTGTACATCAGATACAAACATAGGTAGCGAAGCAGAAACATCAATAGGACTGGGCGTAAACAAAAGGAAGTGAATTATAAACAGCAAATGGACGATGGAAAAATGCTAAAGCAAAAGGAAGAATAAGTTTTAAACAAATGTCCTACTAGAGATTATGACAAGCATAGACATACAAGAAGAATTTAACAAGTTTATTAAAAAAAACTTACAGAACTGGAAAAAAATAGCAACGAAAGAGTTTTTTTTTTTTATTATTGGCTGCTATATTTACAACTAGTCCTAGGACTAACAAGCAAAAGTGATAACGTTTGAAACTATGAAAATAACATGAGAGGGGAATGACGCCCAGTGGCGACCCCCTGTATTTACTAAGCACTAATTATTAGTAAGGTCTATTGTTTTTTGCCTATTTAGGCGTCGAGTGTTTATTCCTTCTTCGAGAAGATTCGTCACTAACACACTAGAATGAAACTGAATTCTGTTCGCATAGTTGATCGCATATCTTCTGATTTCGTCTTTAACCCATGGGATTCTGAGATCGGCATGTAGTGTTTGATTGCTGACATACCATTCCGCATTTGTTAGGCTGCGAAAAGACTTACTTTGAAACCTTTGTATGATTTCGATGTTGGATGTTTTCGCGCACCCCCAGAACTGGATACCATATGTCCACACAGGTGTTAACACTACTTTATACACTAGCACTTTGTTATTAAGAGACAATTTAGATCTTCTGCCCAAAAGCCAATACATGTTTCTCAATCATTTCTCCAAATTTACAAACCGGCAGTAATATTAAGTTCAATTCACAAGAGAATCAATGCGCGTCATCAGCATACTATTAGGTTTTCAAATACATGATTTTTTATCTTAGCTATGTGCACCTTATAATCATAAAACTGACGAAATTGGTAGGTTATGCTTTTTGATGCGATTAAAATTGCGGCATGTGATTAAAAATATTAAGAAGCTTCATACTTCATTATACAATTTCTAGGAAATTATGTGTCTTTAAAGTCCAAGTGTACCCAAAAAACGTGTGTTGTTTGTTTCATAAATAATATAATAATGTGATAACTTTGGTTTTAAGTTAATAGTCAAGGAATGTTAAAAACTTACTTACCTAACTTGTTTTGGAAAAAAGTTTTTTTTAATTAAATTATTTCGCATGTTATACGTGAAAAATTAATTTTGGTGAAACTGTACTTTTAAAATTAATCAAAATAATACCACTTATATTTCATAGTATTAGAACTATTTTCCCAAAATTTTAAGAAAATCCTATGTCTAGGGACTAAACTACTACCTCCTTTTTGCCAAAAAAGCAGTATTTTTGCAAAAAGCAGGTTTTTTAAATAATTTAGTCGCTAGACATACGATTTTCTTAAAATTCTGGGAAAATAGTTCTAATACTATGAAATATAAGTGGTATTACTTTGGTTAATTTTGAATGTACAGTTTCTCTAAAATTAATTTTTCACGTATAATATGTGAAATTATTTAAATAACTTTTTTTTTTCCAAAACAAGTTAGGTAAGCAAGTTTTTAACATTCCTAGACTATTAACTTAAAACCAAAGTTATGACATAATTATATTATTTATGAAACAAATAACACACGTTTTTTGGGTACACTTGGACCTTAAGTAAAGGCGAAGCTAGGTTATCGTAAAATATAACACATCTTTTTAAATAAATTACATCAAATATATCAAATGTATCAAATGTGTAAAATGTATCAAATGTATCGAACGTATCGAACGTTTCAATAGTATCAAACGTATCAAACGTATCAAGCGTATCAAACGTATCCAGCGTATCAAGCGTATCAAGCGTATAAAGCGTATCAAGCGTATAAAGCGTATCAAGCGTATCAAGCGTATCACGCTTATCAAGCGTATCAAGCGTATCAAGCGTATCAGGCGTATCAAGCGTACCAAGTGTACCAAGCGTAGCAAGGCGTACAATTTCTAGGAAATTATGTGTCTTTAAGTAAAGGCGAAGCTAGGTTGTCGTAAAATATAACACATATTTTTAAATAAATTATATCAAATACATCAAATGTATCAAATGTGTAAAATGTATCAAATGTATCGAATGTTTCAATAGTATCAAACGTATCGAATGTTTCAATAGTATCAAACGCATCGAATGTTTCAATAGTATCAAACGTATCGAATGTTTCAATAGTAGCAAGCGTATCAAGCGTATCAAGCGTATCAAGCGTGTCATGCGTGTAATGCGTGTCAGGCGTGTCAGGCGTGTCAGGCGTGTCAGGCCTGTCAGGCGTGTCAGGCGTGTCAGGCGTGTAAGGCGAGTCAGGCGTGTCAGGCGTGTCAGGCTTGTCAGGCGTGTCAGGCGTGTCAGGCTTGTCAGGCGTGTCAGGCCTGTCAGGCGTGTCAGGCGTGTCAGGGGTGTCAGGCGTGTCAGCCGTGTCAGGCGTGTCAGGCGTGTCAGGCGTGTCAGGCGTGTCAAACGTGTCAAGCGTGTCAAATGTGTCAAACGTGTCAAACGTGTCAAACGTTTCAAACGTGTTAAACGTGTCAAACGTGTCAAGCGTAGCAAACGTATCAAACGTATCAAACGTATCAAACGTATCAAATGTATCAAACCTATCAAACCTATCAAACCTATCAAACCTATCAAACTTATCAAACCTATCAAACCTATCAAACCTATCAAACGTATCAAACGTATCAAACGTATCAAACGTATCAAACGTATCAAACGGATCAAACGTATCCAACGTATCAAACGTATCAAACGTATCAAACATATCAAATATATCAATATATCAATATATCTAATGTGTCAACTGTTTCAAATGTACCAAGTGTATCAACTGTATCAAATATATCAAGTGTATCAAATGCATCAACTGTTTGAAATGTATCAACTGTATCAAATGTATCCAAATGCATCAAATGTATCCAAATGCATCAAATGTATCCAAATGCATCAATTGCATCAAATGTAACAAATGTATCAAGCGTATCAACTGTATCAAGAAGTATCAACTGTATCAAATGTATCAAGTGCATCAAATGTATCAAATGCATCAACTGTAGCAAATTTATCGACTATTTGAAATGTATCAAGTGTATCAACTTTTTTCAGCCACATTATAAGCTGGCAACAGAAAAGCAATAAGTTTCCAGAATAAATATTATACAAGATTCATATTTATCAATTGTCCATAATCTGTAAAAAAACAGCGGAATCATAGACAACTAGAAATTATCATGCTTTCTAATGGTTAAATATAAATTTTATCAAGTATGATTATTTTTAAGCATGGAAAAGCGAAGGGATACTAGAGGATTGGGAAAACAACATAATTATACCAATCTACAAAAAAGGAGAAACAGGAAAACGTAAAAACTACAGAGCCATCTGCCTTTCCTCTACAGTGTTTAAGTTGTATACGAAGTTTCTACAAAAGAAACTTATACACTACATAGAACATAAACTAGCCGATAAACAAGCAGCATACAGACAAGGAAAACAAACAACATACAACATACACATAATAAGAAATATAACAGAAAAAAATAGAAAGAGGTGAAGAACTGTTTGTTACACTCATAGATTTAAAAGCAGCCTTTGACAATATAAATAGAAGTCAAATATGGAAGCAGTTGTTGGAATCAAGAAAACTCATCAGAAATATTAAGAACATATACCAGAATGGCAAAGGGAGAGTACATATGAACGGAGAAGCATCTGGTACGTTTTATATAACAAGAGGAATAAAACAGGGAGACAGCCTAAGTCACTTCTATTTATAACAGTTATGGATAAAATTCTATTAAATAGAAGAACAAAAACACAACACCTGCAATCACGAATAGGACATTACCAACTAATGCCAATAAAAGTAGACAATCTAGTGTACGCAGATGATATAATACTCATAGCAAATACTTACAGTAAAATGAAGGGACTGGTTAAAATATGGAATGAAGAAATAGAGAACATGGAAATGGAGGTAAACACTAACAAAACAAAAATGATGATTATAAATAACAAGAAAACAGAGATGGTAAGAAAAATAGAAATAAACGGGAATACAATAGAAGCAGTTACAGCAGTAGAATACCTTGGATCAGTAATAACAGATGACAGAAGAATAGAAGTCGACATAGCACATAGGATGAAAAAACAAGAAACATATACTATGCAATAAACAAACCAATATTACAAAAACAAGAAATAGACAAACAAGTGAAATTGAAAGTATACAACATAATAGCAAGACCAACATTAACATACGGTAGTGAGACATGAACCATCAACAAAAAGCATGAAACTAAGATAAATGCAGTAGATATGCAGTTCTTAAGAAGAATCGAGGGGAAGACCAAATGGGATAGAGAAACGAACGGCAGAATTAGGCATACTCTAAGACAAGAAGGAATAATGGACTTTATAGAAAGAAAGCAATTAAGATGGTATGGACATATAATAAGAAAAGATGAACATTCGCTACTAAAAAAGATCATAGAGGCAACTGTAGGACAAAAGTGGAAAAGAGGTAGACCCAGAAAGCGCTGGACACAAAGGATCGAAGAATTGGCATCAAGAGGGGCAAAACATTGGCAGATATGAAAAGAATGGCAAAAGACCGGAAGGAGTGGAAGGACTGGACCTCATATCCGACACCCTGAAAGGGTACAAGGAAAAAGAAGAAGAAGAACATTATTTTTAGTTGAAGTAGTTAACACCCAAATATTATTAATAAATATGATTGTGTATTCATCCTTGGGTACCTGTATGCAAAATTCAAAAAAAGTAGATTACTATCTGCAGTGGTGTAATATTTAAGTAGAATTTCCATAATACTATGATACAGCGACATTAAGGTATAAGCTAACAAACTACATATAATAGAAGTATCCAA
This sequence comes from Agrypnus murinus, assembly GCA_929113105.1. Taxonomy (NCBI): domain Eukaryota; kingdom Metazoa; phylum Arthropoda; class Insecta; order Coleoptera; family Elateridae; genus Agrypnus; species Agrypnus murinus. The sequence continues at coordinate 99,688,226 of OV816023.1, forward strand.
CGTTAATTTAAATGCGATGATTTTTAGTATGTATGGCATGTATGTATTGAATATTTCCCTATTGATAATGATAATATAATTTTAAATGTTTACAAGTAGATAATAAAATTAAGTTTAATTTAAATTAGTGTTTCAAACGTGTGCTAGTTCCCTTGTAATTGATCAGTATGCCATTCATATCTAGCTCAGACTAAATAGATGAAATAGATTGAATATCTATAAAAAATTCAGTTAGTTTAAATTTAGTAAGAAACTTTAAACACAATTATAAAAACAAAAGTTTTAAACGGATTTTCATAATTTTTAGGAGATAACATTAGTTAACTCAAAAATGATTACGAATACTTACTATAAATTATGCTATGCATATTTATTTATGAAAATCTAATTAGTTGTCTTGCTATTGTTAATATATTTACGCACTCATATATCTTCTAAGATAATCCCTTAATACGATAAGAAGTCGTATTTTGTTAATTCACTATTTGCGCGGGTTAGAATTTAACAAACGCGAGTCTATTGCATGGAAACTAAAAATTACATGGTTTAAACATATCTATAGATCCTACTATACATGTATCGTTGTTTTACATAAACATGTTAATAGTTAAAATTTAATAGATTAGCTGTCGTAATCGTTCTGTATAAAGCTTTCAATCACTTCATTAATCTATCATTAGTCTGAAGTCTGACGCTCTAAACAGAAAATCATTTGGATAGCTAGTTGTGAAATTCAACACCGAAGTGGTTTTTTGGTTGATAGCCGGTCGCTTTACCGGTTAGCTGGATGTAATTAGTTGGTGGAAAATGTGCTACTTACTTCTCACCGCTAATTCACTAAAGTAATCGTCTATGAAAACCTCATACAGTGTATAACGTACAGAGTGGGAACATTTATGTTTTTATAGGGATACGAAAACGGTGGTTTTCGAAATTCACGCTATATTATTAATTAACTCTATATAGATTGAATATTCAATCTAATAGTATTCTACTTTAAAAGTGTAACAAAAAATCCATTCTAATTTTAATTTTCTTAAGAGAAGAAAAGCCGTTAAAAAATGACCTAAATTGATAAAACGATGTTTGTTAGTGTTCATGTTACTCTAGTTGAGGACTAGAATTGGCACTAATATATACTTGACAGTGTATTTGACAAGTGCAGCAAAAGTTACTAAAATTGGTGGGAATTTTAAGATTTTACAGATCTTCAAATAACTTAATGTAGCTGTACAATTTAAAACGTAATGAACAACTAAGCATAATTTAGAGGTCAAAAATATATTGGCTACCTATATTAAGTTTAGATTAGTAAAATTTTGAAATTCCGGGTAATTTTAGTAACTTTTCAAATTGCAGAGTTTTAACAGTTATAACTAGACACCTGTTAGTGTAAATATGTTCACGTCTTTTTACTGTGTGTAGATGTGAAACTTCGCAGTTTGTTTTAATAATTATTATAAGGTAACTTAAAACAATTTTACATTTTAAACATTGTATTAATATATGTATCATATTATAATTTTAGTAATAAGTGTTACTTATAATAAGACGGGAGCACTTATAAGACAGGTTCAACAGTAAACTATTCAACATTGATATCCAACAGAGTTGTACTTTTTTCAATAATTCATATTCAGTGTTTTATTTTCAAACAATAAACAAAGATATTAAGAAGTAAGTAAAAGCATTAATTAGAATTATATTTAATTCAAAGAACAAAAACGTAATTTTAAGAGTAATTGTAGTAATTTTGAACTTTGGCAGAGTTCACAGAGTGCTGCAAGGGAATCTCATAATATAAATGTCATATATATATATATATATATATATATATATATATATATATATATATATATATATATATATATATATATATATATATATATATAACAAAAATTAATTTCAACTAAAATTTATATATATATATATATATATATATATATATATATATATACATATATATATATATATATATATATATATATATATATATATATATATATATATATATATATATATATATACATATATATATATATATATATATATATATATATATATATACCCTTTATGTATGTTTGCATTGCAATAAATAAATAAATCACATATCTTACTATTGGCCTTGACCTTGGAAAACTAAACTTAATCTAAATAGAAAACAAATTATACTAAAGTTTTATAACAATCTTTGGTTTACACGAAGGTACAGATTAGATATTTTACTCTAAATGTATTTTATGTGTATATGACCTACTCACACATTTTTTAGAATGGTCTAGTGTTCGAATTTTACACTAAACTTTTTACTGTGATACAAAGATATTTTTAGCATTTATTTAAAACATAACAAATGTTCTGTAATTCTGTTGCATATGTGAATATGTAAGTTGTACAAATTCTACATGTCATATTCAATATAGCTCAGATCGGGAAGATGAATGTATTCTATTTATCTTCTTCAGACATGTTTTCCATAAAGTCTTCAAATAATGCTTGTTTTTTAAAACCTTGGAATATTTTCTATATGTGCCATAACTCGGAATCCAAGGAATGCATTAATTCAAGATTCATCAAAATCTTTGATGATATTTCGAGATAAATTTTTTGATCTTAGCATTAATTTGGTAATGGTAATGGAAATTCAGAGTTTTTTTGTTTTATTTACAAGACAATATTTCTTGAGTGTTTATGATTAATTTATAATAATAATAATAATAATTGCTACAACCCATAGCCTGGAAACCAGGCCCCAGAAGTTATAAGCTTGTGCGGGAGGGAGGGGGCGATTATTATATTAAGTAGGCCCTAAGTGCGGCTGCAGCCGACTTACAAGTGGAACAGCGCAAATCCCACATTTGTGTCACAGCTAAGGAAAACTGCAGAAAACCTTAACCAGATCTGCCGGCACCGGGAATCGACCGCGGGCCGCTTGGGTGAAAGTCCGGCACTCTAGACATTACACTACCAAGGCTGTTAAGAATGCCATTTTTAGATATCACCTTTCTAAATGACTTTTGTACAGTTTGTGTAAATTAAATAATAGCTGTTGTGTAAATTCTGTGTATATAAAGTTCCGATTTTAAAGTTAAATTCATTTTTGTTCAAATGAAAATGTCTTAGTGGTCATAGAAAGCAATAGTGCTAGTTGAAAACTTTAAAATACTGAAAAGTTCTAGTATAAAATTTACGTGAGTCTTGTTTAAAAACATAAGTCATATTGTAAATGTTAAGTGTTAACCTGCGTCGAGAACAATTTACTTTATTACAATAAATGTGAGTACATCTTATAATGGTGTTTTATTAGAAAATCTATTCGTCGAAATAAAAAGTGTGCAATAAAGGTCACTCATTGAGAGTATAATTCAAGTGCATTTACGAATATTAACATAAAAAGGCAAAGTTCAGCCGTATATGTGTTAAGCTTTAAGTGATTATTAAGTGAGTTTATCGCATTTATACTGTTATAGAAAATTGGAAATTGGTTAGTGAGATTTACACATTTGATTATTCTTAGTTTATTAAACGTTAATCAAGAGTATTTCATAACATTCATTTTGATAATTTAAAATTTGAAGTTTACATTTTAAGATTCTCCATCTCTAATATGGATGGAAATAGCTGCAGAAGCTGTGATAACAGCGTGTTGGTTGAGGCCGTTCTCTTTGCTATCGAAGTAGTTTGTAGTACTACTCGTTTGATGCTAAATAGCGATTGAGGTGCATACCGAGTTGGAATTGCAAATTAGTTGCTTTGTCTCGTAGTTTATATGGAATAGAGATAACACAAAGAGAGTTATAGTGTCTCGGGAGCTCTCAAAGATTAGAATTGTTAGTAGTGCATTTTTTGGTATTGTGATATATTTATTATTTTGATTCGTCTGCGGTTAGCCTATAGCTATGACCTCTAGTCGGGCAACGAATTCAGGCACGCTCAATTAGGTGTTACTCTTTCAAATGACTGCTACCATTTTTTAGCGGAAACGAGATTGCTCACCATCCTCTAGCCCTCCAGACTAGTACCGGAGCTATTAACTTGCTCACCCGACGGAGTCCGTCCCTTTACCCTTAGTTTAGATGCGGACACTGCCCGACCGAGTCTAACCTCAAGTGTGGGCTGTACTTGGATTGTAGGCCTGTCTAAGATTACCTTGCTACCTAAGATTATTTGCGTATCTTGGCCTATCGAATTATAGACTTAGTGAACCTTCCACAGTATACCCGTTCGAATATGTCTAAAATAGAGACCTAAGTAGAGAACCTGCAACAAACACCCATACGACTATATGGGAAAGAGGCTATGTCTTATGTCGCACAAGGTAAGTAATAAAGGCATTGTGAACCACTCCCTCTTTCTGGTAGTGCATTTTTGGGGTTTGTAGAATAAATAGCAATGTGTATCAATAGGAGTGTAAAATCAATGTCAATTTATATTTTTGTTCCAACGTGACTCTGACTACTACTCACTATTATTATTAAAAAACAGTCTGAGAATGTTAAAAAATGTGCAGGGTGTACAATATTCTGGGTTTTTAACTCTTATATCTATACACTTGTAGGTATTGCTGAACCAAACAACCTACACAATTCATGTTATTAACGATCATATCTGGTATGACACTACTAATTTATCATTTAAACTTAAAAAGTGCATATCACTGTAATTCGAAAGAATAAATCATGATAGATATGAAAAAAATACTTGTTTAATATTTATCTATCCTGAAATGCATTATCAACTTATCTCTGTTGTTTATGAGGCTCTGTGTATAATTAATTACGTATACTAATGTTATAGCATTATACCGCGTTTCCATTTTTTTGCTTAACTTCATACCAACTAAAATTTGTCCATACATTTGCTTGTCCCCATTTATTACGCAACGTTTCTGAAGAAAAGGTATTGGTATTGGTGGTGGTACTGGTTTGTGTATAGTTTATATGTTTTTATACCTAAGATATCTAATATACAAGGTGAGGCCATAAGACATTCTTTTCTGACTTTACTCACTTCTTTAAATTCTATTTGACTATACGGTTATTTGATGGATTTTGTTGAAAGTTAGGACACAAGTAGAATTTTTCATAAGGAGTACTAATCCAGAACTATTGATTTCCACTGACATAATTCCTTGCTCACCTCTCCTGGATGGAGTCGAACGGATTGCACTTCGCACCCTGAGCGTGAGGATTCGTAGATAGATCTGGATAAAACTTGGTGAAGTCTTATTAGGTCTTGTCACTAAGCTTTTATAAGGTCTGCTTGTATTGCACCACTCTTCCAATTCCTTTGGATGGGAACGACTTCATGTGGAGTAATCGAATAGAGAATGAAAATCGGATGTTCAGTTTCTAAGTACCTACGACATCTTTTCAAAACTTTCAAGACCCAAATCGATCGAATGATCTTGTTGCTCTGGATGAGGTGTGTGAAATGCGACTCCATCCAGGGAAAGGTAAGGCACTAATAAACTTTACATTTTACTCTACACGACAAGTTCTACGAGCGTGCCAAGTTTCATCGAAATCCATCATATAACCATTTTTCCTCGGTAAAAAGGGAGTTTCCTTTTCACGGTATATTTTTTAATTTGACAACGTTCCGCCATATTACCTTTTACAGGTTTTATACGGATCCTTAAATTAATTAATTAAATTAATTATAGGGATATTTAAATCCTAATTTTGAAGTAACACCCTGTAGCACCCTTTAGAAGTCAAACCAAATAATTCTCAGAAAAATCTAATACGTAATGCGTAAATAGATTATAATTAGTATTATATTTACAGTTGTCAGTTAAATAATAGTCATTAATTAATTTATTTATGATTAAAATTGAAACAACGAACAGATACCAAATATTTATGGCAGCTTCTTGTTCTTAGACAAATTGTGGTTATTTTGCATTATACTTACACCCACATTTCATTCAGTACTGATAGATTTTTGTCGCGGTTATGAGAAGTTGCAAATTATTATTAATTAGCAGCGGTTCGTCAAGCGATCGATTCTTAAATGCACGTGGTACACTGGAATTGTGTAAGTAATGTAATAACTAAGGGTAGTTATTCGCGCATCCTTAAGCGTATTTGTTCACAATTATTGCCTGTCATGTAATTACATCAACAGACAGTTGGCTATAAAAAAAATATAGTTGTGTCGCAGACATTAAACATCGCCTTGACACGTAACTTTCGATTTTATTTCCTTACCTGAAAATATGAAAAATTAATTCGTCAGCTTAAAGTTATACATCAAGCTGTACCTTTGCGTTTTCCTGAAAATATCTATATTTTGAATTCTACTAACTTTTCCTAAAAGTATTAGAAAGCTATGTTTATGCCGATAATAATAATTAATGCTGTGCTATGGAATGAGAACGAATAAGGACCTTCAGCGCCCTTACGCAAAAATTTCTTCCGGAGTTTCTATGAGACCTAGCTCCTTTCTAAAAATATGAGATAAGAAAAATTACGAAATTTGCAATATTTATGTACGAATATTTTCAAATACTTTTCCATCACCTTGTGACTTGCATCGAGAATTACGTAGCGAAACTACCGGAGAATGCCTCTCTATAATAGAGTCGAATCCTCAGAAACTTTGCAGCAGAGCAATGTTTTCTTTGACCTGATGACTCTTTTCAGCAGTTTCAAGACGCCAATCAAAAATGAACAATTATTATTGGTGGCAGCCTAAGGTAGACTAAAAAGCTATTCAGACCTGGGAAACTATGATAAGATTTACGGCTTTTAAAAAATCCAGAATATTTCTAAGACTTTGGCCATGAAACTTCTAACTCTTAAAGTTTTGAAACAAACCTTTGTAACTATGGCTCTCTATGGCATTGAATATTTAAAGCTTTATCTCTCAATTTTCAAACTCTTATTTTTGAAGCCTTTAAAGTTTCAGTTTTACGAGTTGAGTTTAAAATTAGTCCTAATTTTCTTATCTTCTTTTGGTAATCGTATCTGAGATTGTTATCTTGTGTCAATTCATGAAATTGTCAAACAACCACACTTGAGTGAGCAGGCTGATGAAATGATGAAAAAGCACCGTTTGCTTACCCATTTCCTAGCGTTTCTTAGCGATATTTGTGTTTAAGCGATCTAAGAGTCCAGCTTGGTATTGGTCGTTTATTGACTGGTTTTTCTCAAGGTAGTCTACAAACAGAGCGTTTGTTGTAGCCCAAAACACAGAGAAAATTAAACGGCAATCAAAAAACTGTTTTTGCTTTCTATGACTTTGGTTGACTCTTTTACCGCAGGTCATAAATCATCGCAAAAACCTGTCATTATATTGTTTAAAAATTGTCGCACCATTCATAGAAAGTGACAACAAAATCGTTTATTATCGTTAGCAAGCTCATCTTCCAACAGCTTGTTCATAGGGAGCTTTTCTTAAAATGTTCTTTTCATAGTCTAATTGCCTTTCACGGTCGTCGATCGCTTCATACCATATCGTGAACCAACAAAAACTGCTGTAAGTTGGCTGAAAAGTTAAAATTAGCAGCTCGGTACAAGTAGGTTGTACAGAACCCGAATAGTACAAAACTCGTACTACCAAGTCTGGTAAATCGCAAAGTATTCGGTATACTACTGCGCTCGGTACAAAAATCACTCTACAATATGCGGATTGTACAATTTCGGACTTGGTACATGGCATATATTTGATAGAGTCACCAAACTGTAAGACAACTGTAAGAAAATGTCAACTGTCAAAATCTGACGTATAATTATTTGTTTCAACCCCTCTACATGCGATCGCGCAAATTGTTATTATCTTTATTAGAATAAAGATTTTAAAGATAAAGTTATTAGTTTAGCCTTTGTTACAAGATTTAAGCAGTTTCTTCCATAAAAATTGATCTGTCAATTTGACAGTAACAGTAGTATTTTGTGCAAGAGGTATAAAAATGCACGTTCAGATTTTAACTATAAAAGTTAGGTCACATTCTAATGCTACTGACTTAGTATTATTTAAACTATACATGGTTATTTTCCTTTATTGCAAATAAATGCTAAAGATTTGTTTGCGCTTTTATTGTGTTAATAAAAGGTGATTAAAAGCAGCGGTAGACAAGTGGTGTGAGGGCACTGCTCATCTTCCAAAGGTCGTCGGTTCAGATCTCACTTAGGCCTACAGCATTTATCTACAGGGGTGTGAGTAATTGGCGTGAGGACATTTGACAGATGTTTCCCTGTAGTGAAGGAGTAAAATAAAAAAAATAAAAAGTTGATATATTAAATGCACGTGGTTAAAATGGTTAATTTAATATACCAGAAGCTATTTGGGCAAAAAAATCGAGGTATATTTTTCGCTATATTTACATCGCTAAACGAGTACATCCAACGGGCAACTTCCTTTCCATTTAAAAATCACATACAAAAGAAGATACCTCTTCCCTTTAAAGTGCACATATAACGAAAGCATCTCTTTCTTTTGAAAATCCACACAACCGAGGCGCCACTTTTCAGTAAAGTGCACATACAACAGAGACATACTTTCCCTTTAAAGTGCACATACTACAAAAGCATCCCTTCCCTTTATAATACACGTATAACGGGAGGCATCCCTTCCTTTTTCGAGAGCGATTGTGGGTCGGTTAGTTTACGTGTAGGGCTACCGATCAACGAACTCGGGTTCGAACCTCGGCCAATATATTACTGAATTTTTTAAAAACCGCTTTCCCCAACTGACAAATCATGCCCTAAATGACAAATCATCGAGGTATAGTTTTCCCAGGAAATTTAATTGAAATTAATAAAAAAAAGTTCAACTACTATGTACTTGTGGAGGTTTGGAGTCCACTTTAAGCCCTATACTTGTGATAACTGGATACGCAAAACACAAGTATAGTAAGGAAATGCCAACGCTCTCACCCGCAGAAGAAGAATCCCTTTCTTTTGAATTGCTCATGCAACCATACAATGGAATCACCTCCTTCCATTAAAATGCACATACTAAGGGAGGCATTTCTTCATTTAAAATGTACATACGAAGAGAGACATCCCGTCTTTTTGAATGCACGTACAACGGGCTCACCCCTTCCCTTTAAAGGGTATAACTATACAACGGAGACATTCTTTTCTTTAAAGACCACATATAATGAGAAACATCCAAACACAGAAACTCAATAGAGGCACCCCTTTCTATTAAACTGTACATACAATACGAAGTCTTTCTTCCATTAAAGGGCTCATGCAAATACAACCTTGGTAGTGTATTGTCTAGCATGCTGGACTTTTATCAAAGCAGCTCAGGTTCGACTCCTAGTACAGGAAGATCTGGTTAAGGTTTTCTGCAGTTTTTTCTTAGCTGTGACACAAATAATGGGATTTGCGCTGTTCCATCTGTAAGTCGGCTGCGGCCGCACGTTCGGCCTGCGTAATGATAATAATCGCCCCCTCTCTCCCACACAAGCTTACTCTTATTCAAACAGATGTTTGAATAGCACGATATACGATCGTGAAAAAATATAACTTTACGAACCCATTCAAGTCACTCAGTCTTTTATGATTTGACAATTAAAAAATAAATTTGCCACTGCAAATGTCATATAATATGTGATCCTTTATAAATCGCTTATTCCGCGGTTACGTACCGCGACGCGTTCCGACCAGGGTTGCCAGATTTCTTTTAGCAATTTGCGGGACACAAAAAAGTTGTGGTGGGATGTCTGAACGAAAAGTTATGGAGTTGCGCTATTTAGACAAATAGGAATAATTACATAGTTTTGCTTCAAATAATGGCTCTAGCGATACTAGTTTGATCAGAATGCATGTGAAAACAGTTTAGTTAATATTTATATATGTTTTTAATTAATTATTAGTCTTTTTAAGGCAGAGATTAACTTGCGAATGTCTAGCCCAAAAAGATGAAAAAAAACGATTCTTCTAGTCAAAAATTTAAGTTTATTTTTTTATCACTAAAAATAGAATAATGGTACTATGTAAATACTAAAAAGTAAACAAATCTGTCTAGAATGTAAATAAATTATATGCTTCTAGAGCAGTGAAAAAGTGACAACGCTGCCTTAAGTTGGTACCAGTATTCCGTTTGTTGTTCTGGTGAAAACAAATTAATGCAGTCAATGACTTTGACTTAAGTTTTGAGGTTATCCTTACAAATATTACAAATATATGTATATAAAACGATGGATGAAGCACTATTTATTCAGATTTATTTAAAACGTAACAGTTTTTGGTGTCAAGTTTTTTTCATCATTCTTTTTGAAGTTATTATAATAAATGTGTCAACAACTTACCATTTGCATAAGATCGCGTGTTATTTCTAAATGCAATTATTGCATAAGCACACTTTTTCAGCAAATGTTTTTTAGGAAATAATTTTGTGCATGAATTTATCAACTATTTTCTACATTTTCATCATTTTTGTCTAGAGTCACAACTCCCTAATAACTTAATGAAATTCATAATGTTTCGCTTGAATTGAATTCGTAATGCTTCAATCAATAAGCGTTTCCAAAAATTGTATCGGATACATACCGATGCACCGAAAACGTTCGAAAATTGTATTACTGCTGCTCTATCGGCGTTCGGCAATCAGCCGGTGTATACCCGTTTCGTCTACCGGGTCCATGATTCGTGGATCGTGATTTATAGTCGGTAAATAGAAATGTACAAATATAACCTAAACTTGAAATTGTTTCTTAGGTGTGTGCGGTTTTCACGTTTTCATTCTCATGTTGCATGATGTTCAAGGGGACTATATTGAAAAATAAGAAACAAAATAACTCACGTCTTTATGTTTTAATACCTTAGGTTCACTTCCTGTCAGACACCCCTCTATTTGTATGTACAAGAAAATTTGTTTTGCGGGACAATATGGTGCTTATATCGTGGGACGCGGGACAGAAGCTTTAAACGCGGGACAATCCAGCAGAATCCGGGACGTCTGGCAACCCTGGTTCCGACGCATTTTTATGATAAGCGAATCCTCAGAAATTATTTTTAAGCAACTACAGTTTTAATTTGATGCAGTTTTTTGTTCTTAATAAAAATACATTTTATTTTTTATATCTGATGTTGTTTACAAACAGATAAAGCCAAAACGTGCGTTACGTACAAGTGACAAAATGGAGACATGAGATACTAGATAATTACAAGTTTTGCAATACTTGTGCGAAATCTTCATAAAAAACTTACAAGTTGATTATTTATACAATATTAAAGAAAACACCGAAAATAATGCCATACCTACGTACCATACGTTACGTACTGTGACATGCCAAAAATTGCATATTTCCTTCAATATTATTATTGAAAATTATTGTTACATAAATAGCTATTATTACATTTTCTCATTGGGCATAAAATTTACAATAGTTAAGTGTGATTGACGATTGAGAGAAACACGATCTGTGAAAATAGCTAAATCTGTTCCGATCTTTCTTGGACATGACCTGAAATAATTTTCAGTTTCGATTTAAAAAAAACAAGCGTTCTTAAAAAGCAACTGTTATAGGTAAGATTAAAAAAATTCTTTGGGTAACAAAAATTTGCAATTTTTAGCGAATATTTATTCCTATTTTGCCCCCACTCTAGATTTGCCGCCCCATACGGTGTCACAAGCGACCTTGCAGTAATCAATACTAAACCAACATTAAATATTTTTCTTCGATACCTCAAAATCTGTGATATCAGGCTACATCAGAACTAGGGCATCCAATCCCGGAATCCCGAATCCCGAAATACCGGGATTCCGAGCATTCTTCAGGCCCGTTAATCTCGAGATTACACACATTAAATCCTGGAATTATAAAAATTCAATTTGATTCGCATTTAAACATGGCAATCGTGCGAACTCAGCGAAATAATTTATTATTATTAGTTGTTTAAAATGCGGCAGTTCCCGTAATTGTGCAAAACTATTTTAGCCTCGAGAGAGGTTACAAAACACTGAGAATATTTCGGAAGGTACCCACCAAAAAGACAGGGAAGAAGAAAATGAGGATGTTAGTATTACCAATCTTAGACGAACAATATTTGAAAACTCCCGCGAAGAAAGTATTGAAGAAAAGTTACATAAAACCCTAAATGAGAATATGGTGCAAACTCCATAAACAAACAAAATTTAAATGAGACTCTTCCTCGGAAAATCTTAAATAATTTTTTCTATTTGCGTGTCCAAAAGAGATTTATTTGAATACTTTATTTGATATCAGTGTTGAACAGCTGTTCTTAAAATGTCAAACTTATTTACGCTGTAAATTTGAAAAACAAACGCAGAATTAGAATTTCCAGTGTCGCCAACTATCAAACTACTTAACAAAGTATCCCTAACAAATTTTATTTAAAACTTTAAGTTAAAGTTTTTAAGTTTTTTTTAACTTTTTACAAATTACCGCGAATGGAAAATGGTATATTAAAGTATTAGTTTCATCGAACACGGTTTTTAGTCTTATGAAACGAATATTTTATACTATTTTTTCTATTTGCGTTATTTTGTAATTATTTAAAAAATAATAACTTAGGTTGTTAAGTAGAAAGTTTTTTGAGAATTGACAACACTGAAAATTCTAATTCTGCATTTGTTTTTCGAATTTACAAAGTAAATAAGTTTGACGTTTTAAGAACAGCTGTTCAACAGTGATATCGACTTTAAAAAATTAAATGTTACTGTTTCCTGTATTCTTTTGGACACACAAAATGCGTATCCAAATGGCTTCATTTGGACACTCAAATACAAAATAGTTATTTGTGTATTTAGTGCGCGAAATGCTACTTTGGTAGTCAAGAATGAAAGTATTGAAATAACCGAAAAAGTAAAAAAATCATAAAAATTAACACAAGGAAAGCTTTATTTTAGCACGAAGTGGACAGTTTCGTTGTTGCTACAGAAACGACATTGCTCAAATATGCATAATTTTATTTTCGCTCTAGGGCTTTAATCTATTTAGATCTAGATTACTGTGCTTTCATGTAAAATTGTCAAACAGCAGTATCAGTATTCATCTCACATTGTATTGTTATACAATGTAACACAATAGAAAACGAATCAATACGGTTAAAAAAGAAAATACGCATGCATAAACCAGATATGTCACGGTTAAGAAGCAAAGAATGGTCCTCACGAGACGATGTAGACTTTATAGTACCGCTTTAGCAGACGGATAGATTAGTTCACTCGTCAACGCTTTTGATCAATCACTGAACTTGAACCATTTTGCATATACAAATTTTAAGGGGAATGGTATATGAAGTTATACATTATTTTATCTGCAATCTAAATTTACCGTAAGGTCCACATTACAGCGACGTTTGGTGGTGTATGATAATCGCGAGTGTGTAAAGAACAAATGGGGAGAAGAATCTTCGTAAAAGTTACCTCAAGTACATTCTGTTCCTGAAGGCTTAGGTCTTTCAATAAAAAGTGGAATATAAGGAATTAAAAATAAATGGAAACTTTTTCCATAAGTCCTTCCAGATTACAAATAATGAAAGCTCGGCTCGCATTGCGTTTAGAGTTTTAATAGTCTTACGGCGCATCGTACGGAATTAGTCAGCATGGCAGAAGTATCTCGGGAATATTTACTCGTTTTTCCAAACGACTCGGTCCAAGACAATGCTTGAAGCTAAGGACGCGCTCGTGATTTCGCTTTAATCCTCGTATAATGGTTGCGTAATTCTTCCGGCTCGAATCCGGCAACTCTTTCGCCGATGGTCTAATGTATTCAGCGAGAGCACATGCCGGTTCGCGGCGTCGATTTGTTCGGTTGCTTAATATTTTTAACAGCCTCGCATTAAGTCGCCGTATCAGGGGTCGAGGATTAAAATGTAATAACGTCGTTGCAGGCCGAAATTACATTTTTAATTTAAATAACTTATTTTTCGTGTTGATTTAGGCATTTGCAAGACATTGGGTATGCTAAGACGTGCCGTCGCGGTAAAAATTGCGATTCTGAACTAAAGCCAAGTGTATAATGGCGAAGATTGGGGCTTAAAAAGTATAATGGGTCGAAGGAGGGTTAAATGATGGCGGGGGCCTTGTCCGCTTTGCGGTTCGCGCTTGGCTATCTCATAGCCATGGGCGGCATTTGAAAAATTTGCTTAGGGGTATACTACAGCTTTTTACACTTTTTAAGAATACGAATCTTGCTTGTAGTCATACGCAACATATGACTAACAGTCGAAACGTTACTAGTAAATTATGGTAAAATTGAAAGAACAACTCAGACAGTATCATAAAAACAAAATTCTGCGTTATTAATTTCAGTTAGAAGTGTTAAATGTAAAACTACAGTTCTGGGGGATTTCCAGAGCCAATATTAAAAAATCTAAGCATTTTAAAATTATTACATTTGATTATTTTTGCTAAATTTATCGTATATTGCTCGATTACTAATGTAGATTTATAGAAAAGAATTTATATAGTGATTTATTTGGACATCACCCTCAATATTTCACATTTGTTTAGTGATGGACTCGAGCCGAGCTTTCCTAGAAAGCTCGACTCGACTCGAAAAAAAATATTCAAGCTCGTCTCGAAACTCGACTCGAAATAATCTGTTTCAACTCGACTCGAAACTCGGCTCGAAATCGAGTCGACTCGAGCCGGCTCGTTTTGGAATCATAGTTATTTTCCAACTTCATATAGCAGTCGCGAAAACTTTTTTCTCCTCTTAGTCAGAAAACGAGCCGCTTGCGGAGACTAACTGTCGTGACTGTCAAAGTCTGCCATATTGAACATAAAAATCAAAATCTCAGTAAACAAGAAAAAGATTAATGTTTGCACTGATTCACCACTAAGTCTATACGTTAAAACAAATCGTTGTTATAACAACTTGAAAGAAATCTGTAGACTGGCTACAGATATTTACTACATACCTTTTTAAAGTTTTGTCGTTTCTTTTTATTACACTTTAAACCAAAAATGTGAATTCTTAGCTTAGTTTTCTTGTGATTATGTATTTAAGGTGCCTAAATAAACAATAAATGTGTCAATAAGTAGCCGGTGATAGTAAGCAGGTTTCAAAGAAAGGATTAAGGGATGATTCATTGCGGCTCCTTTTCATTACCCATCCGGTTTAAAACCAAATGTTAAACAAATTTTTAGAAAATCCCGAAATAAGTAGGTAAACCTTTTTAGATAAAGTGTTTAATTGATTTGTTGTTGAAGAAGATTCTGGAATCCGGTTTGTTTCTTTGATCTTGTCCGTGTACTTACACCAAGGTGTCATTCACAATTTTAAACAATTTTACCGTAAACAAATTGTACTGCAAATGATAGAACAAATGGACAACAACCAACAGCTTAAAGCAATAAATGTTCTCGATGCTGAGCGTTTGATACGTTTGTATTGGAGTCAGATTAAACCAAAAACAATTAAGAATTGTTGTAAGAAATCGGGTTTTACACAAAATTTAAGGAAAATCATTTGGAAGAATGTTTTTCTGATGAGGAGCTTGCAAAGTGGAATACAATAAACTCTGAGATTTCCTTCAATGAATACATAGAAATAGACAATAACGCTGTTATTTCGGTACACTTGACGAAAATGATATCGTTTCAGAAGTTAAAACAACTAACAAAAACTCATTGTCTGAAGATGAATTAGAAGATGAAGTCAGAATCCCACCATCAAATAATGAAGCAAACAATGCAATCTTTATATTGCAACAATATTTTGAAAATTAAGAGTCCAGTGAAAGTGAAGTGTTTGATTATATTAATAAATTAAAAGTTATCATTAATCTTAATAAAAAAACAAAACAAACTAAAATTACTAATTTTTTTAATATAAGTTAATAAATCCACGACGTTATCAACACGTTTTGAACATAAAAGATAAGATCAGGTTGCAAGCAGCAAATCTTGTTACTTCAGCTGTTAAAAACTTATAAAGTGGCGTGCAGGAGTTTTACTTTTTAACATTTTGTTTGTCATTGATGAATACATTACACCCTAATAACGGGATAAAATAATTATATAATAATTAAAAATTTCATTATGTTTTAAGTGTTATAGTGTAATGAAGCCATTTAAAGAAAAGCAATTGCGCAAATTCTTAGTTATAATCCGTTAAATTACAAAATAGGGAAAATACTGTAAACTGTACAATTTTCTCGAGCCGGCTCGAAAAACTCGAAAAACTCGACTCGACTCGGGCTCGACATACGTGAAGCTCGACTCGACTCGAATAATCGAGTCAAGTCGAGCTTGACTCGGGCTCGAGTCCATCACTACATTTGTTAGTCTTTTTATTTTTCTGCGCAATACGACGGACGGCCTTTAATTCAACCACTTGGAATTTTATAACCCTACTTATAAGGACGGCAACGACAATTGAAAGAAATTATATATCGATGTACTTTTCATATTATATACTTGGTGACACAGCTGGTAGGCCTATGATTATTATTGCTTTATTTAAAAATGGAATTTGGTATAGGCATATTAGACAAAACGTTAATTTTTTTAGACGGGTGTCCCAAAAGTCAACGTCATACCTTGGAGGGCTAATAGGGCAGCTCATGACTGCCAGAATATGAATATATGATCTTAGTAAACAATTGTTAATTTTTGAGATATTGGCACTTTTATTAATTTCGCGAAAATCGACACCTTAGATCAGTTTTTCGAGTGCCACAGCTACAAGATTCTATATTTTTAGATTCTTATTTTTGGTACGCAACCCTGAATAGCCCTGTTATTGCTCACAGTCCAAAGTAAAATTATCGGTATCTTTTTAAAAAAGATCGTTTTATCATTCTTGCACTTCCTATGGCATTTGTTTGTTGTGCGGCTTCACTAATACGGTGACTTAATTCATTTACATTATTTATTGGTGTTGTATATACCTTCTCCTTGCAACCCCAGTAGAAAAAATCTAGTGGATTTAAATCCGGAGTTCGGGGAGGCCACAAAATGGGACCAAGTCAGCCAATCCATCTTTGTGGATAAGTTTGGTCCAAATAATCTCTTAATGCGTAACGAGCTGGACAGCAGTCATTTTAAAACCACATTGCCTTACGTGTGGTCAAATCTTCCAAAAGATTTGGCAGTTCATTTTCTAAAAAATCGTGATAAATTTCGTACAACAAACAAATGCCACAGGAAGTGTAAGACGGATAAAAAGATCTTTTTTAAAAAGGTGCTTGCATTCGACTTGGTGGCAGGCAATTTAAATACATTTTTTGATTTTGATTTGTGTTTGTGTTAGTTTTTAATAAATACCCTTAATTTAACAACTGTTATCATTCGAATTCCCGATTATTGAAATAGTTTCATAATTAGCTCCTTTTGCAGTAAAATAGCAATATCTTTTTTTCTAAAGTAAAACATAGAAAATGTTATACCATTTTAAAAACTACACTAAATGAGCAATTTTTTTAAATGACAGCAGGGCTATTCAGGGTTGCGTACCAAAAATAAGAATCTTAAAATATGATTAAAATTTTGTAGCTGTGGCACTCGAAAAACTGATCTAAGGTGTCGATTTTCACGAACACATGACAGTCATGAGCTGCCCTATCAGCCCTCCAAGGGATGACGTTGACTTTTGGGACACCGTGTATACAGACCCAAAATGACCGACTTTCGCCGTCGCCTGAAATGACCTAGAATCTTGGTTCTTGAATAGAACATTCGGTATATCTTAGCAGATTTGGATTTTCGGGACAAAATCAATATAACCACGTTGTCAAATTTAACTTTCTTTTAAAAAGTTTTTTTAAAATTAATTGTATTTTCGAAGGCCGAGAGGTGTATAAAATGTTAACAAATATTTCCAAAGTCACCTAAAAAAATGTCATTTTACCTGTACATTCACTTTCACTTTTTGAAAGTTTTTCGCCCATAACTTGATTTTCTTAAATGAGAACAATATGGGCCATTTATACCATTAAATAAAAAAGTACAAATTCAATGATATACAGGAAAGCGTTGGTTTCAACCCTTATCAATAAATTAAATATAAAAAGATCAATAGAACAGCTACGTATTTTCTTTTTTTTTGGTTTAAATTTGGTAACCTGGTTATACTAATTTTGATCCGTAAAATCCAAATAACTAATTAGAAATTAATTTATCAACAAAGAAGACATAAACTTAGCCCTACCCCCTGTGGCACCCGGTATATTCGTATCAATTTAACGCGCTTGCTATATCGTTTGTGATACCGATCTGTTAATTCGATATATCAAATTGAAAGTACATACACCACTTCACATACTCCAGATGTATTCACCACTTCTAAAACGCGCGCTATTTTTTCTTTCGTCTTTGAAGTCACACAACATTCTGGTAGAGGAAACATTGGTGAAAGGGCAGGCGTGGAACGGCAATGTTTAATTGCAAGTGGTTGCGCAGTAGTCCATATCTTCTTTGGTTACGACTCGCGCTTCATCTCATTGGAGCCTGTGATCTTGAACCCAGACGTGCTCTTCTTTTTTGGGTCTCTTTGGGGATCTTTTTTCTTCTCATAGACTGTAATTCCCAAGTACTTGTATGTGCGTAATCGTTCAATCATTTGTCCGTCAACACTTAGAATTCCCGGGTCGTTATTTGACTTCGATATAATAATATATTTTGTCTTCGTGATATTGAGGCTCAATCCGTATTGTTCAGAATGTTGTTTTACAATCAATAGTAGTTGTTGCAAGTCTTCTGATGAGTTAGCTATAATGACAGCATCATCAGCAAATCGTATATTATTGATATGTTCTCCATTTATTTTAATTCCCGGTTGATCCCCTAATGCTTCTTGAAAGATTCTCTCTGAGTAAATATTAAATAATGTTGGAGAGAGGACGCAACCCTGTCGTACGCCTTTGCGGATTTCTATTTCATTTGACAGGCTATTATCAATTTTAACTCTTGCAGTCTGATTCCAGTAAAGATTAGCTATGACTCTTATATCTCTCTCATCAACAGTTGTTGTTCTTAAGATTTCAATTACCTTATCATGCTTTACGGTATCAAAACCTTTATTGAAATCAATGAAGCAAATGTGTGCGTCATAACTCAAGTCTCTGCATCTCTGAATTAGAACTTGTATTGAAAATACGGGTTTTCACCCAGTGTCTAAGCTATCCTTAATTTCTCGTTGGCCAAATATCTTTCTTGAGAGCAGATGATATTCGCTCTGCCGTATAAACATCTGGCGACGCGTACTTTTATATTTTTTTTAGTGATGGTATCTACTTACTTGCATGGGTCGCTTTTTATAGATTTTTGCTTGAAGTTTTTCCTATCCATGCGAACCAGGACGTCCAAGAACGGTAGTGACAGATCTCACAGATGAGGAGGTCTTTTGTAGTGAGGACTTAGTCTACTTCTCTCATAATTAGAGAATTTCTCTCTATGTCTAAACACCGTTTGGTATATTCGTAGTTCTACTAACAGATTAATTCAAGTATGTCTTCTCAATTACAGAATATTCCTCCAAAAATATATTTATTAATGATGCACTTGCCTAGGGAAGAGAAATACGGAGAAGCGAAAAGAAGGACAACAGCAGAATAAGAATAAAGGACCCAATCAAAACAAAAGACAGTTCTAATCACAATCTTCTAAAGAAGCTGATAACCATGAGGAAGATGCAATACAATGAAAAATACTGAACACGAATGAAGAAAGGGGAATAGGAAGGCGGCAATCTTTGCGGAGGCAAAGCAACTTTAAAAGTTGGGAGGCAGCTGTTGGTGATAGTCCGTTCTGGTCTTGGTGGGGTTGTGTTCGTTGTGGTTGAGGTTGACCAGTATGCGCTGGCGTATAGATGTAAGAATACATCTATTCTTGTGGCCTCTATTTTTTTCTCTCGCTCGACTTAGTATTATGTTTGCCAGTTATATATGTGCCAGATGCATCAGAGGACTCGCCCAAGTCTTCTCTATGCCAATTTCCTTATTTCTTTAAGTTGACTTATTTTTATACCCTTTTTAATTTTTTAAATATATATATACGTTAGATTTTTTTATTATAGTTGAAGATTATAGCTATTTAGAGAAATTTCTTTAAATAATGTTTTAAATATAATAATAATAATAATTGCTACTACCCATAACCTGGAAACCAGCCCCCAGAAGCTATAAGCTTGTGCGGAAGGGAGGGGGCGATTATTATTATTACGTAGGTTCTACGTGCGGCTGCAGCCGACTTACAGATGGAACAGCGCAAATCCCACATTTGTGTCACAGCTGAGGAAAACTGCAGAAAACCTTAACCAGATCTGCCGGCACCGGGAGTCGATTTCGGGCCGCTTGGGTGAAAGTCCAGCACGCTAGACATTACACTACGAAGGCTGTATAAAGTTTCGTTTAATTCAAAATTGAATGGAAAAATAAACTATTCGTTAACCATATAAATGAAATTTTAGACATAGAAATAATTATAATTTAAACTACCTAAATCATCGCCTTTTCTTAGAATTCATTATTAAATAAAGTAGTATATGCTTTCATGTACGATGAATGATGTAATTCAATAGCATACTTCAATGATAAATGTTACTTGCTTATACACATAATATACATTTTTATTGGATTTCCGCTACTAAAAAACATAGAAAGTTAATTATATTTCACAAACTATTTATATTTACTGCTTGCAGCATTGAAGACAAAGTTATTTGGCTGTATCAAAACTACGTCAGTAAAAGTCGCTCAAATAATTCCAGGTTCCGATTTTAACACTCTTATTAACTTTTTAAATCTATTAAAGGCTAAAATTATTGTTTAACTGTTTTTAGAAATTTGAAAATTTAATCAAGTAATTTTTACCAATTAGTGTTTTCACAAACTTCTATCTTTGTTGAGAAAATAAAGTAAATATAAGTAAACTCGATTATTAATATCATTTTTATTGTTCAAGTCTGTTGTTATGTAATTCCAACCTCTTCCGTATGTTGTCCAAAGGCTACATATAACCATTCTAAATATTTTCTAAAAGCGCTTTGGCATATTACCCATGCCTGTTTTATCATATTAATTTTCTGCAGAATTTGTATATGACAATTTGACGAAAACGTCACGATCAGATAGTTTATGATAAATTTCTCAAGTTACGTATACAAGACAAACTAAGGTTCGTCCTTTTTCTCAATCCACATTTTTAGCTGGAATTAACTTTTATTCTCACTATAAGCTGCTAATTTCACGGGAATAGAACAGAGTGACCTAGGTGACCTATACTTATGTTATTTCAATAACCTATTATGCACGATTATTATATAAAAATTAAGTAAATTGAAATACAATTTCAATACAATTCCAGCGATATGATTTCTTGGAATATTTGTAGACTTTAAATTTCAGGCCAATATAAACTTATTTATAACCCTGGTAGTATAGCGACTACATGCTAGTCTCTCGCCCAAGCTGACCGTGATCGAATCCCGGATGCAGACAGATCTGGTTAAGGTTTTCTGCAGTTTTCCTTAACGGTAACACAAATGTGGGATTTGTGCTATACCATTTGTTAGTCGGCTGCAGCCGCACGACGTACCTGCGTTATAATCATAATCACCCCTTCATCCCGCACATGCTTCATAGCTTCTGGTTCACCAAGCAATGGGTAGTAGTAATTACTATTATTAACTACAAAAATAGCAACCATGGTCATTTCATGGTCATGGTCAAGTTCTACAATCAAGAACTTCGCTGTGATTTGTTAGACTTCAATTTAACTGAAGTGTATAGTCATATTAATTATGATCCAAAAATATTTTTTTTGAAAAAGATAAACTTTCAAAGTTGTAGTAAAGTTACACTTAGTTAGATAAGAGCATCGACTCCAAGAATGGGTACTATTTAAAAATATCTAATTTTTTTATGTAACACTATAATCGGTGGTACCATAGACGCCCGCAGAAATTTGTCCAGGGGGGGAAGCCTAGAATGAACGTATGCTAGGGGGGGGGCAAGCCTACAATAAGCGACATGCTAGGGGGTGGCAAGCCTAGAAAAAAACGGCATATTATAAAAAATTTTCAATAAAATTCAAATTGTTCAACTTCCAGGGGGGGGGGCAAGTACCCCTCCTTGCCCCCCCCCCCTTCCGGGCGCCTATGGGTGGTACTGTCTTTTATGCGCATCAACTTGCTATTATTTTGGGTACTAGAAACCATAAGTAGTTATAGTAACATAAGTTGTGAATCATCGCAATACAGCGTCGGATTTAGTTCTAAGCAATCAAGGCTTTACTTCAACGAATTGCTCTATAATGTTTAGAGATAGATGTTAAGATAGATTAGACTTCTTGGTCAGTGATCTTACAAGATTGACACAAACTTATTTACCCTGCTTACCCTTAATCAGACTTACCTGTGTGTAATTAGTTGGTTTAAGACATGTCTTTTAATGAAATTTGCCATTGCTACAAGGCACCTACCCGTTGTTCAAATCTGGAGTATTTGAGTATACTCTGACCTATTTGAGAATTTCATGTAAGTTTACGCGAGTAAGGGATGTGTCCTTTTATATCGGAGTACTTTTAAAGAATGAATAAATACTCTCAATTTAAAGATTTTCTTTAAGTAGAAGCTATCTATCCGATGATTAAAACGCAAGTGAATTTATGATTAAAGATAAAATAGGGAAACGCATTTTATTCTCAACCAAGCGAGTATCAAAAGCTTTACGGAAAATGATTGCACACAGTGTCGGACTAAGTGAAAAGAAAAAAAACTGACAACCTAATTTTACAATGCTACCAAAACTGGGAAACCTTTCCAAAAATGGGAAATAAAGACTTTATTTATGTATCCCGTGAAGATTGTCGTCTTTTTGTTTAAGACAATCAGGCAATTAGAAGTAATTGCTTTTGAGACGAATATTGTTTGTATTATACATATTTAAATTACTATTATGATGTGTTTCGACTGAAGTTATTGGTTAGTTACAATACCATTAGTAGATTACCTAAGGGGTAAAATTGATGTAAATATGAAAACTTCTAAGAGCAAACCCCTTAGAAGCCGCCCATGTCCATGAACCCAAATGAAATCTGATCACGTTCTCCGACTTGATCTTAGCACGTAATGAAAAATTGCATGTTCGTTAGGAAGCACTTAAAAATAAAATAACTGTTAAGAAAAGTAAATGGCAATGAGGACGGCCGGGAAATGACTGATCCCGTTTAATCACATTTGCTGCAAGATTAAACGGTCCTTGCCGCCCTTATTTTTGCACGGTTTGATAAAAGGATGCGATCAATTACCGGAATGAGTGTGCACATGATTGGATATACGGGATGACTGATTGCATATACGGGATGGCTTTGATGCCCTAACAAGAAATATTTTTATTCCTCTCGAGTGGACATTTTGCAGTTTACCTTCTGCGGTAGCTATGTTTATGTCAACTAACTCTAGCAAAGTAAATATTGGTCTGCGCGCAACGTAGGACTTTATTAGTGAAATTAACCTACCGCGCGTTCCGTCATACAAGCAAATTACCCAAGCATTACACAGAGAAGATCCAACCCCTCGCAGAATTCTCTGGATTCAATATTATTAGGTAGATATACGAACGGGTACGGTAAACGATAGTAGGACGACGCGGCGTCTAGAGTAGCGCAGGTATGTAGGTGTTGTGGGGTGGTGGAAAACGGGATGGTAAATACATACATGTACATGTAGTCAATGCAACGGAACTGACTCGGTAAATATCGCAAAATTTTTCATTTAGGATTCTTCATTCCGGCGCTTGGGGTTTTTAACATTTATCTTTTCGTTATTTTAAGCACTCGTCGTTGACACAACGGTTGCCCCCTTATTCCCGCATAGTTACCGTCTGGCGGCAACATGCCTTTCTGGAATTAGCCAAGTGTGTTTTCGCTTATTAGGCATAATGCGGCGCTGATCCGAATTAATTCTCGCTCCCTTGCGGTGCCGAAGCACGGCGAAAGCATTAGCATGATCATACCTTGTCTCCATCTTAACCCGGTGCGTGTCGCTCCGCGTCTTAGGAGTGGTTCAAACACTCGCCGCAAGCGGATTATCGGATGCAGATCAGACCCAACCGCGATCCATCAACTCATCTTGCCACAATTATACAAATAATAAATATTTATCATGCCCTTTATCCTCTTATTTCTGTTCCGATTCTTCCTTCCTGTTGCTTTTCCTCCTCATTACGTCTAATCCTGGCTCTCCATTGTGAGGCATCCAGTGTCGCGCGGAAACTACGGTCCGTTGCTTAATTTATTTACACGACTAAGCCAAATTTATGCCAGATTTTAAGTTTTCGGAAACGAAATCGTTAATCGGATGACGATTAATCCAAAAATCTTATATAGCTTCTACGAATCGAACCTATCGAACGGAGACGGTATAGCTTTTCTCTCCGCTCATGGTTGATGTCTTTATTTCCGAGACTGCAAGCTTAAATATGGCAGCAATTATTCTAAATACGGAATTAAAACCTTTTAGATAGCTATTCTTTCCAGACCACGACGCCAGTAATACTGCCTTTCTACTCGAAAATAGAGCAAATACAAAAGATTGGCTTTATTCTGTCGCGACCACGAAAAGAAGTCTCTTGATGAGGATGAACGATAAAGGCTTGCCGTTGAACAGGTGGTGATTTGGGCCCGCTTCCCGTTTTGCATAACAATCGCCACTTAAGTAGACTATATCACTGCATTTTCTTTTTAGGTTATTTACGAAGCAATATTAGAAAGCACTAAGGCTCAGTTTCAAATAGAACGGTTTTGTTCTTAAATAAATGTAATAACTTCGTAGAAGAGAAAAGCAAAAACGTAAAATAAGTCAGTTATTATCCCTGCATTTATATGGAGTCGATAGGAATTAAAACAGAAAAGTTTACCAAATCTTAAGTCCCGGGTCGTTTCCCGAACGCTCATAAATCGTGCATCATGCGATATGCATGACAGGGATGATTTAAGAATGCCGATACAGTGAATGTATATGGCTAGTTTATTTGCAAGAATCCAGATTAGCTGGGTGGAATTTGGGAAAGTCGTCGATGTGGATATATTTATTGTATATTGTCGACGCTCCCCTTACTCCTTCTGCATCGGTCCAAGTTTCCCATTTCTGCATAACACGATTCCCTCAGGTGTTCATTTGGCTGACGCTTTGAAGGGATTATTTAACTGCTACCCCGCGAATTTACTCGATGCGATAGTCAGACACGTTATATAAAGGAACATCTCTTAGCCTTACTTTGCAACCATTAACATACTAATATTCCCCAGACAGGACAGCATTATTAGCCGATCGATGCGTTTATATTTTATCGTAAGCGGGCAACCGATACCGAACTGACGATGGAATCGATCGACCATCTCTCGGTTGCGACGTATTGGAACACATAATACGCTTCTTTACAACTTCAAAGCTCCTCAAATAATCACTAATAAGGGTTACTAATGATTTGCCGCGAATGAGAAAAATTTTCGGAACAAGAAGCAAAAAGCGTAAATGTGAATACTTTGAAGAAACTAATTGCTAAGATTTCAGTTCGCTGCACTCCGTCATTTAAAATTTGTAATTCACGTGATGTACAATCCGATTTGCCTCGGAAAAAATCGTACCTCGAAAGAGACCCTAATCTCCCGATTCCTTTAATAATTATTATATACCTATTTGATCTTTTATACGACATAAAAACATTCCTAAGTCTGCTCACCGGCGTTTCCACGTTCGAACTTTTCTCAATTTAACCAATTTACTTATTTATTAATTATCTGCGAACTCGACATCCCGTATCACGGACGGAAAGCTTCCCAAATACGATTTATTATCTCCTCACAAATACGCTCCATACAACTACCAGCATATTACAATATTTCAAATATTTAGTGGTGTATGCGCTTCGGGTAGATTTTCTGGGATCGGTATGATTTGTTGTTTCCAAATGTTATTGCTTCCTACGATTGCGTCGTACACGAGTAAGCCTCTCGCGGACTCCGCTCCCATAATACACCAGCTACACCACTTTTCCACTATTTATGTGTATAATATATTCTTAACCTACTCGATCCTACCACATAAATGTTTCCAAGAATATATCACTTCTTTGTCACACCACCAGATACGTTCTAGTACTTTCGTTGGCTTAAGCCATGTTTCCACCATAATTGTTTTTGAATAGTATGAATATAGAGCTGTCGCTTAATGCACCAAATTACTGTATATTTACATCATATTTTTACAAAGTGGTCTGAGTGTGTAATATTACTGATGTAATATTTATCTTAGGTGTAAGCGTGATAACTTAATTTTCCATTCATAAAGTTTTAGAAATCATTAATTACATAAATTTATTAATAATAGAATGTGTAACAGGTATGTATCATTTGTTACTAAACCATAGTTGATGTTTTGTAAATAAGATAGTACATTTATTAATGAATTAGGATTTGGTATCAGTTATGTAAATATTATGTATTAAGAATATTATGTAAATATTATGTATTGAGAATATTATGTAAATACTTGTGTATAAGCTTAGGGAACACTAATAATAATTTCACTTTAATTCAGATTTAATCAAAAATAATCCATCTGAAAATAACCGATAAATTATAATTTACTTTTACTTTTTAACTAATTACTATTTAATTCTCCATCCAATCTGCTTCCCAAAATTAATATTTAATTCTAGTAAATTAAGCTTAAGAATTTGCCATATTTTAAACCTGGACTTATATACCAGATTGATATTTCTTATGTTTTATTTTTATGAACGGCCTTTTTATTTTTATATTATTGGAATAAGTGACAAATTACAGAGTTTTGTTTCGACGAAAAGATTTTTCTAATAAAGCACAATTTAAGAAGTGCTCACATTTATTGGCACATTAATTAACTAAATTATCCTCGACACAGGTTACACTTTAATATAAGCACTTTATACACTTCTTTTAGTTTAAACTATAATTTGGTATAACTTGTTTTTAACACCCACCTGATCTTTGACCTACCTAAAACAACTAAAAGTAAAACTTTATATACAAGTTACTATTTTCATAACAACTATTATCTAATTTATACAAAAATATTCAAGAGATTCTGCACAAAAATGGCAGATGCTTATACAATATCGGTTAATAATTCTTATCTAATAATACCATCCTATAAGTGATTTATAATTACGTTATTTTACAATAAAATGCATAATACCACATTACTAAATAAGATCCTATCTTTAATACAAAAACCTCTGTAATCCTTACATCACCAAATCGTTGTTAGAATTAAAAGATTTATCTCGTTTAAATTCTTTTCAATATAATCTTTTCAAAATTGAAGTTGCTTAATTAACTATTACGCATGTTTAAAGTTTTATAAATAACTGTAATAGCTACAATAAAAATCTTATTAAACGTTCATAAAAAGTATGATGTAAGAATAGGTTATAGGTTAACTATAATAAATAAAGTTGTTTTGATGTTTGCTTTAACAAATTTTAGAAAATCTCGAAAAATCAGAAAAATCGAAAAAATGTTATTTTATCAAGTTACATTACCAGAAATGCTAATGTAAAAATATTATTAATTTTTTTTGTTTAATCGAAGTAAATAAACTGAGGGAATTGAAGTAGTTTCTATTTAAAAAAATAATAATAAAATAAAATATAATCTAATATAATAACTTAAGAGTTAGATAATTGCAGTAAAGTAAGATAAAAGTAAGAGTTGTAGTTAAAGAAATAACATATAGTATAGTGTTCGTTTGGAAGAAGATAGAAAAGAAGAACGTCCTGTGTCAGTTAAGAAGAATTCTATGCAGGTAACAGACTAACAGGTTAGCATTGTTGTATGAAAAGGTGTGAAGCGGTAGCTATTGGCGGCGTGGATGCAGTTTACAATATCAATTGATATCAAATATTATATAAAATACGTATGTACTCTGTAACTTAACGTTTATTTATAATATCTTTAGTAAATGGCGCTAAAACTCAGGTACTGTATACATATTTTCCTGGGGGAGTTTTAATAGGATTTTGAGTCTAGGTTATGTCAGTGGACAGTTTCTATATAGGAAGATTAATGCTACTGAATAGATTGAACTTAACTGTAGGTTATCTCATCTATTCGCACACAACGCTGTTGACAGCGGCGAATAATATAGAATTAAGATTAAAAGGTTGACTTAGATTAAGTTAATCTAAATCAATTAGATTCTATCACAAAAATATTCTTAAATTACTATTGCGATATTCGCAATAGTTTCCAGCTCAACACTAACATCCATATTATATTCTCCATGTAACGAACCATGCCAAACCAATAATCTTTTTGTTGAAACATAAACCGGCATTACAAAGTTTCCAATAATCATCTAAAATTTCAAAACCAATTTCTAAAACTTTAGGTAATTCCAAACAATAGTGCTTTCTCTCCAAAGTTCCAAAACCCATTATCATAAATTTGTAATTTTAATTAATGTTAATATTTTGTAAATTCGTCATGTTTTATATACTTTTTTCTTTCATATTTATATAGTAGTGCATAACTACTTTTTTTGTACCATTAAATTAATGCACTGGCGTATGAGAACACACGTAAATTTTGATCTAACTTGTTTTTATTTTGATGATAAAATGTAGAGCTTTAATCACAATAAACACGTAAATTTCAAATTAAAGTTAACTTTTATAAAACTTGATGCATTGTTTTGTGCTTAACGAAGAATAAAATTGACTTGTCTTCTGTTCAAGACAGACTTTACTACTGCTCAATACAGAATGACTTTACTTGACTGGAGTTAAACATCGAATTGTCTTTCTTACTATTCAAGGTAGAATGAACCTAAACTTACAACCCACCTACTAAACAGAAATCTAAACATCATTAATTTATCAATCAATTAATCATTAATGTGTCTTCACATAATATAACAAAATTATTGTTACAAATATGAACTAATCTTATTTTTATTTGAAAAACTGCTTTTAAATGGAAAAGATCTAGAACTATTAAATAATTGCATTATTTAACAATTCAAAATAAATAAAAAACAAGTATCTACAATTATTAAATTACCTACTTCTATGAATAATACAATTATATAACTGACTGATCTTAAATGTTTAACTACTTATGAGACTTTAGTTAAAAGTTTGTTAAATAAATAACGGATAACTTTACACAAAGTAATAGTTAATAAATAAATTCAATAAATTATCACCAATTTAGATAAATAATGAAAATCTCAATTAGCCATGCACAACTCTGACTCGACTTGAGTTTAATTAACTTCAAAACATCTCGTCAACGTTTCACTTGTTTTACGTAACGGAATTAAAAGAACATCTAACTACCACAGATAATTGTAAATAATAAGTTGGTGAGTAAATTGAAATGATTGGCTATTCCATAACTCCCCCTTCTTTTTTTAAATATTTGATTGATTGATATATCTTTAATTAAGGTCAAACAAAAACACATGGAGCTTTTGTAGTGGCAAAAGCAGTCTTAGTAGAATTAGAATGACTTTTGGAATAATTAAAATCAGGAAAAAGCTAACATTACCTGGGCGTAGCCAGACAGACCAAGCTGGTCTCTTGCGTAGCGTTAGATGATAATAATTGCGTTTAGAAACCTTTTCTTCATTGCTTTTTAGATGAAGTTACAACAGAATATATTTACAATGATGTAATTATAATGGTTTTTTATTGTAATTTTATAAAGTGCTAAGAATATAATATTTCTACATTCTGTTATAGAATTCAGTCCAAGATCATATTATTTCACATATTTGTTAAAATTTAAATTGCCTGTTTTAAATTGTTTGTTTGCGTAAAACAAAACACTATAATATAAAATCTAAAAAAATTATTATTTTAATTATTACGTTTACCTAGGGTATTATCATTTGTTTAAATACTTGCCATTTATTATTTTTAAAATTCATAACTCATAAACACTCCTCTAATAAGTTTTAAATATTTCATTAATACGAGCAAACTATACTACCCTTACAATTTATGAAGTGTAGTCTATTTCTCTCACAAACCGGAAATTTGACGGACAGTGTTTTGTGTGCGACATGTTGTGGACGTCATGTTTTCAATAGAGAGATTAGAAATAAAAGAATTAAAAAATATATTAAAAGAAAAATAATGCCTCTTGAGAAACTCGTGAATATTAATCAGTAAACAATTTGGGTCGCATAAACAGTGAAAAAAAAAATATGTCTACAATTAACACAGAAAGAGAAATTTTCAAGTCGATATGTTTCGTTTTAACAATGATCCGACAATTTGAAGGATTTGGGCAGCAATCCGTAAACAATTTGTAGCGGACTAGATTTCGATAAAACTTGATAAAGTTGTAGCTACAGTCTTACCCAGACTTTTTGTCATTGAGAGGTCCCAGTGAACCCTAGGTGATTGCAAAGACCAACTACTGAATTTGCCCAAATTTATGAGTGGCGTATCAATCACAAGTCCTTGTATAGCAGAAGCGACTACTGATAATATCTTTTAAACAATTCACTTCAGGCGACCTTCAGGTTGTCACCAAAAGTTGAGGCCCACTTTAAATTGAGATCCCACTCGCACCTGCAATTACACTACTATCGAATGCAAAAATTTTGACGCCTAACTTTGAATGTGCATAGCAAACAAAACTAACCGCTCAAATTGATTCAAATAAAAACGCGTGTTTTTAATAATTAATATTTCAACTACTCGACAGAATTGGATGTAATTTTATATGCAAGTAGCTGTAGTATATGCAAGTGTTGTATGTATGTGGAAATTTTTGTAATTTGATATTTGTATTATTTCTTAAGTTAATTAATTATTAATTAATTAATTAATAGAAATAATTATTTTGATAATATTCACGAATTACTTCATAAATAATTCGTTAAAGAGTTATTTATTAAATACTCCGTGAATATTTTCAAAATTTCTTAAAGTATTTGTTGTTTTATTAAAAAATACTGTCTTTTGTAAATAAAAGATTTTGATTAAGTCACCAGAATGTATTACCCTCTATTTCATAGAATAACTTAAGAAATACTACAGATATCAAATTACAAGAATTTCCACATACAAACAACACTATTAGCTACTAGATTACATTACATTCAATTCTGTCGAGTAGTTATTAAAATATTAATTATTAAAGACACGCTTTACCTCAAAACTTCCCAAAAACCGCACTTTTTGTACCATAATTTGCGAAAATTCAAAAACCAATAGTCAGATATTTTTACAAATTTACTATTTTATACAACAATAAATTGTCTAACTAACTGTTTTTGTATCAGTTAATTTGAGTGGTCATTGTTTTTGCTATGCCAATTGAAACTCAAGGGTCAGAACTTTTGCATTCGATAGTAGTTATCCTTTAGTGTGAAATAGCGCTAATATTTTCGAGCAGTGTAATTGTAGACGTTCATAATGTTAGAAAAATACTGATGCATCATTAAATAGATACTAGGTGCCAACTGCTTACCCTAATGGGTAAGCTTTAGTAACTACCGCACTCTTAAAACACTGCTGTTCTTACATATTTCTTGTAAATTGTTGAAAGAAACTCCTTACTGTGAGTTTCTTTCCTCCAAAGGTCAAAGTGGAATAAGCAAAGCGTGGTGATTGCACGCCACTTGTTGCTTTTGTTGAAATACGAAAAAAGATTTCAAGCTCGGATCCTCACCTCTCTCTTACATCGCGTAGTTCAATAGGGTTTGGGTCATCCAGCGCTAGGTAGCGCTGGCTGTCTCCACAGAAAAAATGTACCGAGACACATGAATGAATGAATGAAAACACAATGCATGTACTTCAAGAGTAAGAAATGATTTAAATTGATTTTCCGCGATACCAAACTCACAACACGGTTTTTGAAAGGAAAGAAATACGAGTATTAGAAAGCTACCTGAACTATCATTAGTTTTCCTATTATAAATAACACATTGTATCTTTGCCTTATTTATCTAATTAATCCTAAAATTACTGTATGTAACCATCCTCTAAATGGCAACTATGTCGTAATAATTCGCTATTGGCTAGTATACCATTACACAAAATTGTAAAAAAGAATTTTGGCTAAGTAGGCCATTGAAGAAATATTAGACAACTTTTGTCAGAATGTTCTTGTCAGAATTTTTGCACAATTTGATCAAAGAATCGCTAAAACCTTGGATATTTTAAATGGAAATTTATCTTCAGTTTTTTGGAAAAGTAAAATGTATATAAACGGGTCACTAGATTCATTTACATCGTTGGTAGAACAACCATCGACTTACAAACTGATCTTAGCAGCAAAATCTTCAGTCTAAATAAATAAATGTCAGCAGAAAATGTTATAGAATGCACACCAAAGTTATAGAACCGCATCTGGAAGAGGTTAAATTCCTTCCAAAATAAAATGCTGTTCCTTGCAAAATAAAAAATAAGATCCATTGACAAATACTATACACCACAATTAGCACGAACAAACTGCTAATCTCATATTTGATGTTCAAACACATGTATATAGTTTTGCAGATGTTATTTACTGTTCAAGCCGACATCACACGTTCTGCACGTATCTTGCCTAGGCTAGCCAAATAACAAGTTGCAATGTTCTACAAAGATGTTACGATAGAAGCTGGTTGACACCAAACAGTCCTTGAGGAATTTAGTTTACTGACAGTGTTGTAAATATAGTATGTGCGTTTTTGAAATATTTAAATTCTTTATACCGGAAAGGACAGTCAACAACCTCATCTAGGACTTTTGCAATCTAGTTTGTTGGCAATCTCTTCTATCTGGAGATAGAGCTGAAATTCTAAAATTAAGTTTTCTCAGTATATCCACTATCCAATGCCCAAAGCTCCAGAATTATTAGGATTTTTCATTATAACTAATTTTTAGTAACCAATTAAATAATATGAATTGTTTCAATTAATGAATACCTATTTTCATGTTGTGAACAACCAAAATACCCCCCACCCACAATCCAAAGTCTGTATCCACATCTGCTTGACCCCCATTCTCCGCCATCGCCTGATAGGACAAACCAAAAAACAGCATTACCATCATGAATCAAATTTCCAACTCGGGCTGTATCCTTCATCCTAAAATGTAGAACGATTTGGTAACTAACCTATCAATAACTATTCATTGATAGGTCACATTTGATGTTCTGAATTCACCAGAAAGGACTTCATCTCACTTACTAACGAGTATGTAGATCCAAATCATTCGCCTTCGCTAACTGTCGCTTAACTAAGCTACCCATCCTAGTCACTGAGGATTCTGACCTGTTTCGATAGCGCAATTGTTCTGATGAAAGCCACTTAAGTAAGTACGAACCATTATCCCTCTTAAGAGTTTAGCTTACTTTATCAAGAACAGCTACCAAATTTAAGTGTTATTCGGTTGTTTAGACTGCATCGCCTTTCCATTCCACTTGCGTCTTCTACTTCACTTCAATTTCCTTTAGGAGGTCCTCATCAAGACAATCATTATTATGAAAATGAGAACTATTAAACTAATATTTAGAAAATTTATAGTAAGGTTTAATGTTAAAATTTGCAAAATACTGATAATAAATATCAGCGTGCCTTTATCACAAAAACAAGAATAATCCACACACCTTCAAACAGATATCAAAAGGATAATTTCAAAGACATATTAATTGCTCATTTTGTGTAAAACCGCAAGCTATTAATTACGCCATAATTCAAGCCGGCTCAAAGAAATAATCTTAATCCTTCATTTTTCTTAATTTACGTATTAAGATGATTTTCCGCATATCTTGTAGGTTAAGCTCTATCCTAATCTGATTAGAACTTGAGATTTTAGGGTAACTAATAAGAAGGGATGAGATTTCTACGCAATTATATATCTCCTTATGTATGGAAGATAAGTACATAGGCATATAAATCTAAATAAGCATAAAAATTAGTAAATAAAGAAAATTATTTCATAAACATCGTATTTTTTATGAACAATAAGTTTAAATAAATTCACCTTTTGTATGTACAAATTATATTTTAGAAATGTCAGAAAAACCTTACCGCTTTTTGCTTTGCGGTAATGGCATAAAACATATACTAAAAATTTGTTATCTTTCCAGATTTTCTTTATTTTTCTTAGTTATTAGGAATTGTTATATTATTGGAAGGCCCTCTGTGGCCGAATGGTAGAGATTCTACTTCTCGATCAGAGGAACAAGGGTTCACATCTCGGTTGCGATTAAATTTAAAAAAATTTGATCGAATGATGAAAAAATCGTATTTGAGCTTCTTAGGATAATTTATGAAAGTTGTATGTGTGAGCGTAACGTAATTGCTACAATAACTTCTGTTGCACTCCCATAAGGTTTTTTGTAGAACCCCGACACTGCAAATGCGGTAAAAGCGGTTTTATACCACGTTGGAAAAGTAAACAATTTGATAGAAATATCAATTCAATACTGATCGTGGAGAGAACTTCACCTCCAAAGTTTACAATGTTTTCTGTGAAGAAAGCGGTCTATGGAGCTAAATAATTCATAATCCGAAAGAAGTATATTGAAGTATAAAAGACGTATCCGACTGCGGGATAGCGTAGGAAAAGTCGAAGCAGTTCAATTCATAGATTTTTACTATGATTCCTCGTTAATGACGAATTAAAAGCGTCCATGATTACCAACACCGACATGACATTGTCTAACGCTGGGACAATCGTGGAGAGCTTATAAGATCAACCTAACTGGTAGCAGAAGAGATGAATGAATTTTCTTTGCGGACGCCATACGCACTCGCGTCCAACCTACCTGGAACGTGTCCAGGTGGATATGTTCTGTACTATTCTAATCCATTGGATAGTGCTCGCACTCTGCATTATTGCTCATCTTCCACCATTCTAGTATCGGATAAATTTCTTTCCACTCCGTCTGATCTTCTGCCCTTTCTTTCCACCTTGTTATCCCAATTTGGTCTTGGTTACCTACGCCTTAGCCTTGGCCTTTCTCTGCTTCTCACTCCCTCTGGATTATTTTCGCCTCACCCCATTCTCACCCCAAGTTCCAGTTCCAGTTTATGCACTTACTTTTAATATCCGTTTTTACTCTACATCCACAAATTTATAACCTCTTTATCAGCAGCTTGTTAGATATCTTGTATTTCATGTTGAGTGCTGTAGTTTGAACAGGCAGATTTGTCTCTACTTTATGTATTGTTACTAATATTGCCATGTTTCGTTCTTTAGACACTACTTCATTTTCTATCCATTACTTTAAGTCTAAGTCTACCAAAGTCTATCCATTAATTTTAATATCCAACCGATTATCGCTATTTCTCTATATTTTATTATTTCTGTCGCATAGCTCTGCCCCTAGGGCCTTATTGCTTTGTAATTTTTAACACCTGTCCATGTATCTCCACTGCCCTTGATCTTCCTAAAAGTCTTCTACGGTCTGTGTTTCCTTGGATTTCTGATGTAGTAATTTTTACATATTCTTTAAATACATCTACTAATTATTTCCTACATATTAATTTATTTTCTTCATTTCTACATAACCGCGTTCTAGGTTAGAGTTTTCGTATTCCCACTGACTCATGGGTGTTCCATTTCTTGAAGTTGCTCATATTTTCTCTTATTCTATCTTCATTTTATATTTGTTAGCCCTCTTTTATTTCTTTATTCTTAACATTTCTATATTTTTTTCAGATGGATCTTTTAGCATTTCCATACTTGCCTTGTTTTGATCCTGTGCCTGCTTACATTTTTCCTCGGATCCATCGTTTCTCCATTCTTCTTATTTTGTCCTACTACTTCCTCCATAGTCTTTAATGCTATTTAAAAATAGCAGTCCCCCACATGTGGCACACGAGTCTCCATGACCTAAGGAGTTCAAAAACTACCACTCAATACACTCCCTTTTCTATAATTTTAGCACTCACAGTTGCAATCACTGGGATGTAGTCCGAAGATAAGTGCCAACATGATGTTGACTTGAAATAGCCTGTAGCAATACATTTTATCACAAAAAAGTCAAGCAGGTCAGGTATCTTGTTTGGGTCCGTTGGCCAATATGTAGATATGTAGATAGAACACCTTGACTCTACCACGCGGGGAGATACGAGAACCCCATAGGGTATGCTTCGCATTGTAATCTCCACCCGCTAGAAAGCGATTTCATAGTGATCTAAAATATTCAATAAAGCCTTGCTTGTTTGTTGGATTATTCGGAAGACAGTATGCAGCTGATAGAACTAGCGGTCCATACCAATCTTCTATTTCGATGGTTGTTGCTTGAAGGTAGTTTTCTTTGAATGCAGGTAACTCATGGTATTTAATGTGTTGTTTAAGTAGTATGGCTGTGTCGCCTCTGGCTTGTCTATTTGCATCTGGATGATTTGTGGAGTATATCTTATAATTGTGTATTTTAAAATTAGTTGTATTGCAGAAATGAGTTTCAGATACAAGTAAAATGTCGATTTCATTATGTCTGAGGAAAGTTTCAACCTCGTTTTTGTGATTTGGGAGGCCATTGGCATTCCATAATGCAATTTTATACAGAGGAGCCATTTTTGTTACTTAGTTCTTCTCTGAGTAATCTTATTTGTGTGGTTAGTTCATTGATAGTTTTTTGTTGTGTTAGGATGGTTTGCTGTAATGAGATTATTATAGATGTCAAATCATTTGGTTGTTGGCCGACTGTTTGGTTATACAGGTTTTGCTGGGGGTGAGAACCTATTACTTGGCTTTGCCATTGCATTTGATTTTGAGGTTGTAAAGCAGAAGGTTTCTCTGTCTGACTTGCAGATTGAGATAACTGTTGCATCTGTTGACTTTGTTGTTGTTGTTTCTACTGCTGCATCTGTTGTTGCTGTTGCAGCTGTTCTACCATTCAACAAGTACATAGAGTTGTAGGTGCCATAAACCAAGCTTTCGAGGAAAGAAATACTGCAAGCTGTATTTCTCGATGACAGCCAGGCGTTTCACAAGGTGTGACATATAGGCATACTCTTCAAGTTAAAGAAATGCCTCCTCACCCTGTATTATTCATCATAGAGTCATACTTGTCAGAAAGATACTTCCAAGTCAAATTTGGTCAGTACTTAACCACTCTTTATCCAATAAAATCTAGAGTACCCCAGGGTAGCGTCCTTGGTCCGCTATTATACCTGATCTATACAGCAGACATGCCTATAAATCAACATTCTTTTACTGCAACTTTTGGTGATGACGAAGTCATCATGATAGGGAACCATAATCCAGTAGTAGCTGCAAACCACCTACAGCAGAGTTTAGATGAAGTTTTGCAGTGGACCATAAAATGGCGTGTAAAATTAAATAAAGAAAACTCATTTCACATTACCTTTACAAAACGCAAGGGTATTATTACACCGCCAGTACTCATTAATGGTATACCGCTAACACAAGTTTCGGAGATTAAACACCTCTGTTTGCACCTGGATAACGGTCTGACGTGGCTGAACCCATATTTGGAAGAAGCGTAAACAACTCGGAGATAAGTTTAGAAAACACTATTGGCTACTTGGAAGAAGATCCAAACTATCCTTCTCAAACAAGCTTGTTGTCCATAGTGCAGCGTTTAAATCCATATGGACATATGGCAGGCAACTGTGGGCAACAACAGCAAACTCCAACATCCAAATAATAGAAAGATTCCAATCAAAAGTTTTACGCGCTATGTGCGATGCTCCCTACTTTGTGCGTAATGTGGACATCCTAAGTGGACTCGGTCAAAAATGTGATTATTAAATTCAGTGAAAAGTATGTAAGAAATCTAAAATCGCATTCAAATCCATTAGTCCTAAATCTACTAGATAATAGTGCTCACATAGAAAGACTAAATAGATATAAGCCTCTGAACTTGCCATACAGATTCTAATTCAAATGGATATTTGTGTTATAAAATATAGTCTATATAAGTTACTTCTATGTTGTAAATCACTGGATTTCAACCTCATGTTTTCATGTTTTCATTGTTTTCATGTCATTACTAGTCTCTAACATATGTTTTGCTTATTGTAAATTACAGATTGCAAATAGTAAATGTACATTAAAAAATACACTCCCCACCCACCAAAATATTTATCGAGAACCTCCTTCATGTGTTGGATGTAGATATGTTTATACATCGATATATTTACTATACAGGGTGATTCAGAAATAACTGATATCGTTTAAATGGTAGGTAGAGGGGAGGCAGTAGAGCTAATTTACCTTGACAAGTATAGATCAAAAACGAATAGTTTTCAAAAAAATGAATTTTAAAGTTTAATGAATTTTGGATCCAAAACGATCCATGGTCAGGACAGAATCCAAAAATTCAATAAAACTTTAAAATTAATTTTCAGGAAAACTTCGATTTTGACCTATACTTGTTAAGGTAAATACATTAGCTCTACCGCCTCCCCTCTACCTACCATTTAAAAGATATCAGTTATTTCTGAATCACCCTGTATATAAAATCAAACTATTCATATCAGTAAAACGCTTTGATATATTGTTTGTTATACTGATATATTGATTCGATTTATTGAATCGAAAATACACCACCTCACGTAGTTCAAATATATTCGCCACCACTAAAACGCTCGCTGTTATTATTTGGTAAAGGGGCAGTGTGGAAGGGCACTGTTACGGCAATAACACGTGCGTTGTGGCGGGAAGCATTGTAATGAGGAAAACTGTACTTGTTGGTTAAATATAAATAACAATAAATTCATTATTAATATAAATATCGATATATCAGACTCACATCGACTATACATCGTTTGAGTAATTTCTGCCATTGCTACTTGAGTGAGGTTTTTGAATTCTTTAGGTTATGGGGTAATGATATACCACATATGGAGACTTTCGAGAACTTATATTTAGTTTTAATAAATCTTACTTACCGAACGGTTCCACTCGGTATATCCATAGAACATTATACATATATCATCTCTAATTTATGATACAGCAAACCTTTTTTTCCTGTTTAGTTACAGTTTTTATTTTAATTGCATCTTTCGTATTCAAGGTAATTATTATAAAACACGTTTGGTACAGAATTTAGCTATAATTCGTAATTGTTTATGTTAATTACTGTATATGCAATATGTTTTTAAAACCACAGAAATTAAACGGTTAATCTAGTATTTCATTCTTTAATGCTAAATTACGTACGCATATAATGCGTTTGACGCATCTACACCAGTTATCCTTCAGTAACCTATTTGTTGGTTACGTACAAATGACTGTCAAGATCGCGAAAACATTAAAACATTTTAATGTAACCTTCGTTATCTTAATTATTTCAATAAAAACTCGACCGGCATCCTAAAAGCGCCACGCACCTGGCCAGATATGGTCAATATCAATTTTCCGTAATTGAATTGTGCCATATTAAGCAAGGGGTGAAAGTCGAAAGGGGATTCATCGGATCGCTGAGTACACACGCGAAACGTATTCATTGCTCCTTTATTATTTCGGATTTTACCTAGAAGTCACGGTTGTTTTTGATCTCCATTAAACATAAGAATTTTCTCCTCAGACATAAAAATGTTTGAAGAGGATGATCGGGAAGAGAATTTTTTTACATTTGCGAATTCAAAGCGTTTTATTGTGGCGAAGGATGTACCTATAACGGAAGCAGTAAATTGAGTTCCAGTTCCTAATGCCGAACCCCGTAGGTATAAGTAGCAAGTAATACACTTAGCCTACACAGCTAATTGTTGCATAGCATATAGCGGTAATAAGACTCGCTATGGCTCTTAGACGGCCTGAATCGCTCTTTGTGAGCTTCGGACATTATTACTAAAGGCTAATGGATTTTAAGAAGGGTTGACAGTCTGCTTGTTGGCACAAGGAGAAGGAAGGACTTGCGGACTGTAATGTTACATTAAGACGCAGGTAACCACCACTGACAATATTTTTTTTAGTACAATGCCTCATTAGAAATTCTAGTTGAAATGGATATCCGTAACATGTTTTCTTTTAGTTGTAGAACTTACCATGAAGAAATAAGACATTAGAAGCTTTAGATCCAAAGACTAGATAGGGTAATACATTAATAGAGATCGTAATTAATTAATAGGAGCTTTCCCTTAAGCAATACCAGTAGATGAAACGTAGACTAAGTAGGATGTTTAAAAACGTAGCAGTAGATAAATATTGTAATAAACTGACCAGTGATGTTGTAAATATCTTAATACATCGGACATCGTATTCTGTACAACATTTCTGAACACGTTTTGCTCTGTTCTGTTATGAAGAGGAATTAACTCAACTGACAAAGGGAACAGAAATGAGGTTGCGAGTATGTATCATGACACAAATTGCTCACTTCTTTCAACTTATATGGGGAAATGACTTATTAGAAGCCTAGAATGGAATTTCAACTTGGCTCCTACCTATATATGAAATAAAATTATTAAACCTTAATGTTTAGTGAAAAACCTTTAATGATAATGATTTCATAATTATCTAAGGATATCATGGATCAATAGAGTTCCAGTAAGTTAATGGTTTCTAATGATTACTTTGTAGTCTATCTGTGGGCGACGACAGACTATAAGCCATAGATAATCCGATGTGTAGACTATAAACTGTACATTATTTGCTTTCGATTATGAAGATTCCTCTATGAAATATGAATTACTGTATACAGTCTATTGATCTATAGTCTGTGGTATTTACACATTTTACACAATCATACATTACACAGTATACAATCCATGTTCTAGGCGTCTATATTATGCGATATCACACCTATAGTACGCTCAACAATATCATGCATGTAGTCTATGATCTACTGTTCTATGGTCTACAAAATATTCTATGGTGTAGGATCTATATTCTTTAATCGACAGTCTATGGTATACAGACCTATAGTCTAACGTGCACGGTCTTTAGTGAATGGTCTACAGTCTATTATCCATAACATGTCCAGCCTATGGTCTATAACTTACAGTCTATCATTTAAAATCTAACTCTTAGTCTATGATCTACACCCTACACTTCACAACGTATGACAATTTTATTTCGGAACATTATAAACTGAAAACAGTTACTAAAACAATACTAACACATTGCAATGAAAGCTCTTGAAAAGTTCAGAGATGAGAAAAATCTACCATCTGTTGGGGGGGGAGAGAAAACAACTGAACCTTGACCTTGATCATCTAGAGAACCGTCTGTATATTAGTTACAGTACACACGGTGTTTAATATTTTCTCCATAACATATCCAGTCTATGGTCTATCATTTAAAATCTAACTCTTAGTCTATGATCTACACCCTACACTTCACAACGTATGACAATTTTATTTCGGAACATTATAAACTGAAAACAGTTACTAAAACAATACTAACACATTGCAATGAAAGCTCTTGAAAAGTTCAGAGATGAGAAAAATCTACCATCTGTTGGGGGGGGGGGAGAGAAAACAACTGAACCTTGACCTTGATCATCTAGAGAACCGTCTGTATATTAGTTACAGTACACACGGTGTTTAATATTTTCTCCATAACATATCCAGTCTATGGTCTATCATTTAAAATCTAACTCTTAGTCTATGATCTACGCCCTACACTTCACAACGTATGACAATTTTATTTCGGAACATTATAAACTGAAAACAGTTACTAAAACAATACTAACACATTGCAATGAAAGCTCTTGAAAAGTTCAGAGATGAGAAAAATCTACCATCTGTTGGGGGGGGGGGAGAGAAAACAACTGAACCTTGACCTTGATCATCTAGAGAACCGTCTGTATATTAGTTACAGTACACACGGTGTTTAATATTTTCTCCATAACATATCCAGTCTATGGTCTATCATTTAAAATCTAACTCTTAGTCTATGATCTACACCCTACACTTCACAACGTATGACAATTTTATTTCGGAACATTATAAACTGAAAACAGTTACTAAAACAATACTAACACATTGCAATGAAAGCTCTTGAAAAGTTCAGAGATGAGAAAAATCTACCATCTGTTGGGGGGGGGGGGAGAGAAAACAACTGAACCTTGACCTTGATCATCTAGAGAACCGTCTGTATATTAGTTACAGTACACACGGTGTTTAATATTTTCTCCATAACATATCCAGTCTATGGTCTATCATTTAAAATCTAACTCTTAGTCTATGATCTACGCCCTACACTTCACAACGTATGACAATTTTATTTCGGAACATTATAAACCGAAAA
Source organism: Agrypnus murinus (assembly GCA_929113105.1). NCBI lineage: Eukaryota > Metazoa > Arthropoda > Insecta > Coleoptera > Elateridae > Agrypnus > Agrypnus murinus. Next base: position 99,730,318 of record OV816023.1, read on the forward strand.
CAGTTACTAAACCAATACTAACACATTGCAATGAAAGCTCTTGAAAAGTTCATAGATGAGAAAAATCTACCATCTGTTAGGGGGAAGAGAAAACAACTGAACCTTGACCATCTAGAGAAACATCTGTATACTAGTTACAGTACACACTGGGTACAATATTTTCCTTGATTTTAATAACTTCTCATCGCTTGGGTCTTTCGGTTATTTTGATGCGTTGTTATTCATATGATTGATTAATTCAAAGCAAGTACAGTAGCTTTTCAACCCGTTGTTATGCTCAGCCAATCGCGTGACAACGTGGTTAACTAACTTTTGTGTAAGCGATTCTTGAAATTAAATTATTAATTTCAGCATGAGACGAATTTTTTCATAGCTAGGTAACATATTTCGTAACTCTTGCCACGAACTTGGTGGGGGTTGGTGGTTACTTAAAGCCTGTCGCCGTAAACCCCATAAATGTTCTTAACTGGCACCCTAACCCTATAACTGGCAGGTAAGTTCAAACGTTGACTACCATTAGATGTGAGGTTGTTTCTCCCGATAGCAGTTCAATGGGTTGGTGCGTTTTCCTTCAAAAATACAAACCGTGGGCTAACGTTTGCTGCCAAAGAAATTATAATACTTCTACTAGATCTACACGCGTAGTCTTCAAAAATACAGATTTACTTCTTAGAATAGCTTTTTTGGCTTTTCCTATTTTCAAAACGTTTAAACTTCAAAATAATGGATTTATTCCCATTGGTCTGTATATACTGAAATTCTTTATTTCAAGAGCCATGGAAATTACAGTCAACACCCCATCTGTGGATAAGGCAAGCTTAGAACTAAAAAATATTTAAAAGCCTATTTACAATTTAAACAAAAGGCATATAATGCACTTCAGAGAAAAGAGTTCTCTGTGAAAATGCAAAGCTGTTCAATCGTCCAGTTTTGCTGTCTACGCCTACTAATTCCACATACCTGTACATTTAAAACCTCGCAAACCTTCTTTTACTTGCATGCTTTAAATGAACGGGAGAGCCAATTACTGGGATTAGCTCAATCTCTATCTAGCATTTACAGGAACAAATACCCATGAACTAGAGTTATTCCACGGCAAATTCAAAGGTACAAAAGACAATCATAGACAAGAATCGGCTATGGGGAGATATTTATAGATTCTAGTTGATGCAGTTCTGTTAATTAGCAGTAAAGGAAGTCTACATAAAATAACAGACATATTAGTAAGTTCCGTGAAAACGCGTCATATAACTTTTTCTAAGAAAGGCATGATAATCAATACCTATACTTTGTAGGTTATTTTTCCTAGGACGCATATTTTCAATTTTAATGTTATCTGTCAGTTTTTAAACATTCTGAGCTTTAGTAAGAATATTGAAGATTCTATAGATTGTTGTCTTATTTTTCCAAACATAATCAAAAACAAGAGTTTACAACATGGTGATAATACCAGTAGGTATGCAACAAGAGTTCTATACCAAAATCCCATGTATTTTTCTTATGGACATTCCTTTTGCATTTCAAGGTGATCAATCATTTCCAATGTTGTGTGTGCGCATGCGAATGAACCGCTTTTAACCGGTTTCAGACCGGGTGAAAAGCGGTTCCAGACCAGATAAAATCGGATCACGTTCGTTTAAAAACGGTACACGAGCATGCGCACTAACTACCTTGGAGTTGACTGATATGACCTTCGAATGAAAAATAAACTCTTGTTGCATACCTATTAATATCAATGCTTATTTCGGAACAAGAAGCCAGGTAGCTCAGTGGGTATGGCGCTTGACTATGAATCTTAAGGTCCTGGGTTCGATTCCCAGGATCACCATAACAACAAGGCAGTTTTAAAAATGTTAAAGGTTTCCAGGTCGACCCAGCCTGTGGAAATGAGTAGAGCAACAAGGGGCAAAAGCCGTCAGTTTATGCACAAAAGTTGATTTTTGGTCACGATGTTTGGTATATTTAACCAATTTTTACAATGGCTGACGCTTGATACATGAAAGATATACCGACACAATCAGAATTACATATCTTTAAAATTTAAATTATAAAACAAAATTCAATGAATAAGTGGACTTTTGCCCCGTGCACGTGGTAACTTTGATAAACTCAACGGGGTAACTAGGTAACTCAGATGGGCAACTTTGGAACTTCCTAGTAATGTATTATGCAGGTTAATTCACATAATTCTATAACCCAATTAATAGATTTTTAAATCACTGTTATTTAAGACGCAAACGTATTTCCAAAATATTTAAAATTACCTAAAAAAAAGAAATTTTTAACTAACCTCATTGTTCTCAGGATAATTACTCGAAAACAACCAAACTATGCTAGCTTAACAGCAACTATGACACCTTCCACTTTACAATGGAATAATGCCAACATAACACCTTAAGGACAAAACTGGCGTTAATATATTACCCCGTGCGGACTTTTGCCCTCTGTTACTCTACCTGGGAATAATATCCTGGGGTAATGATAGGCCGTCGGTGCGTAAAGCTAGCCACTTTACCACCCATGTGTTCCGTTGGACTCTAAGTAATAGTAGCTTACCTTGTTATATCCCAATGGTCCTTCGTTGCTTGCAAAATGGGACTATTCTGAAACAAAGACTTATTAGGCGATAACGGAACCAAAATGGATAAACGGAGCAATGAGAGAATTAGAGAGGAAGCCAAACAAGAAACAGCAGTTTCGAAGATAGCAGATAAGTACTGGCATAGAATGGATATAGAAGGGAAAATAAGACAAATAATGAACGCATAGATAATAGAAAAAGTAGAGTAGAAAGGTCAAGAAAAAAATGTATGGATTGAATAACAAAAGTTGACTAGAGGAGGGATAAAAAGATACAAGAATAGAAAAGTATGGAAAAGGTGGATATCGGACTCATTCTTGGTACACAATAAGCTATAATATAATAATAATAGGTAATTGTTATTATAATAATCTGAAAATAAACACTATTCTGAGCACGTGTTGTCTTGCTCCTATTAGATAATTTATCTCCATATTGTGACTTATGTGTTATTCCATATCATCTTTCTAATTAAAATAGAATAATCATTAAAAATCGAAAGAATTTATATAGGTACTACAAATAAAACCTGGAATTAAAAAACTGGAAATAAAACGAAGTAATTAAAATGGCATTAAGCACTGGTTTGACTGCAGAAAGACGGATAGTTACTTATAATCATTATCAAGTTGCAGAATTACGTGACATACCTGCCTTTCAGCTTAACCGCTATGGTCCCCATTTGGGTGAGGAATTGAGGTACGCTCAATTGCGTAGCGCTCTCTTAAGTGATTTCTACCAGTTTTCATTGGAGGAAGTGAGGTTGCTATCCACCTACTAGCACTCCAGGCTAGTGCTGGATGTATTTACGTGCTCAACTATCGGAGTCCATTGACCTGGCCGAGTGCGGGCTGCGCTTAGTCTAGGATATGCCCTAGGATTTATTGAGGGTGTGCCCACTCTGACCTACCAATTAAAGGTTTGGTGGGCCTTCGACAAAGCCTTTAACTCAGAAATTTCAAATCAGTCGAAAAAATTTCTTTTTCGTTTTTAGTCATACTTCGTTTTGCCTATCTACTTTGATGAAAATTGTATCTTACTATTTGAGTAAGGTACAATTTGCTCCAAGTCAACACACGCGTTGTGACATGGCACCGATCGCAGTACGTTGCAATACGTTTCGGCAGTACTGTTATAGCCGTTTAATAGCAAACATATTCTCACTGGTGGGAACGAGATTGCTATCCACCCTCTACTATTTAGCTCTCCACCTACAATCTAGTACCGGAATTATTTGGCGCGATCTCATCCTCTGTGAGTCTCTATACCTCACGTCCAGCATGCAGACTTTACATTGTCCAATTGAATCCAACCAATTATAGGCCTGATTTGTCTACCGAAGTAGAGACCCAACACTTACCGCGACGGAGTACAGGTGTCTAAGACGTGATAGGCTGTATATTTGCGTTAACATCCGTTAAGGTAGTGCCCGAGATAGCCTTACTCGGCTCTACACTACTAATAGTACATAAACGCATTTAAAGTCGGGCGAACTCCTTTTACTTTGCTACACATGCTATCAGCGGCACCGAGGGATCCGAGCTAACCAGTAAAATCTAGAGTAGCGGATCCACCGTTTTAACTATACTGGAAGATTATCTACAAACACGATCTCCCCTAGTACATTGGTCAAGAGGACACTGACCAGGATGTATATCTAGACTAGTCTCTCCGTAATGGATTCAGGCTTAATACGTGCCGATGGTTTCATTGTCATAGTCGCCGCATCCGATATGGAACCTTTCGGCGCTGCCGTTTCGGTGCCAGACCGTTTCGATGATGGCGTTTTCGTATTTATAATTTTTTTAATTATGTGAATGTTTGTTATGTGCTAATTTCATACGACCCTGTATTGCTGTGCTTTTTTGTTACATTGTATAGTGTTAGGGGATTTTCGTATTCTCTTTCCGTTTAGTTGTTTTTTTGATCGAAAGTAATTTCCTGTTGCAGGTTGATAAGTCGACTTACATTTCGTTGGTGAAGTAACGTCTTAAAAAGAATGTATTGGTGACATCGGCTTTTAAATTGCTTTCTCCCTTGTGTTAATTAATGGGAATCGGATTTGTTCGGATTTAGAATTAATTTTGGGTGTGATTTCCAATTTATATTTGTACTGTCAGGGATTTACCGCTAGTTTGTTGGAGGTTAAGAACACGATCTTAAGTTATGTATTTCTTGCTTTTCTTTTATTCGTTAATTAATCACCGTTAGCCGTATTTTGAAGCGGTATAACAATATCACAAGGTCGCCTTCCATCAAAGGTACTTATTCGAACTTTGCTATGTGCATATTGGTAATTGATCTATTTGTTACAGACCTTTTTCTTCTTTCTTTTATTTGGTTATTAAAAGACCCCTTATTACGCTGAACTTATATACTTTACTTAATTTATATTAAAACACTATATACCTTATTTGGAGACTTATTATTTATATGTGTGTTATCTGGGGTTTGTATTTTCAGATATCAAGATATCTATATTGGGAAAAGTCGACCACATTGGAAATAGTCGCAAATGTGTTGTTCTTCACAGATATTGTCGGTAAATACTGGAGCTATTTTAGACGACTCTTGGCAACCATTACAGAAGATCTCTTGTGAGACCCACGACCTCACACTAGTTAGCTGGCAGCCGACAGATTTAACTGCGGTTAAAAGTTGTTACCGTTTCCCAATTAGCAACCCCCATATTGTGGGTAACATCTTGCTTTCGTTAAAAAATAGAAGTAATTTGATGATGGTGTAACATTTTTATTGAACACCTATACAGTCGTGAAAGTGCGATTTTTATGTACCTAGTTCTTAAAATTCATCTCCGTCTTTAATTTTTTAAATTTTTGTGTTGCAGATAAGATATTTTTGTCATAATCAGAAATAATTATATACTTTTTTATGATAGAAATTAAATTCTTGTAAACAATAACAAATTGTTTTTTTAATAATTGAAAACAGGATTTTTTAATAAAAAGGAAAATAATTAATGATAAAGGTGTAAGTGCTTCAATAACAACAACAGCGTATAGCTTCTAAATTACACACCTTTACATAGTTTGTAGTTGCCCCCACTCCACCAACTTCTCTAATCTCCCAAATTCTGATCTAAAATTTAAAGATCTTCTGTTAAAAGAATTTAACCTAACCTGACTTGAAAAGAAACCTGCCCCCAATTTTCACAAAATTTCGGATCCGCTACTGTTTTTACCGTACATTTATAGGTATATTTATACCGTTATTTGTATGTTTACCGTATTTATATTTTTAATAAAATACAAGACATATTTTTTTAAATATATTACTGTGCTATGGAAAACTGTGCATCTTAGAAAAAAGTATCAAGAAAAATATTTACAACATGCTCCCCTAATTATAACTAATTTTAATTTTTTTCCAATAGGTGATGTAGATTTTGATAGGTTAGAGGTTTGATAGGTAGAAGATAGTTTAATGAAAACATGAAGAAATTAAAGCATTATTGGTTATCTGAAACATTTACTAATATGTCACTGTTAAGACTGATACTATGACTGTTGACGCCGAAAAGACCATAGCCAAAACGACCCCGAAGAACCGCCGTCGCTGAAACGTCCTAAACCGCACCACATCTGCCATTTTACCTACTTATTATACAGTATCCAGTAGTAGTCAAAGACTGCACAAATCTATATGAAGAATGCACAACAACAACGCAGTTTTAAAAATGTTTAAGCTTTCCAGATCGACTCAGCCTGTGGAAATGAGTACCTGGGAGTAATTTCTATATTGTTATTATATTATATTGTACTATTATATTAGTATTATATTGAATACTGTGGATATTTTCATGGGGTAATGCTAGGAGGTCGGTGAGTAAAGCTACCGTACCAATTTTTTTTGTGTGGTACCGTGTAATTAACTTTTTCTCCATTTTCTGATATTCTATATATGTACGGCAGAAGGTTTGCATTGTGTCGGAACGGCTTTCCCTTGACGTACTCGGTGGATTACTCTCTTTACAATACATGCCATTTAAAACTTCCCGTGCACCACCGGACTCGATACCGTTTGACAAGTACCCACAGTGCTAGGCCATGCAATCGAAGCAAAAAGGGGCAATTACCCGAATCATATGGACAATAGTACTATCATTAAAAGATATCCCCTTCCAGCGGAGATATTTATCGTGTTAAACATCTCATAGGTATTGGGTCTACGAGTTTACTTCCTTATTCAAGAAGAAGGGCCTATTCTCCTCGACCATTTAATTACCTCCTCAATTGATAAATCTGGAGAGTTAAAAATCATTCATACTGATAAAAACCAATATTAAGTATCTATATTACAATAGCACATATGTTTCTGTACATGTCCAAAGATGCGATGAAGATAATTTCCTCAAATGACTCAACTACGGTTTCCCTCAACGTCGTGGAAGTTTAATGAAATAAAGAAAAAATTTAAAGAAGAAAAGGGTCCTCCCGCAGGGATAAAAGTAAAACCACCCACGTTCGATGAAAAGATACCATGGTCCACCTACTACAAACAATTTGGCGTTTCTTTAACTGTGGCATTTCGTGAAGACGCGTTGAACGTCCTGCAAACAATTCCAGCAGAGCAGGAAAGCGATTACCAACTGTTAGTCTCTCGGCTGGAGATGAAATACGGAGACGCGCATCTTCAACAGATATATCATGCGCAGGTGAGGAATCGTGTCCAGAAGAATGTAGAAAGTCTTCAGGAGTTTGGAGCCGATGTTGCGCTGCTGGTTCGATTGGTGTACCCTACGGCACCCGATTCATTTCTGGGACAACTCGCTGTGCAGACCTTCATTGATGAACTAACAGACGGGGAACACAACAATCATTGAGGTTGGCAAGACCAGGAACAACTGATGATGCGCTTGCACATGCCTTAGAATTTGAAGCCTCAAAGCAAGCGTCCTGAGGCTACTGGCGTATCCTAACCGTTGCGGAAGAAGAGGAGGGTTCAAAGGATCGCCTAAAGCAGTTAGTAATGAGAGTTCTTCATAAGGAAAAGAGTAGTAAGAGGAATCTTCCAGAAATGGTTTCAGGACCCTGCTGCTGGAACTGTGGCGAATAAGGACATGTACAATGCAGTTGTCCTAAAATAAGAAAAGTACAGCCGTCGGGAAGGATAAAGGGGATTGGCAAGAGGGGGCAAACGTTGACCGTGAGTGAAGATGCCCCGGAGATCACTGTCCAAGGAGTTTCATCGCAGAATAATACCGGCAATTTGTTTGTAGATGGGAAGATTGCTAGCCGAATTGTTCCAATACTTATTGATAGGGGACAACAAAATCCATCATACGCCCTGACGTTCTACGAACAAGTATGAAGCTCTTACCAACAACTAGTCAACTTCGTACAGCGGCGGGTGAAGTAATACCAACACGCGGAGTGGGGAAGGTGAAGATTGGCATTGAAAGTGAAGAGCATGATCATGAAGTGCTGGTATCGGATATCACTGGCGACTTCATCTTGGGAATGGATCTCCTGAGAAAATTTAGTTTTGCGTTGGACTTGAAGGAGGATGTTCTGAAGGTCGGCAACGAAGAACTTCCTTTACACCCACGAGAAGATCCTGTCGTAAGGGTCTTGCTAACAGAAGACATAATATTGCCGGGTCAGAGTTAATAGTCGAGGCAGGTTGGGATGGAGATCTTCGGGAAGGATGTTTGCTGAATGATGGAGCTTGTCTGTGATAAGGTAAGGATTATAAACGTTAATGTGGAGTCGGTAACATTGAAGAAGAGCACTTTTGTGAGACAGTGTGTGCCAGTATTCCGTGTGATGATGTTCCAAAACCATTGTCTAAAGACCACGGTAGACAATGAGTGGGTGTGATTACTAGTTCGTGCGAAGACCTTAATAGAACGGAAGTGAAAGAAATACAGGGTTTAATTCACCGATACCAAAATATCTTCGCTCTTGACGATAGCCAAAAGGGACAAACCAATATATTACGACATAAAATCGATACAGGGAACTCTAGGCCAGTCCGACAGCAGCCGAGACTAGGTAGATGTTGCTAAAGGTTTAGCAATGCGAGCAGAAACCGAGAAAATTATTACTGATATGGAAGAACAAGGTATCATCGAGCCATCCAGCAGCCCATTGACAACACCGGTGGTCCTGGTCAGCAAGAAGGGCGGGTCAACAAGATTCTGTATGGATTATCGGCAGCTCAGTAATGTGACCAAGAAAGACAGCTATCCCTTACCACGCATCGCCAACACGTTAGATACACTGTCTGGTTCACGATTGTTTTCGATTTTAGTGTTAAAGAGTGGTTATTGGCAAGTTGAGGTAGAACCTGTAGACCAGGAGAAGACCGCATTCAGTATTAATTCCGGATTATAGCAGTTCACGGTTATGCTTTTTGGCCTACGTAAAGCTCCGGCTACCTTCAAGCGTCTAATGGAGACCAAGTGGACTACGTGGAGCCAATCTGAGATCCAGTGCAAGAAGTGCCACATATTCCAAAAGTAAATCTCGGGTACGTCGTATCACCAAATGGAGTGGCAGCCGAGTCCGATAAAATCCGTGCAGTTCAAGAGTGACCAACACCGAGAGATGTAATAACACCGTAAGATGGGTTATGTACCTACTACCGGCGTTTCGTTCCTGGGATTTCCAATATAGCGAAGCCGTTGACAAGGTTAACGAAAGATGGGCGCGAGTATGTTTTAGAGCATGGAGTGCGAAACAGCTTTTCAATAGTTGAACCGTGTGTACTGACAACAGTACCAATATTGAACTATCCTCGGATGGATTGAACGATTACAAGAGTATGATTTTGACACGGAACATCGAGCGGGCACCAGCCATCGAAATGCCGATGCTCTTTGAAGAAGACTCTGTCCGACGAACTGCCGTCATTGCTCTCGTCTGGAAGAGAAGATTTGAGAGGGTATTAAGAACTACCATCGTCAGCGACAATTGTTTGCCGGTAGGATTACTACGACACCAGCAGGCTGATCCCAAATTAAAAATGGTACTGGGATGAAAGCGTGTGAGAAAGGCCTGCCTGGGAAACCGTCAGCCTTTTCAACAGAATCCTAAAAGCATATTGGGCTCAGTGGGAGTCCTTGAAGGTGGAAAACGGTCTCCTGAAGCGAATGCTGGAGAGTGAAGATCCACCATTAGGTCTCAGTTCGTGATTTCAAGAAGCCGAGTAGCAACAGTATTACATCTCCAAGACGGTGCTTCAGGAGGACACTTCGGTGTGAAGAAGACTCTGGGGAAAGTCAGGAAGCGTTTTTATTGGGTCAACTATGAAGAAGACGGGAAAGAGTGATGCAGTAAATGCGAGCTATGTACCACTGGTAACGGACCCTTAAGGAAACAAAGAGCACCTATGAGGCAGTACAATGTAGGTAGTGCTCTTGAAAGAATATTTATAGACATTCCCGGGCCATTTCCCGATTTCGACGATGGGAATAAGTACATCCTGGTGGCGATGAACTATTTTACCAACTAGTCAGAAGCATATTCACTACCAAACCAGAAAGCCGCGACTGTTACTGGTTAAGAAGTTCTTCAGTCTCTTCGGAGTGCACTAAGACCAAGGCCGTAATTTTGAGTCTATACTGTTTGGAGAAGTCTGTCGATTGTTGGGCATTCACAAGACTCGCACCACACCGTTACATCCGCAGTCCGATGGAATGGTAGAACGCATGAATCGGACAATGGGCAAATATTTGGCCAAGGTCGTCTCCGATCATCAACGAGACTGGGATCAACATTTGCATCTATTCCTGTTGGCTTATTGTGCATCGGTTCACGAAACAACCTAACAGCCGCCAGCGTCTGTGATGTTTGGGAATATTCTAGCGCGTTCCCGCAGTCTTGTATAGTGTATATAAGCGCCACCGCGATGGGAATCAACAGTCGACAAAGAGTTAATTAAATACGCACATACATACGTGTGATAGTAGAAAATAAAAGTGTATATATAAAATAGTATAATATAAATCTTGTAATAATAAATAATGTGTAATTAATAAAGTTAAGTCTGTTAATAGTTTATAATTATGTTTGTAATTAGTGTTAGTTTAAATCTTTTCTCTTGAATAGACAATTAAAACAGCACCTTTAGTATTATTTAAAAAGAACGTTACAATATATAGAGTAATGATAAATTCCTCTATTACGAGCTTTCCTTCTTATTATAATATATTATTCGTTGAAAATTCACCTAGATTCCTGTTATTACGAGCACGGTATTCTGCACATCAAAGCTGCAACGTAACAGAATGTGACCTTTCCTTTCATAAGCTGCATGTAAATATATGATGCACTTATACGTATTCCCTCGCATTATTAGGAAATGCATTCCTCAAATAACCTGTTTACGCAAATATGCCGAAAATATTCTCAGGTTTTCGTTTTTTAACTTTTTCTAAATAAATGAACATTAAATATTATTTTATGAATGTTACCGTTAAAACCATAAAGTAATTGTGTTTCAGATACCGTAACATTCTCCGTTGTGGGTTTATGCTATCACAAAGCTCGTTTTAACAATTAGCTATAGAAAGCAACTGAAATATCATTTCGTCTGCAACCAGAAGAACTGCGCTGATTAACACAGATAAGTACTATCTATGAGAATGACGAACAACCATATTTAATGTAACACAGAGATTTAATAACTTCAATGAGATGCGTCAGATGTTTAAGACTTTTATTCAGATTTAATTGGTACTTTTTTAAATCCCTTTTTTTGTTGAACTTTGATTTCCTTTGGATTGAATTCAAAACAAAAGGCAACAAAAAATCCCTTTTTTAGATTTATTTACCCCCTCACCTTAGGGTTTTAATTTCATTCTGTAAGGCTGGAAATGTAAAATCTAACGTAAAAATTCTATGTTGGGAGATTTTATTATTGCTGATTCTTGTCAATTTACTTTTGATCAGAGAGGGCGGCTAGCTATTTAATTTTAATCTTAATGGGAATTAAGATGGGGTTAGATAGAGGAACAAAGCGCTGGATTAGAAGACCCTTCTGCTTTGATAAAAGCATTAAAAGTTTAGCTTAAATATTCACAGAAGCAGCCAGGAACAAAAATGATATTCAGTGCAGGATATTCTTTATTGCTGCTTAACGTACAAGAAAATCTTTAAATCAAAAGATGGGCATCTTTAAATAAAATAGCTTGCCTGTTTGTTCAAGTGGTTGATAAAACTGTGTCCGGATTTTTTCCGGCAAATCGTCTTATGACTTTATTTAGAAAACTGTAATTCGCATTTAAATATCCTTATTTTAAAGTTAGTAAGTTGGTAACACTACAACGGTCATTGTCATTTAATTTTGATGTTTGGCTGCTTGTTATACCATCATTAAAGACGGTCATTTTTCGTTTTGTTTCAGGCCTCAGTTCAATTTAATCTTTACTTCAACTGAAACCTGAAGTGAGCTTTTAACGATCAGTTATTGATTCATTTTCTAACTTGCAAATGTAAGGGTTAAAATAGCTTGTACACTTTCACATCATCACATCTTGAGTATCGGTAGTCATTATCTAGGAATTCCTAGATTATTCAGGCATTGAATAAATTCACTTATAAAGTCTTGTCAGTTTCAGTATCTAACATTGGAAATTAACATTCTCTGTGATAAAAGAGCAATTGACCACGTGATAATAAATACTATTAATTTTTTTCATTGTCATTTTTTTAAGAGTGTTAATCGAGCAGGTTTTAATTTTAATTGTCTGTATATCACAAATTGTAACACCACTTAAAGTGGGTAGTGAGATACTAATAAATAATTTCAACCATGCCACGGCTAACGTTGGATTCTAGCCAAAAGAACTACAGCCATTCAAATTGTAAAGGGAGTAGGAATTATGGGTTTGGTGCATATTGAGATGAGTTGGCAATGTTTCCTGGGCGCCACTGAGTTTCAAAGTAATCCTAAAGATGGTTAAAATCAAATTTAATTGCGTGCAATGAAATCGAGTTTGAGGTCCTCTGGGATCTACAACTGAGAATCAAAAAACACGTGCAATATCATTACAATTAGAATAAAACCAACACATAATTTTATTTAGTTTACGTACTACACAAACATTAATTAGATAAAAAAAAAATAAATTAAAAGTTAGCTTATTAATCATCAAAAAGGCCTTTATCCTATCCACTTATCAACTGTTTAATTAAGTTTAATTCAAATATTGGTCGATTTCATAAAATCTTTATCGATTGATACTCTAGGATGATCAAAACATTAGATTCCCAGGTTTACTCTGAATTACTTATACGAGGGTAGTCCCAGAAGTACCCGACTTGACCAAGAGGTGGCGGTAGTTGTTTGAAAATATCACTGTATTAGAAAGTACGCAGTCGATAAAGCATATGTTTCAAGTTTCAAAGCGCCACGTTGTTCAGTATTTGTTTGGCAGCCATCAATAGTGAACGTTGTCAGTGAATTTGTGAAAATGGAGAAAATTGGTCATCGTTATGTGATACAATACTTTTATTTGAAAGGCCTCAGTCCAACCAATATAAAAACTGAACTGGATTCTACTCTGGGTGAGTCTGCTCCTTCGTTTACAACAGTTAAATTTTGGGTAGCTGAGTTTAAACGAGGCAGTACGAGCTGCCAAGACGAGCATCGCAGTGGTCGACCAAATGAGGTGACGACTCCAGAAATGGTGAAGAAAATCCACAAAGCGGTACTTGATGATCGTCGACTGAAAGTACCCGAGCTAGCAGACATTACGGGCATTTCAAAAAGTGCGGTACATCGCATATTATCTGAAAATTTGGACATGAGAAAGCTGTGTGCAAGATGGGTGCCGCGTTTGCTCACACTCGAGCAAAAACAGTGTCGTGAAAATGTTTCAATTGAGTGTTTAGCGAAGTTTCACAGCAACAAAGCAGAATTTTTGCGCCGTTTCGTAACAATGGATGAAACATGGGTCCATCATTTCACACCCGAGACAAAACAACAATCGAAACAATGGACTCAAAAGGGAGAACCGGCTCCAAAGAAGGCGAAGACCGTTTCATCTGCAGGCAAGGTTATGGCGTCGGTTTTTTGGGATGCGTGTGGAATAATTTTTATTGACTATCTCGAAAAAGGAAAAACTATCAACGGCCAGTATTATGCAAACTTATTGCAACGTTTGAGCGAAGAAATCAAGCAAAAACGGCCGCATTTGGCTAAAAAGAAAGTGTTGTTTCATCACGACAACGCGCCAGCTCACAAATCCGTTATTGCAATGGCTAAAATTAATCAATTAAAATTTGAATTGCTACCTCATGCACCATATTCGCCAGCTTTAGCCCCCTCGGATTATTCTTTGTTCCCAAACTTGACAAAATGGATCAGTGGTCAAAGATTTTCCAACGATGATGAAGTGATGTCAGCATGGCTATTTTGAGGAGCAAAACAGTTCTTATTATAAAAAGGGTATCGAACTTTTTGAACACCGCTGGAAAAAGTGTATAGAGCTGAAAGGAGATTACGTTGAAAAATATATAAATTTTTTTCCAAAATTTTTGTGTTTTCTTTGTTGGGTCGGGTACTTCTGGGACCACCCTCGTAGTTTACATCTTCAGATATGTTTATCTTAAAAACTGTACTAGATGTACAGCTCTCCGTTAAATCAAACGTTAAAAAAAATTATCCTACTAGCACTGAAAAAAAGTTTATTTGGCGCAGCTGGAATTTAGTTAATTCAACTAAATAATTAGTTAAACCAAATAAAATTTTAGTTTCGCTTACTAAATGTTTCGCCGAGTTAAATAAAATTTAGTTTCACCAAGTATATCTTTTTCTCAGTGAAAAAATTACTCAAATGCTATCTTTGTACAAATAATTCTAATAGCATGTATCTTCATCGTATTTCTAGTGTTTGATCAATTCCTAAATTTGTTCTCTTAAGCTTATCCAATTATTCCTCAAAGTCTCCCCAGATTTTTACTACAGACGATATCATACAGTTTGTAAAGGGGACGAAATAAGTCAAAACAGAAACACCCAGCAGTACTGGAAAATAAATTTTCGATAATTTTTTTGGGATAAAAAGCCATACCCGCGCGGATGCATTAAAGCATTCCGTACATATATTTAGCACCTAGAGCTTGCTCATTGGTCAGATTCAAACTTCCATCCAATCAATGTACGGAATATGTATTGGTCCAGCCTTACTTTGTGGAACTCCATAATCATGTAATATAATATAAATAAATCAGGTAATATAATATAAATACAAAGATTGATTAAAGTTTCACACGTTTTATTAGAAATCTGATGAGTTCTTTTTGTAACTCAGTTCATATTGAACAAACACTTAGAAATTTCGACATAAGATACAAAGAACACGTACGCTCTTATAGACATAAACATCCAGAAAAACCGAATTATGCCAGCACCATTTTGGAACAGAACCACCCAATGACACCTCAAAACAACATTAACTTCTTACATATTTGCAATAACAAACAAATGAGACATTTTAGAAGCTTTTGAAATATACAAACATAAACGCACAGTACCTTTAATGAATGAACAAACTGAGCTTAGTAATTCTCCTTTATTAGAAGTGTTAGATATTTAGTTTTTGTATGTATTGTATCTAGTTACCTATTTTCTGTATTTATCTTTAGCAACGGATTTGCTTATCAATTTTATCCGCCTTTGATAATGACATTTCGAAACATGTCGAAACAATGTTGTCAGGTTAATAATCTAATAAAACTTGTGAAACTTTAATTAATCGTTGTATTTATATTATGTTTAACGATTTATTTATTTACAATACTTACAACTTGCTTAACATGTATATTTTAAATGCATAGACTACATTATTATATTATTTAAATCTTCGATGCATATATGTACTTATAGCAAGTTTATTCAATATTAGTAATATTACATAAACCATGGTATATAAGAAATGCAGGAAGTTCATTTTAACTCACTGCAATCAGCATACGTAGATCTCAAATTACAAGAGGCAACAAAATATTAGCCTATATCCGCTCTGCATCAGAAACATAGAAAAAAAGCCAAAATCTGTCTGCTAATGTAAAAGCAAATAAGTCAAATGTAAAATATTTATCACAATATTAATTCATTCCTATTTGTGTCGCTACTAGTTTACGCTTTGTAATACTCATTCGTGCATCTTTTTACGATCGAGATCTTTGATTATCGCATATTAATATCCCACTATTAAATAAACTTGGTTTAGGTATATTATCATAAATTCATAAATACATGCATTGCATAGTTACATAAATAATTTGATAATATTATCTATTTAAAATGTACATGTTAAGTAAGTAAATAAATTTTTAATGTACTTGATTAAATTATTAATGTGATTATATAAAATACGGCATTTTGTTATCGCAAAGGTGTGTTTTACACATGAGAAAAAATTATTTATTAAAAAATTACAATCTTACAATAGAAAAAAGTGTATTGCTTGTAAAATCTATATACAGTGTCGATGATGTACAAATTACTAGATACTTGCAGAAATAAATTCTCAGAAGATGACTAAAGAAGGAAAACAAAAATTTAACAAGTTTAAAATGCAAGTTAATTATTTTTTAAATAAACCTTTAATGAACATACGAACAAAAGAATGTGTCGTTTCAAACTAAAATGATCGACAACACGATCTCCTGATACATTTCACTTTGTTATCAAATGGGAGCTGATCTATGCTCTAGGGCAGTGGCGTACCCATAGGGGGGAGGTTTGGGGGTCGAAACCCCCCACGAAATTTTTGTATTTATCATAGATATTTTCCTTATTCTCTTAATAATAATAATCAAATAACCCCCCCCCCCCCACCCGACAACATTTTCTGGGTGTGCCACTGCTCTAGGGTAGCTTTAGAATAACTTTACCAGTAGTGAACAGCAGAGTTGTTTTACTGTCGTTCAGGTGTCGTAATAGCAAACTGTGATCTTTAAGGCGATAGGATACGCTTATCCCACATTAAATGATCATTACAAGACGCGTACTGCGTTGCGACTACTTCTACTAAAGTCCATATACGAAACATTAGAAGGAAATAGACTGAGTTATTTGTATTTTTCTAAAACTGCAAATGTAGCAAAAAGAAAATGTTTATTAGAAAAAAAACTAAATCAATTGCATAGTTAAAAAGTTGTAGAATGGAAGAAACACCTTAAACTGAACAAATTTGTCATATTTGTGTAAATAAATGGCATTAAAACAAAACTTGGTTAATATATGTATTAAAACATTTAATTTCTAGACTAACTACATTTAATTGAACCGCATCAAGTACTTCCCTCTAATCTATAAACATATAGGTAATTACCCATAACTCTATTTTATGCAAATTTTGTTTAATTAAATACGAATATTAAGATTAAAGTAAAAAGCTGCATTGTCCATCTGATTTTCCCTCAGTTATTAGGCTAATGCACTATCTTTGTCGTATATTGTCGAGTTCTACATGTGCATGTGACGTGTATTAAGGAATTACAATCGCCCATATAAGATACACATACAGACGTCGCTCATTTCTCGTAATAAAATAGTCGGGCAACTGATTTATGTTGTTCGCATTTATTCGTGGCTGGTGTACGGGCGTCGAATGCTATCGGCTGCCGGTAGCAGTCGAGTGCCCTTCTCTGTTCGATTAGGTAACGGTAGGATAAACAAAGAGAAATTGATTCTTTATTACAGAAGTTTTTTGAGAAATAGAATAAGAATTACGTTAAGATCAATTCGTTTGAAGCGTGGTCGCGTCCTATGCTGTTAATACAGAACTGACGTTCTGTATTAGTTAGTGTGAGAGGCTGGAAATAAAGCAACCAGATTGTATGACGCTCTTCATTTTAGGCATAATTTCACTTTACTTCCTTATTGCTAACGTTTATACAAGAAACTTTTCAATATAAAATAGCCTTCAGTAGTCAAGTAACTGAGTCACAAAGCACCATATTATTGTTTAGGTAGATTCTATAGTGTGCTTACTGTAGGAACACCGCACCGCGAAGCAAATTAAGACCAATCCTATAAGAATTATTGACCCATACAGCTTTGAAAGTGTGGTAAAAAAGTAGTAAAGTTTCAGTGGCAAAAACAACACTAATACTCATAGTTTTAGTGAAAATGGAAGGTTTTCTGCAACTTTGCAGCAAAATAGAAAGTTCGAAATAGAAATATTGTTTTTTACCTTTTCTCTGGTCCCTTTTACCGTTACGGAGATCGGTGAACACTAACTAACTGAACCAGAAATGAGACACGCATTAAAAAAATTAAAGTACAAATCCGCCATTCTAATTTATCCCCACCAATTTATCAGGTTGTCCAAAGCATTCAGCTTTCATTACTCGATATGATTACCACTGGAGCATCTGGAGCATCTGGAGCAGTGGTGTAACTGCTATATTAAGAGAACCTGTAACGCAAGAGACGGCGTAATTCTGTTTTACAAGCCGTTACAATGTTAATTCTTAATAGTCTGGCGTCTAATGGGTACCATACACGGTCGTTCTCTACCACGCTGCTGACGACGTCGGGGACGCGGTTCAGATGATGAGGCAATGTTTAGATTTAGTACTATGCAGTCGATAATGTCTTTCATTGTGAAAAAAGGTTTTAACGAAATACGATACCTGTAATTTAATTATACAAACCATCTCGAAGTTCAACTTGTTTATGCAATAAATTACAGCAAATCTAATCATTGCATCATTATCAGGACCACGTCCCCAACGGCGTAGTCGGACGACCGTGTATGGCTGGCTTAAAGGTAAATTTTTGACTTATCGGTGCTATAAGCCTATAAAATAATGGCCTATGAAGTAGTACAACAAGCGTGCCTTGTGATATTTGTCATGCTAATAATCAATAAATCATTAATAAACAAATTACAATATTACAATAGAAAAGGTGTATTACTTGAACAGTTCCTATAATGTCCAACTTAATCGCACTCGGATTTCCTTATTTTTTTGTGGCTACCAGAACGTAAATTACGTTAATTAAGTTTTGTTAATCGTAACTTTTAGATACTTGCTTGTCACTCATATTTCAATTGTACACAAAATAAAATATACGTTTTTATTGTGTTTTATTTAAAATAGCAGGTTACAAAACTAAGTTCCCTTTTGTTACAGATATTTGATGGTCGTTTGCAGTTCGCGGTTCTTAATTAACTAACTTCTCTTTTTCTTTTACAAAATACAATTGTATAATTTTTAATATCTCATAATGAAATGTAATATTAAACAGGACATATGTCGTTTTAGATAAAATGCGGTATAAAAGATAAATTATGAAAAAACGTTTTAGTTGCAACTTTAACATAGATAAAATGTGGATTAAATACTATGTCATTACTTATGTAAATGATAATTATTAATTTATTAATTATTATACATTAATAATAATTAATTTACATTAATGAAAAATGCTCGAAAACATGTTTCATTACTTTATTAGTCAAAATTATCTCGTTGCTTTCCAATGGTTCTGGAATTTTGATAAATCATGAAAACATTGTTTGCTTTTGTTAATCTACGTGGAAAATATATCAAACATTTTGTATTTTTTATTCAAACTATTTTTGAAAAATTGGTCTCCATTACATCTTGGTATCTTTTACTTTTAGAAGCTTAAAAATAAAAAAAGGAAGCAGGCAAGTGATAAGGAAAGGCCCGACACTTTAAATTCAATTACTTTATCACTAAAATAAGTGCGTAATATGACATTATTCTCTTTCAATACGGTACCGCGTTTCTTCAATTTTCTGCAATGGGGTAGGTAGCGCTTCAAGGCGTTTCAATGTTCTTTCGGGTATGACATTCTTTATTAACTAGATGTCGAGGTCATCATGTACCATTTGGTTGGTCATCTACTATATTAATCTCAGATCTTTGGATTGGCATCTTTGCATGATGACGAATTTTGATTTGCTGGCACAGCCCATATAGGTTTTATGGTGATTTTATAAATCAGTTTTTTGTTGTCTGGGGATAATTGTGATTTTCG
This sequence comes from Agrypnus murinus, assembly GCA_929113105.1. Lineage (NCBI taxonomy): Eukaryota > Metazoa > Arthropoda > Insecta > Coleoptera > Elateridae > Agrypnus > Agrypnus murinus. Next base: position 99,749,891 of record OV816023.1, read on the forward strand.
TCCGATTAGCCAATGTACATTTTTTGTCTTAGTTCTATTTGTTTTTTTTTGATGATGTGTTACTCCAGTCGAGCTTGTTGTCAAGAAGGAACGCCAGGTATTTCGCAGTAGTTGGCTGGGATATTTCAATATTATTTAAGTGGATTGGTTGACACTGTTTTTTTAAGATTAAGGTGAAGGTCACATGACTTGACTTTGTTCCATTGACTTTTGTTTTCCACTTTTATAGCCAGTCTTTGAGTTGGTTAAGGTGGTTTTGTACGTGAAGTGATGCAATATTACATCTTCATGACTTACAAGATAGACTGTAGTTGTGGTTGGTGTTGTTGATAGAGCTGAGGGGAACAATATAAAGAAGATGTCTCAAGACACGTTCCTGAGGTACTCCTGGTTGGAAAGGATATACAGCTGAAATTCCATCGCTGACTTGTTCTAGATTTTGAGTTTCTTAAGTTAGTTTCTAATAATTTGCAATATTACGATGGTAGAAGTTATTTGATTTTATAAAGGAGGATTATGTCAGACTTTATCAAAAACCTGGCTAACGTCTAAGAAGTAGTTGTGAAATAAGTTTTTCTTCTAGATCAGTATTTATTTTGTGTGCAATGCAGTGATACTGTTGGATGGTTTAGTGTAACCTGGTATACTGATAATCTGGTATTTAGTCTGTTGACGTAAAGTCATGATCAATTGTTTGTAACACTAACTCATCGAATAGTTTCAAAATTACTGAATATAAGAAGGTAGTGCGGTAAGATGTTACGTTGCTGGGATCTTTGCCTGACTTAGGAATTAAGAATTATTTCAGGTTTTTTAAATTTATTGGGACAATAATGTCCCAAACAAGGTAAAGTCTCTGTAAGTCTCAGCAGCATTGTCGTACAGCATTGAAAATTTAGGCAAATAGCACGATCTCATTTTTGGTAGTTCTCTTAACATTTTGAGTGTAATCTGACGCGATCCCTGTGATTTCTTGACATTTAGGTGCTGTATCTCTTCTTTAATTTACTTTGGAGTAATTGATGATAAGGGTGCGGAAGTTGTTGTGGTTGATGTCAGGTATGCTAGGACTGCATCATCGGTTATGTCAACAGGTAGTTGGAATACGCCTGCAAAGAATTCTGCGAATAAATTTGTTTTTTCTTTATCGCTCTTACTTCATCCTAATGTTGGAGGAAGGTAGCTATGGGTTTTAAGGAAGATTTTATTGGTCTTCAAATGGAGTTAACGTATCTGTTTAATCTCGATACGTGGTTTTTAAATGTCGACCGTTAGTGCATCAAGTGGATTGTTTAAGTTGTTCAGTCTCATTTTAATGGGTAGTGACTTCTTTACCATTAAGCTCTGGCTTTTCTTTTTTTGATCGACTACCGTTTTAATGTCCAGAGGAAGTTAGCAATGTATGGAATTTGTTAACAGCTTCTTCTATTTCCTTCGGACTTTGTTTTTGACATTTACCTTTAGTAGTGACTTATTGAGATCCCGAGATAGTATGGTTACTGTTGAAATATTCTCCGGCAATGATCTTAGGTTCCAATGTGCGAAAGAATTGTTCGTCTTCTTTTTTAATATTGTGCCTAGGAAAACCGTACACAGCCGCAACAGCGAGTTCGTATGGTAATATGGATGTGCTCTGAAGCATTTCTTCTTCATATTTAGGTAGATCATAGTGTTTTCATAATATAACTGTTCCTGATTAGCTAGTTTTGTTTGAATGATTGGTGTAATAAATGTGATAATTTGGATTTTTAAAATAGGATTTTTCTGTAAAATGTGTTTCGATTATGAAAAGCATATCAATAAAAGTTTGTTTTAGGAACAAAGTCGGTTCATCTCGGTATTTTGCAAGACCATTGGATTTTGATTGAACTATTCGGAGTCTGCTGATTATTCTTTTTGTTGTGACAACATGACTTAATTTCTTCTTAGAATTTGCTAAGAGTGGAGCTGACAGACTCCTCTGTATTGTTTATAGTTCGTGGTTCTCGGTTTCTGGCTTCATCAGCTCAATAGACGATGTAAGTTTTTTTACAGAAACGTCGTAATTACGTGTTTCCAGAATTGCAAGTTAGAATATAGTTGGAACCCAATGAATAATTAAAAGTGAAAACCTTAACCGCTAATACTGTCAAACATAGAGATGGTTTACAAATGGTTTGGGGTTGTGTATCGGCTAATAGCGTGAGAGATTTAATATTTATTGATGGCATAATGCACAAATGGGGTTACCTTGACATATTGAAGAATAATCACAGAAGTAGTGAAGAAAAATTGGGCATTTTAGATACGTTTCACTTATATGCCAATAAAGATCCCAAACATTCTTCTACTGTAGCCAAGGGATGGACACTTTTAACAGTTCTAGAGTTATCCAACTACCGACTCAGTCATTAGATTTAAGTATAATAGAAAATATTTGGAACGATCTGGAAATAAAAATTAGGAATTGTGAAATGTCCAAACAATGAACAGCCCTTTTAAAAGAATATGCAGAACAAGATATCTCAAAAACCTAGTGAATCGATACCACGCCGATTTATCACTGAAAATGTTCCTAATTTTAATAATAAAAATGCGGAAACAAAAAAACGATTTTTGATGACAAGCGATTTCGACAAAAACGGTTTTTTTGTTATTGCACTTTTATTGGTAAAATTCGGAACATTTTTTAAAGAAAATAATGTCTACATACGAAAAGTGTTAATTTAACGAAAAAATTTTTACGCTATCTCCATTAATAAACAAGAACGCATAGTTCACTATTTTTTCATATAAATCTTAAATAAAACACTTTTTTGTCCGAAAATTAAATTATTTCTGAAAAAAAAATTTAACTTTCAATGAAATTGTCCCTAAGAATGGGTATTTACTATTTGGTCGTTTTTAAAATATTTAATTTGGTTCAGCGGTTCAGGAGCAATAAAGTATCAAAGTCAGAAGACTCTAGAAAAAAATGGATAGTAGTCGAGGCAGTCGTGTCGGTGTGACTAAACTGACAAACTCCCTATACTTAAAAAGCCGATATTTATGAAACTACTAACTAGAAAAGTGCGGTTTTCATTTTCATTCTTAGAATTTTTTATTCTAGATGATATTAAAAAATAATTTTTTGCGCTACACCCCCTTTAAAGAAGTGTCAAAAACGCAGTCCGTACATTGATATGTGTCAATTCTTAAGAAATATTTTAACACTCATAACGTCTTTGCTATTCTTCTAACATTATTGTACGGGTTTGAAACATTATTGTAATATTCTACTTATTTTTAAACCAAGTTAGATTTTCATGTTTTTTTTATCCTCTGTATAACGCAAGCTTTCATTTCAACTAATTAGATTAAATAAAAGCACAATCTGATTTCAATATGCATTCTTTTGTACTTTACATGGAGTTATTAAAAAGGAAAGTGGAATGAATTTAATAGAAAGAGCAGAAACAGTCGCAAAGGTAAAAAGCTTAGAGAAAGCTGAACATAAAAGAATATCAAAATGCTGAAATAGCTAAAACGAAGGAAGTAAGACAAGAAACAGAAGAGAATAACGAAGAAACACATGAAAATTCAACCCGAAACTGACTCCTTACTCCTTAAAAATAAATTTTTCTCTGTATTCTAAGTCCTTAGATATAGTAATTTCTAAAAGTAAAAAGATGTATGATTCATTCCAAAGTAGTAGTTAAATATAAAGTATGTGAAAATGTCTATTCAAATGTATGACATTGCATCACATTAAGGTAGCAAATCCTAATGTAGAATAGAAAGGGTGAAGGCGAGTTCCCAGCGGCTGATAACCGGGATCCTTGGTTAAAAGAAGGGAAACCCCTACAGAAAATCGTATAGGCAGAGAGGCATTAAAGTGGCTACCTCAACACTCCACTTGAAGAAATTGATAAAGGTATTAAAGAAAAGAAAAAGTAGAAATATGTACACAGCAGATAAAAAAAAAGATAAAGAAAGCCATCATAACATTCGCAATAAAACGAAAAGATTATCTAGACAAATCCATCAAGAATGGGTGGGATAGATTCATTAGTAAAATTGAAAGTGGTAATACACGAACGACAAATGCTAACTTTTTAGACACTTTAACAAAAATTAAAAAAACTGAGCACAACTAAATGTAATAGATAAACAACAGTGGATCAAACCTTATCAAGATCTATGGTATGTTGAAGCAGAAAATGAGCAAAACAACTTGAAACGGGACGCTATAGATGACAAAACTACTGAACAACTTTTAAAACGGTGAAAGAACCCGAAAAACGAAAAGTGGTAGTTCCTGAAAAAATAAACATGAGATTATTAAAATACGGAGGATCTCTAGTATCTATCTATCTATCAACCTCGAAAAACATGTTGTTATTGTAGATCTTGATCTTGAGAAAGCGTTTGATCTAGTCAAAGAAGCAGACCTGCAGTTATCTCTACACAGGTTACATAAGTACTGTAAATTATACCAACTGACAACTGAGCAGAAAAATTCAAAAAAACAATTTTCTTTCTCCAAAGATTTCGCCATATCTCTGGTAGAGTGTTCTTCAATTTTGATTAAATTACAGGCAATAGATTTATGTTTCTGCGTAAGGTTTCAATGCGTCAATTCGGGTTTCGCCGACTTGACTTAAGACTTAAGTGTGAGACCGTTAATTGGTTCTTTTAAACTATCCAAATTGTAGATAGATACAGAAAAGAATTATATAACTCTTGAATAATGTCAAAAAACTATTTCGCCATTCATTTTATTTGCATTGTTGATAATTATATTTGGGGTATGTGCCAAGCAAGGAACAAATAATGCGATTGGATTGAGGTTTAAAATTCTCTTTTGAAGACCCGAATTAGCCCCATTATCGTACCCCTGGCTTCAAATATTTTTTAGATCTAAATTCAAACTAGAAAGATGATTGATTCAGTCACTAATTTGAGATGGTTGATTTTTTACTAGGATTTGGACTATTCTTGAAGTTAAATAAAAGAACCACGCATCAGACTCTTCTGAATTGAAATGGCTGATTGGAATTATCGATTTTCTAGCTTCTACTGTCTTTGTGTCTATCTGTTTATGTTCTCTGCATATTTCAGTCATCATCCGATACTAAGGAAAAACCTCTGCTGGTAAATCTATGTCCATTTTATGTAAGGTAATCGTATCATAATATTCATTCACTGTAATCACCGGGTTTGTAGTTATCGTCATTGTTACACATTTTTTGGAGCTGGAACTCTCGCTTACTTCTTGGCGCCAAATTTTAAGGATTCAGAATTTTGTCTACGTTGACTATGTCAATTTCGATGGTAGCCTCACCTATAGAAAACTTGCTTCTATAGAAAACTCCGCTTTGGCTGTTTGTTGCTGTTTTTTGATGATCAGACATATACTAAAAAAACTATACTAAATATTATATAATAAAAAATTAGTTTTGGGAGCAGTTATTACTTAGGTAAGTAAACAAGTCTAAGAAAAAATGCGGCCGTGCACAAGATTCAATTAATATCAAAAATTAAAAGCAAAGAAATCTAAAATCTGAATTTTCTTTTTTTATCTCATTCTACTCAGAATTATGTCTTACTATTATTATTTTTATTATCAAAACATGAGGTCATTTCCTGTCTAATCTAGTGTCTAAAAGTTTTTCTGTATGCCAAAGTCTCAGATCGTTGAAAGCTAAAGTGACACCTACCTTATGCTATGAATATTTTATATTTTAATAACCAGAAAAAAATATCAAATTTGTGCTAGAAGTTTTCAAAATCTGATGATTTGAAATTCTTTCAAAAGATATCTTACACCAAATACAACTTTACATCCATCAATAACTACATAATGTCAAGAAAAGTTGTAATTTTCGTTGCAAGCCGTCGCATATAATTTCATAATAAATATATTAAAAATTCCTATAATACAAAATCGATAGCAGGACGTAAATTTCTAACTGATATTAGTTTCACTGATAATTTAGAAACGTCAAAGGTTGTCAAAAATACAAAGAAAGTTTTCTAATTTTTTTCCGTATATCTGCATTGTTTCTGAATACTGACTTGTGAGAGATTTGGCTACAAAAGACACTATATATCGTATTCTATAATCACTTAAAAGGTAATTTTATAAGTACTTTCCAATGAAATATGACACATCGGCGGACTATGAAAATGACAACGTTCAACTAGTACGGTAATACTATATTAACAGCAAATAAGGAAAGAAACTACTCCTAATATAAAGCCATTTGGCACAGGTGTTCACGAATACATACTGTTGAAGAAACCGATGAGTCCCAAGCTGAAAAGTATGCTCAAGCTACCATCTTGGAAAATACTATATCTTCGAAACTATCAATCGTGAGTAAGTACAACAAAAACTAGCTTGTGAAAGACTTTCTAAGCAACAAAAACGCTGTTGTTCTGTAAAACACACCAAAATCGAGTTATTTAGGAATTTTCATTTTAGGGCCATTATGAAAACTATGGCGCCTGAGGCAGATTTTTCTCAACTGGGAACTCATCGATTTCTTAAACAGTATGCATTCGTGAACATCTAGGGCGATTTTCAGGCAATTTGCTTCCTATTAATTTCTTCCGTTATTCTGTTTTGATCTAATTTTATTGTAGTATTGGCCGTTGACCTTTTCATAGTCCATGGCCACTGATGAGCCTTAAATCATTGGAAAATACTTAAAATTATTTTTTAAATCATATTATAATATGACATATTTTGAGTGTTTCTTGGTGGTTGCGTTTACAAGTCAGATAAATTATAGAGTTTCACATTTTTAGATGAGAAAAGGAGTCCCCTTACTTGAGTTGCAGTAAGGCCTAGTTATAGTGTAGACCAGGCGTCGGCAACCTATGACCAGCGGGTCACCAAGTGACCTATTTGATAATTTCAAGTGACCCACTTGGGCGCAAATAAAGTATAATATATAAAAATAAATTATAAAACATAAACATGAAACGAACACTTTGAGAAAATATAAATTATATAAGTAACATTTTGTTTTGATTGCAAAGTTGCAGAAATGAACATAGGGAGAGAAATGAATGCAGCGACATTGTCCGAAATGAAAATACCCATTGACCCGAAACGTCTTCTTAGTAGTCACATTTGATTGATTTTGACCCGTAGCCAAAAAATGTTGCAGGCGCCTGGTGTAGACACTGTATACACTATTCACTTTATACAACACCGAACTATGCAAATTAAACACAAAAGTTCTGTTTTATAGGCTCAAAATCAATGCAGGCCTTTTCGAAGAAATAACCGAAGCCTTACCCACAGGCACCTTTTCTTTTAGAAGCATAAAGTTTTGATGATGTCATCTATTATGTATTTATTTTTTGTTTTAGGTATTTATCTAATCTGTTTAACCAAGTTAAAAAATGAGAAGGTTTTCAATTCCATCCTTGCGTTTTTTAAATATGTAACGTTTCTCACAAAACTATTTTATTGTGTAGTCGCATATTTTCTACAATCAAAAAATACGTCCTGTTTGGTTATATCATGTCTGCGAACTCAATGAGAAAGTTCACAAATATGATGTGATAAAAACGGGAGAATTGTCTTAGTTATAATAGTATATTACATGTTGAGTTGGTAAAGGATATCTTTACAAGCCAAGCGATAATTGTTTGACCGAGACGGTACGTCGAGGTCAAACAATTATCGCGAGGCGTGGAAACTTTACCAACGAAACATGTATACTATTTTATTCACAATAATTAGACTTAAAATAATCAAAATAAAAAGTAATTTTAAATTTTAAAATAAATTTTTTATAAACTGTCATAATTTCAATCAAAGCCATCTATCGACCAAAAGAAATTTTAAGTAAGGTTTCATTCTTCGCCGCTAGATGGGATGTATGCGCTCAGTATTTTAAAATTAGAAATTAATTAATTCCATTGTAATTATTAAATATAAAATACGGAAAAATAAAAATAAAACTAATATTAAATAAAAAATATGTTTTTAGCGTTAAATATATTTATAAAAACTCAAATTTAAATCGGATAAAACGTCCTGTTTTAAATTATTCAGAAAAACAAGTTGGCCATAACTTTACATGTCAGTTTTACAGACATGTAAAGGAAATTGTTAACCACTTTGGTGTTGCTATAGCAATAGCTTACTTTCCAAGGTTTTTACAACATATGAAATGTGCATATTGCAATATGATTGTGAATAAAATATGTTCTGTTTCAGGAATTGCATTTTAGAAATGGGGTCACAGATTCATCGATTTCCTTACTAATTTCTCATCGGGAATTAGGGAATCAGTCATTACTCTTATTTGAACTAACCATAGGAGGAAAACACTGGTTTTATTTCACCTAAGTCAGATTTTGTTCTTGATCTTTTTGTACTGTATTGTCTAGATTTTATATTTTTACGGATTTAGCCAGTTTGAACGCCTCCGAATCTGATCGCCCACTTGCCGTGCACCACCTTGCCCTCTTGCTTGGCTAGGGATGAGAGGGTAAACCCCCCCTAAGAAGTTTCAGCAATAGTTGACAATTTCAAAATTTGTGTTTCGATATATGTGAGGTGGACTTGGTTCCACCTTTTGCTTTTTTATTGACTTTAGAGAAAAATAAGTCCCTAGTCTACAAAATTTCAGCCACTAACTGTCTTTATTGGTTCCATATCCCATATAGTCTAGACGTGTTTTTAGAGTGTAAAAGTCGAGAGTGTTTAGATATATAGACTATATACAGTCGATAAAAATAAGAAGATAAGACAGTATGTCAAAACAATTTTGGCTATCCGTACACACAATGTTTAATTTCGTACACCCTTTAATGATAGCTTAATTAATATGATAGTAAGTAGTTTACGAAATGTGAAACATCTCAAGTTGGCGCTGAACTGTGAAAAAACAAATTCTCAATAATAATTATAAAGCTTCGTCATGTAGATATAAATTTACCTTATTGGAGTGTCCAAATTGTGATTAGAATTTGTGTTAAACATTGCTGTATTCAGACAGTTTTATGTGATGGAACTCCAGTAGCATACTTATTTAATAAATATTTGTTAAATGTATTTTAAATATTAGAAGGTTTTTAATATATAAAAAATTTATTAAATTTTTATTTTACTCGAATAATTTATATTTGAATCTTTGTATATTATATATAATTGGTATAATAATAATAATGGTAATAGTACAGCCTTGGTAGTGTAATGTCTGGCGTGCCGGACTTTCACCCAGGCGGCCCGGGTCGACTCCCGGTGCCGGCAGATCTGGTTAAGGTTTTCTGCAGTTTTCCTTAGCTGTAACACAAATGTGGGATTTGCGCTGTTCCATCTGTAAGTCGGCTGCAGCCGCACATAGGGCCTACGTAATAATAATAATCGCCCCTTCTCTCCCGCACAAGCTTATAGCTTCTGGAGTCTGGTTTCCAGGTTATGGGTTGTAGCAATTATTATTATTATTATTATTATTATTTATAATTGATAAACGTTTACATACAGAAATAAAACCTAACACCAAATTTAGCATAATTTGAAATATTCACTAAATGTTTCGTTTTGAGCAAATAATTTACTTTTAAATCTACATCTTTACATTTTCAAAAATATATTTGCAATTTATTTTATAAAGCAGTTCTAAACGGTTTATTGTGAAAATATAATTATATTTTTAAACTTGAGATTCATAAACAGCAATGTTGGTTACTTGTGTAAAAAAGTTTCGGTTGCTTACGGCAGTCGAGGTTAGGCTGGGTTTATATCAATCAAACAAAAACGTTTTTATACAAAACGTTTTGCAGTTCGACAAAACAGTAAGTCACACACTTGAACATCAAAAACGTTGGCAGTCAAATCGTTTTTCATTAAAACAAAATCGTTTTGTTGCAATTTAGCACACACTGAGCAATCTAAACGACTGAATGAAAAACGGTTTGTTGTTATATAAAACAGTATCAATGATGTTTTGTGTCTTTAAAAATGTCAGTATCATTTAGGATGGTTGATTGGAGATACTTTTTCATTTTAAACAGGTCTTCTGATAAGAATGACCAAACATAAAATGTTTAATTAATCCTTTTTATCATAGATCATACCACAGATTATAGTTTTTAATTTTCAAATAATTTAAAAGAGTATGATGTGGTTAATTACTGATGATTCAAACGCAACCGAAATTCAAAGTGCCTTGTAAGAAGCTCACCAGGAGTCATGTTTATATCGTTCTATAGTAATTTGGCGGAATAAATGTTTCAGAGGGTTAGATGAGTGTTAAAGATGATCAGCGAAGTGGTAAACGTCGTACTGTTGCTGATAACACTTCCGTCGCATTTATGAATACAAAAATTGAAGAACGCCGTCGGTTAACGTATCTTGAAATAACAGAAGAAACTATAAATTTAAAAGATATTGACGAAGAGAAATGTTTCGGCACGTTGGGTTCGTCATTTTTTCTCTGATGAACAAAAAAATACCCGGAAAGATGACGCTTATCTTGCTCATCAATGCCAATATTCTCGCTGTAAATGTGAAGATTTCTTAAAACGGATTATTACTATAGACCAGGCATGAATTTGTGATTTTGAACTAGAATTAACGTCAATGTATTCAATGGTGTCATCCAAGTCAAACTCTCCGTGGCTTATCAAAAGGCAAAATGCTGGTCATTGCTGCTTACGATTGGAATGGTGTTATTTGGGCAAAGTCAGTGTAGTACGCACAAACAGTCTCTAAATGAATTTGTCTTTTCTGTACGAGAATGTAAATGCACGGCATCGACAATGTAAAACGATTTTGAAAAACAAATAAAAAGAAAATGAATCGCTGCGCGTTTCGAAAATAACGGCTAAGAAAGGACGTCGAGAAGTCAGATTTACAAACTTAGAAAGTCTGGAACAGCATACGTTCCAAGAGCTAAGAAGACTAAATAAAAGGGTGTATTCAACAGCAGTCGGTCACTGATCAGATCGTTGGACGGATCAGATCAGATGGCGATGGACGAGTGGTGTCAGTGCATCACTCGTGTTCCAAGGGTCGTGGGTTCGAATCCCACTTGGAGCGGCGGAATTTTTCTAATTGTAAAGTTCCTCAACTATGGATGTGTGTATTCGTGTTGCATGTTAGATGGAGGACAGATGACCTTAGATGTTGGTTCCCCCGTAGTGTATAATAATAATAATCACTGATGGAAAAAAAGAGTATTTTTTTAATAAATATAAACCATACAAAAAATCAGTTATAGAACATAAAAATTCTAAAACACAAAACAGAACGTTGTAAAACAAAATAAAATAGTATTTCAAAACGCAAAATCAAATTTAAACAAAAGGCATTAAAACGTATTGAAAAGCACTTTATTTAAACAAAAGTTTAAGTCTTCTTCGGTCTGAACCACACACATCAATAGTTTCGGCTATTAAGCTTTCTTTGTTTTGTTCAGAAATTCTGTTTCTATGGACAGTCCTGAAAGTGTGGGTTTCGTCATAACAGTTCTCAGTCATATTTTTAACTCAGTCTTATCGTACATAGTTAAAAATATCTTAATGGCTTTCAGGATTGAGGAAAAAAAGCACATCCTTTTGAGGCTAATTTAGAAAATCTAAGATGTCATCAAAGTTTCGGTGGTCCGGCTCAAGAATCATACTCGGTCTTGAACTTAAATTCTACCTCTACCTCTTGAACTAAACTCTAAATTATACCTTGCAGTTAAAGTTTGAATAGATTCCTTATTTATGACTGAACCTTTTTGTATGTTGACTGGATGTAATGATGATAACGAAAAAGCTACTGATAAATCCGCAGAAAAACGTGATGATAATGATGTTAACAAAGAATCTAAATGCTTATGTTATTTTCTGTCAATGGCGACGCCCATGAGTAATTTGTATTTCGTAGCGTATTCTAATTTAGAGCGATCTAATACTATTATTTTAAATAAAATCTTAAGTGTATTTGTAAAACGTTTGTTATTCATAATTATAAGTCCCAGAGATCTGAATGCAGTTGATACTTATTATTAAATTGTGAGATAAAAGACAGTTTATAGTCAAAGGTAACACCTTAGGTGCGCCGTATAAAATTTAAAAGCAAATTATTTTATATACACTAATTATTCAAGGTCATTCTGGAGATAAACGCGGTCACTTTGATTATTATACAACAGGCAGTAAGAAGGAGTGGTCCTGAAACGGATCCCTGAGGAACGCCAGACGTAGAGACAAATTTGACAGATATGTATCGATGCTATTGTTAGATATGATTAAAAAGATAACACATTATTTTTCATAAATCCAGAATTATGCAACTTGTTCAATGGTCAAGTCTGCCAAACGCTTTAGAAAAATCTGTATAAATGGCATCCATCGCCTTTATCAAGTACTTCCTAAAGATATTGGGTATCAAACATCTAGTTAAGTTATTGTGGAACGACCTGACAAGAAACCTTGTTGTAAGAATACATGAAATTATGTAAAACAATTTCAAAACTTTTTTTGCGATAGTTTTCTATATTAGACTTAGAGAGTCTTTTTTATGAACAGGGCAAATTCGATAATAAAGGAAAGAAGGGCATAAAGCTTGGAACAGATGTTTTTCTTTTTCCATTAACAAACCACCAAAAAGGCTGTTAATTCTTATAGGACAAATCAATATCATTTTTTAAAACTGCTACCACGTATATCTTTCAGTTAATTATTGTAAACATTCTATCACCGAATTTCTTAAATTTCTGAAATAAATCTGCCTTATAATATAATTTGTTTGTTGAACCAAGATGGACACGCAGTAAAAAATTAGCACCGTGAACAATTTTTAGAGAATTGGGTAGAAATTTTAAAGATTTACCTTTTTATCTAGTTACCTATTTTTTGTATTTACCTTAGCGACGCGTTTGTTTATATTTATATTACCTTTGATAATGACAGCTTAACTGTCGAAACAATATTGTCAGGTTATAATTTAATAAATACTGCGACACTTTTTATTAATCTTTATTTATTTCATAAAGATCTTAGAGTTAAAATTTAGAGTAGAAAAACATTTTTTTCACTCTATTCTTACCACAAAAATAATTCTTCACTACCGAAATATATTTCTCTCTATATTATTAATTAATTAACTCTATATAGATTGAATATTTAATTTAATATAGTATTCAATTTTAAAAGTATAATAAAATCCACTCCATTTTTTAATAGAAGAAAAGCCATTAAAAAGTGATCCAAATTGGTAAAAAAGATGTTTGTCAGTGTTCATGTTACTCTGGTTAGAGTAAATAAAACGAATTTACACCAACATACACTTGACAATGTATTTGACAAGAGAAGCGTGTGTGCAATAACATTACTAACAAAAATGGCGACAATCAGCTGCTTGCTGTACTTTGCAATTTCAAAAGTTACTAAAATTAGTGGATATTTCAAAATTTTACAATTCTATAAATAACTTAATGTAGCTGTATAATTTAAAACGTAATTAACAACTAAGCAAAATTTGGAGATCAAAATTATTTTGACTAGGCCAGGTATCTGGACATAAATAATAGTACCTACATTAAGTTTTGTAAAATCTTGACATTTCCGCTAATTTTAGTAACCTTCTGAATTGCAAAGATTTAACAGTTATAACTATATTAACTAGACACCTATTAGTGCAAATATGTTCACGTCTTTTTACTGCGTGTGAATGTGAATGTGCGTGTGCGTTTGCAGTTTGTTTTAATAATAATTAATATAATGTAACTTAAAAAGAATTTTACATTTTAAACATTTTATTAATTCAGGTATTATTTTATAATTTTAGTAATTAGTGTTACTTGTGATGAGTGAGACGGGAGCACTCGGAAACTTAGACATGTTCAACAGTAACCTATTTAATATTGACATTCAACGGAGTCATACTTTTTTCAATAACTGATATTCAGCGTTTTATTTCCAAACAATAAACAAAGATATTAAGAAATTAGGTAAGTAAAATCAATAATTATATCTAATTTGCAGAACAAAAGAGTTCGTTGGCATGGATCACGGGTAGTAGTTCGTTCTAGCAACAATTAACAACCATACCATGGACCAAGAAAAACAATTTCGAAGTAAAGGTTCCGGGATGTCTGTTAAACAAAATATAAGCGGCCCAACTACGCTTGTATAATGTCTTTTCAATACGTTCTTATGGTTGTATATGTATATTAACAGCCTTGGTAGTGTAATGCCTGGCGTGCCGGACTTTCACCCAAGCGGCCCGGGTTCGACTCCCGGCGCTGGCAGATCTGGTTAAGGTTTTCTGCAGTTTTCCTTAGCTGTAACACAAATGTGGGATTTGCCCTGTTCCATCTATAAGTCGGCTGCAGCCGCACATTGGGCCTAAATAATAATAATAATCGCCCCCTCCCTCCCGCACAAGCGTATAGCTACTGGGGCCTTGGTTTAGGTTATGGGTTGTAGTAATTATTATTATTATTATTATTATATATACTCTTTATGTATGTTTGCATTGCAATAATAAATAAATCACTTAATTTATTAGTGACCTTAACCTGGAAAACTACACTACTTCCACTGTAAATTGTAACTTAAATAGAAAACAAATTATACAAAAGTTTTATAACAATCCACTTTAAATATGCAATATTTTTCCCATGTAGAGTAAAAGATTCAAAAGTCAAGAGTAAAACCTTACTCCAAAATGATTAAAAATTTTACTGTTTTAGAGTAACATTGTATTGAAGTTAATCAGTACGCTAAAAACTGTGATATATTTATAACGATCCTAAATCAGATTAAAACTGTTCTGAAAGCCCATTTAGCTGAACACGATACCAATTAACAATTGTAACTTTCATAAACTTTTATTATTAATATTATTATTTTAATTTTAAATATTATTATTATACTTTTTTTCACTCTCTTTACTCAGCTTTCGCTGGAGATTAACTTCTGTTAGAAGAGAGGAAACTCATGCTTATTTTTTATTATTATTCTTATAATTATAATTTGCTATTATTATTATTATTATTAGTACTCTTTAAGTTGGAGCGTTTAAATGTGTAGAATTTTCAATGTTAATTTCAGTTTGTCCTTTACTTTCTATAATTGTATATTTTTTAAAGAATTGTAACCTGTAATTGGATCAAGTTATCTGTTGGTTACAATAATAAATAAATAAATAAATAAAGTTAACTCTATGGTCACGAAGGTATAAATTAGATATTTTACTCTAAATGTATTGGACATAAAACACACACTTTTTAGAGTGGTCTAATGTTAGAATTTTACACTAAATTTTTTACTGTGTAGTGTCAGTTTTTAGAGACGGTTTTAGGAATGCAATGATCCAATAAACCGTAGATTTTTGGGTAAAAAGCATTTACAATTTCAATAAATTATACAAAAAGTTCCAATCAGTATCATTTAATAAATTATATATATTGTATGAAATCAGCTTTTTTAAAATTATATGATCTTAAATCATGCCTTGTACTTATTACCACGCAATGACAATAAGATCCAAAATGTGCCCAATAGAGCTGTACTGAATTAATAAATTAAAGTAATAGCAAATATTATCAAGATGAAGCAATCTGGACAATATTTTTAATTTATTATTAAGATAGTCAACATATATTATTATTATTAGTATTATGATACGAAATTACTAAAATAACGCTTCGTATACTGTATGGTCTATTGGTCTAGGTTAGAATTTCAGGATCAAGAATAACGGATATCTCGAACTTGATATTCTATTTATATAAGTGGGTTAGTTTGTGAACTCAGGAGAAATATAGGAACATATCAAGCTACAGAACTATGAGGTAAGCAACTACCGTCGAGAATTTAACCAATCTAGAATTTAGAACAATTGAGATTGTATATTTGCATCTAGTGTGTGGAGGAGATAAACCGAACTGCCTATTGTAAAGTAGAAGCAAGTATTAAAATCATCATAATCCAAATCAAACAGAAATTATTTTTTATTAAAACACATGAAAATAAGTGATAACTGATAAGGAAGATTAAAGGGTTCTCTAATTTAAATACTAGTTGTTTTTTCTGAAATTAGGTAAGTACCTAGTAATAGTCGAATCTTACTTAGGGTGATCTATGTATATAATACTCAATACTGAATTTAATTGCAGTTTGTATCATAGATATTTTCAAACTAGTTAGGTAATTATCAGTATCGCAGTTCCACTAACGTAAGTGATTTTGTGCTATAGATTACCTCGAGTGGCGGCAGAATTTCAAACATCATTACTTCATCGGTATTACTGCTTATAGTTAATTGCTCGATTTTGATTACCCAAACTTATCTCTCAGTATTTTGATGATATTCAAAAGATGTTCGATCCCGTTTCCGAACGGCCGGCGATGATTTTCTCGTAATAGTTTTCGCGTCTATTTACGTAGTGGTGTTTGTGGTGATTGTTTCTCAAACCTTGCAGGGTGGAGAAATTAGCATTCGGTATACCACATGTGATCGCGATCCTTAAAGTTCGCATAATACGCTGAATACGCTCTTCCTTCGGTCTTTAGAGTCTTTCGCCTCGCGCGCTCCCCAAACCTAAGTAATGCACCGTCTCCTTTCTAAAATAATAGCGTTTCTTTTTTTAGCAAAGCGAGGCAATAAATGTACATTGCCATATGCAAGAAACATTATGTTGGAAGCAAGTTTATTTGTCTACTGTTGACTGTTCCGACCACATATGGGACCCCGTGAAAGAACAGTATGTATCGCTCTGGAACGAGCAGTATTTTATTTTGCGGAAATCTGCGAGGATGAATAATTTGCTTGAACCCTTTGTTACGGGTAGGACATCCCTCTATGGAAGCCCGCCTATCCCGGCCCAGCAACTCCGCCTACACCGCTATTTGGACGTCGCGGCGCATTTTACTACGTACAGCGCAAGCGTAAGGGAGAAATTTTGCGATTTTTTGAAAAATTCGAAACTGTATGAAATACACAAAACTTGTGTTTTCTTGGTATTTAAACAGTGCCTTCTATAATTTTAATCGAGTTAGTATGAATGTATTTTAAGGGTAATTAAGATAGGAGAATTTTGGCGCCGATTTTAAAAGTTTGCGTTCAGTAGTATATAAGTGGTGCTTAAAATTGGCGTTAAAAATGATACGGTGCAAATCTGGTTGGTTAGTGGGCAGGCCGAGTTCATTAAGCAAGTGATGGTTTTTTAGCAATCTTCGGGAGACGAACACAAGCAGGAAGGGGTGGCCCGAGCTAACCCCGGAGAATGTGCGATGTGCCCCAAGCCCCAACGTTCCAAGTTAGTCGTATCCGGGCGTTTGCGCGTAGTAGTACTTCATTGCGCTGCGCTCCACGCGTTCAGTCACGTTGTCGTAGCGATAATATGATGTACTAAATTTGAACACAGTTCTTGTGCATAAATAAAACTTAATGACGATGGACTTTCAGAGTGCAATGGAGACCTTCGCCGAAGCTTGGGTTGCTGCTAACACTAAAAGTGCTCCACTCTCAGAAGTTGGAACACAGGTATAAAAATTCATATTTTAGGATGGTTATATAAATAATTTTTTTTGCACTGACAATAAAAATTATAACAATTCCTATTTATCCAGTCAGTCAGCATAATGGTCGTTATTTATTCAATATGTAAATTATCACTTATTTTACGTATCACAATAATAATTACCTATCTATTATAAATTGTAGCGGCATTTGAATGTCTATTAAATATTATAATGTTAAAATATATATATTAAAAAAAAAAAAACTGTTTGGTCCTATTAGCCGGATTAGGATTAGTTCGATGGATTTGGGGCGATTTTTAAAAGATATTAAATAAATCACGCTTCAGCCGATTGGAAACCTAATTCGAAATATACGCAAACCGGGCTGGAAATCCGATCCGCGCATTCAGAGTTAATCCCGGGTAGTAAATCCGGGATCAGCTGTATGCACAGGGAGATCGATGAGATTGGACCTTATAGCACTTGTGTAGATTGTGTGCATAACTAACGTATGTGCTCTTTACGATTCGTAACAACAGTTACCAGTGATAATTTACCACATTACCACTTCTTTGATCGAATTCCGATTGTTTTGAAATCGGAAGATTCAATAAAACAACCGTCGGGTTATCCAATAACATGCCTAATTAAAACTTTACCAAAACCGCCAGATATACTAACCTTACTTAAACTATTAAAAATGGTGTTTAGTAATTAATATTTTATATTGTTTTGTAAACTTTATTATTTGTTATTATTACCACTGGGTAATAAATTGCTTTTATAGTCCTATCAGACAACTTTTTAGCAAATTAGTGTCCGTGTACTGGAACTTGGGAAACAAGCGAGGGTGTTCCTATCGGTAAACGCATATAGCATAGGGGAACTGTTGCAGGTGCCCAACCAACAACAGGTAACGAACCAGCCCTTCCGAGCTTGAACGCGTTGCACCCTTTTTTGCCCTTATTATTCCGTTTCCAAATACCACTGATCAAATATAGCGTGCGTGTTTGCGCCACTTTAAATTTATTAAAACAAAATAATTTTAGGGATACCTATAATACTTTTAATTAATCCAGACGTCTGATAAACATTCAATTTAATAGCTCCATTCAAATACGTATATTTTGCATATTGTACGTCTGATATGGGGCGAAGAAAATTTCAAAATTAATGGTAAACTATTATTGTTAAGAATCCTATGTGTTGATGAGATTCGGTATATTATAACAGGTCGATGCTCCTCCGATCCTGATCCTGCTTACTTCAGGACGGCTTTACTTTTTGTGAACGAATTCGCGGAATCGCAACAACTGTGATCGTTCTGTCACTCACTTTGTAGAACTTGCACCCAAAAATGAACCTGTTTTTCGTCAGACAGATGCATCTTTTCTTGGTTCATATTCAGTCAACATGAAATATTTCCCGAGGAAGTGAGTGCATTATGATTATAACTAACTTATTTGAGTGACTTTTTGCTTGTTTGGGATTATAGCACAAAAATCCGACGCTTAAGTCAAACTTATATCACCTAAGAGCAAATTTCAATGACATACCTATATACCCTTAGCCACGGGAGGTCCAAGCCCTTACGAACCCGAAACGCCTGTTCAACAACAATAGACTTGGGCATGCATCATAAAACGGGCATAAAGCAACTTATAAATCGCCTCACTAAAAACAATAGGTGCGTAACCATTTAATGTATTGGTTGATGTAAACATTTCGCTTCATTAATGAGCTGATGATTGCTATTATGAAAAACTAAAGATAAAAAACTGTGGCTTTTGACGGGAAATCGCAACAGTAGTAAAGTATTTACCATCAAAAATGACGATTTGACCCTGATTTAACTTTTCAACCAACATATTTGCATTTACCTTCCTTACAGCAACAATACACACATTTGTATGCATGTATTTGTATATATGTATGTATGTTCGGGATAAACTCAAGATCCACTGGGTCGATTTCCATGATTACTTCAATTATCAATGTCTTCAGCAGCAACATAGGCTATATATTATTACCGCGCTAAAACGTAATCCGCACTATGCAAAACTCGATACGCTGGAAGAAGCTTAACAAATAGGTATAGGTATGACAGAAATGTTGGTCTTAATTAGTTTCTGATTTTTCGATTTTTTCCAACAAATTGGATTTTTTTATTTAAATTAGATTCCTTGTATTTAAATCAGATTCTATTTATTTAAATTGTTTTTTTTGTGAATAAAGCTAATTTTTATTCATGTGACTGGCATCAAATAAAGTAATTCAAAGAATAATTGTTTTTTGAACCATAAAAAATGAGAAAAAGTAAAATAATATAATAATAATAATAATTGCTACAACCCATAGCCTGGAAACCAGGCCCCAGAATCTATAAGCTTGTGCGGGAGGAAGGGGGCGATTATTATTATTACGTAGGCCCTAAGTGCGGCTGCAGCCGACTTACAGATGGAACAGCGCAAATCCCACATTTGTGTCACAGCTAAGGAAAATTGCAGAAAACCTTAACCAGATCTGCCGGCACCGGGAATCGACCGCGGGCCGCTTGGGTGAAAGTCCAGCACTCTAGACATTACACTACCAAGGCTGTTAAAAAAATTGTACATATTTGATTCTATTGAAATAACAGATTTAATTCATTATACTTCATGACATATCTTGCAACATTCAGCTTTTGGGTTTTTTTCTTGCTTTACGTACCACCAGGTTGAAGCTCTGATATCATGCCTTGAATAATAGTGCAATTTCTACATTTTGCCTTCCAACCGTTACCACTTTGGTAGTTTTTCAAAATGACTCAAAACTGGATCACTTCTTGACATTATGAAGCAACTCTCGTGAATAATGACTGCTGCACAAGTTGTCAATCAGCAACCAAAGGTTTTATCCAACTTATTCTGTAGAGCATTTCCCTTCTATGCTTGTGTTGTACGTATCATTGGACCTACACTGCCATCCTAAGCTCAAAGGGCGTATCTCAAGAATAGTCATTTAAGAGATATTGAGGATTTTATATGTTCGTCAGTACTAGTTTAAAACGTAAAAAAAAAATCTTTTTTGTCGGCGTTTAGTACTCTTCATTGGATCTTAAAAATACTTACGTATGTTTGAGATGCGTCGATTTCGCTTACTATAACTGAATTACTATATACGAGGGCGGTCTGAAAAGAGAGGTAACTAACATAGAGTAAGACTGTTTTTTCGAGTTTTTTAATTTTACTTTTCGACATAGTCTCCTTTGAGGTATATACACTTGTTCCAACGATATTTTATCACAATTTAATTATTGTGTTCCTGTGTATAGCTCATGTCTGGATTATGAGACAACTCAACGTATTCAACGTGTTCAAAATTCTTGTTTGCGTCTTATTTATGGAATTCCGAAATACGAGCATATTTCACATAAACTAATGGATACCGGTTGGCTTAATATGAAAAAACGATTTTACTTACAAACAGCTGCATTCTACCATAAGATAATATCTGACAAGCAGCCTCCCTATTTATACAATAAAATTAGGTACAGGACAGATGTGCACAATATAAATCTGCGCCATAGAGGTCTGTTGACCATCTCCAGACATAATACTACTTTTTATCAACGTTCGTTTACTTATACTATCGCAAACATTTATAATGAGATACCCTTTTCCATTAAAACGCTTACTATTAAACAATTTAAAAAAGCTTTGTTCAAAAAGTTACTATTAACCAATTGATATACCAGCTCGTAAATAGTCTATGTAATTCATTCTTTGTAAGATATTTTTATATATGTATACTGATATATATACTATAGTTTTTCTATTTACCTTATTTTGTGTTCTGTATGGATTGTATTATCTGTGTAATCTTGCTATTTTTTTTGTTCTTGTACTCCAAGGGGATGATGGAAGAGCAGCTTATGCTGAATCATCTCCTTGTGATTCTGTAAAATTACTATTCAGAATAAATATTATATTATTATTATTATATTCAAGTCCAATCAAATTTATTCAAATGCATCAAATTAATCGTTTTTTCTGCAGTCACTTCTTCATTTGGTGACAATCTTTTACCACCAAGCCAATTTTTTAGGTTTGGAAACAAGAAAAGTCGGACTAAATCTGTAATGTAAGGTGCATGAGGAAGAATTTCGAATCGTAATTCAACTAATCTTGCAGTTGCAGTTGCCGATGAGTTAGCCGGTGGATTATCGTGATGGAACAACACTTTGTTCTAGCCAAATGTGGACGTTTTTCCTTGAATTTTTTTATTCAGTTGGTGCAATAGCGACGCGTACTACTCTCCTGTGATTGTTTTGCCCTTTTGGAGATAATCTATAAAGATAACACCACGAGCATCCCAAAACACAGTGGCCATAACTTTTTTAGTTGATGCAACCATTTTTGCTTTCTTCGGTGCACTACAATCGGCTTGTATCCATTTTTTGATTGAATTTTTCTTTCGGGTGTATAGTGGAGTATCCGAGTTTCGTCAATAGTAATAAATCGACGCAAAAATTCAGTGCGATTACGCTTAAAAAGGCTCAAACAGTACTCATAAGTGGTTACACTAATTCGTTTCTGGTCCAAAGTTAGCAAACGCGGCACCAATCTTGCTGACAGTTTTCTCATATGCAAGTGTTCATGTAAGATATGACCAACACGTTTTTTTTTTGATATGCCAATAGTGTTTGGCTATCACACGCACCTTCAATCGATGATCATTTAAAACGAGATCATGAACTTCGTCAGTGGTAGCCTCTTTTGGACGTCCTGATCTTGATTCATCTTCGGTGCTTTTACGACCATGTTTAAATTCATTCACCCAAAAACAAACTGTCTTAAATGATGGTGCAGATTTGCCATGAACACGATCTAACTCCTCTTTGATCTCTTTTGGTTTTTTCCCGTCAATATGAAAATGTTTAATTACAGCACGAAATTCTTTTTTATCCATATTCACAAAACAATCGATCTCGTTTATTGTTTATAACTGTAAAATTCAAACGACGCAATATATTTGGCTCCAACTTTTACAGCTGTCTTATAAAAGGTTATAAATTTGATAAATGTCACTCATGTGTTCATTGTGGTGCCATTTCTGTATCACTTTATCTTGTTCTCGGAATAAAAACGAAAAAGGTAACATCGTTACCGAAATACGCATTGGCAATTAGTCAAATACAATGTGTGGTTAGGAGACATCATTAAATATAGTGTTGTGATAAGCCACAGTCCTTACAATCCATTATTAGTAACGTTTATACGTTTTTACAACTCTTAAATATTCTATCCAATGCTTGTATACCTTACTAAATAAAGATAGCCACAAACTAGCAACACGAAAACATTCAATTTTTTATTATGTGAGTACATTTCATTGACCGCTACTGTATATTATTACTGTTATTTTATCATTTCATAAAATAATAGTTCAGATTTCGCGGTATTCGAGACTTTCGTATTCTTTGACGTCATACAATTTCAGGGTATACATGTTTTTTAAATTATTGGGGGGGATTAATAGTATCGTTACGTAATTGTCGAAGGGGGGGTTCAAATTGCGTTACAAGAGGGTAGGGGGTCCCAAATTTTCCCAAATATGGGTTACGTAATTTAAGGACGACCCCCTAATGAAAATACCACTTAAATAATAATAATAATTGCTACAACCCATAAACAGGCCCCAGAAGCTATGAAGCTTGTGCGGGAGGGAGGGAGCCATTATTATTATTACGTAGGCCCAATGTGCGGCTGCAGTCGACTTGCAGATGGAACAAAAAGTATGTCTAATGTTAAATAAAAAGCATTGTATGGCACGTAGGTTCAAAGCATAATTATTAGAGAAAGTAGAAACGAGAAACTCGGTGCGTGGTGATTCGTGCGGCGGCGAGTCAATAATTGAGATGCGTCAAAGATTGGCCTGCTCTCTAGCGGGATGCTATTAAATCCTCAGTGTCTGGCCAATGAATTATACTCGAGCAAAAGGATCCATTGCAATTTTTCACTACGAAATTTCCTTGCTAGATGACCACCATCTTTAAGGTGTTATGAAGCACCAAGGCCTGTTTGTGTTCCATGCCATGATTCGTCGAAATCTAATTACGTGTTGCCGTGCTACGCTGTTTGGAATTTGGTCACTATTTTTACTTCCAGCAAGTGTCGTGCAGAAATGCGTGATTAAATTTCGACAAAACTTTTTATGACGCACAAGCAGGCCTTGGTATTCCGAGACATCTTTGAACTGACGGTCATAGAATAATACGCTAGCTGAGAGTTATAATGTTCTAAGTGACAATCTTGCAGCTATGCTAAAAGAACATTATAATTCTCAGGCAGCGTTTTATTCTATGACCGTCAGATCAAAGATGTTTCGGAATCTTTTCGGCATTTTAGCAAAACGAATCTCAGGAAAAAGATCTATATAAATTTTAAGATTATATTTTTATATAATTAACGAACTCTAGTCTTACTTTTATTGGAAATAAACGCATAAGTTACCAATTTTCTCTTGAATAATTTGAATAAAATTCATTGGGCAGATTCTGTAGCTATACGGTAGGATAATTGTCATATTGGAAGATTCGGAGGTTATATTACAGCTAAAACATCCGTCTGATTGGTAGCATACATCTACCGCATATAGACGTTATTTTGTTGCAGCACAGCGCCATCTATATGTACATATGTGCCCAATAATTTTTTTCTATACCGCATCCTCTTTTAACTGTTAGACTTTGTCATTCTATATCTAATTTCAGGAGTAGATACAATCAGCCTTTTGTACCAATCGTACTAGCCTTCGGAGCTGTCCATAAATATTTTTGACCCCCCCCCCTCCTCCTCGTCGCCCTTGCTTTCAATCTTGTAAAACCCCTCTTTAATATTTTGTCACAATATCAACCCCCTAAATTAGGAACTATAATATTTTTAAGTGTAGAGCCCATACTTTAAAAATAACACTTTTTTAAATCGTAGAGTCGAGGGGAAGCTCACTGGCTAACTTTACTTTTCCGTTAGGAGAAGATATGCGTATCATATTAATGTGCATTCATTGCCAAAATATCAATAAGAAAAAATCTTCATAAGGGAATATGATTATTTTCAATTTTCAAGTTTGTGTTGTGAATATCTGAGAAGCTTTTTAAAAAAGCAATTTGTGGGAATTAATGATTTTTATATAAATACCTTTTTTATCTTATAACTTATTAAGTTTACCACTTTTGCTTTAGTTTATAGCCCTTACACACTAAATGTATGGCCCTATATTTCTAAAAACCCGTCGAAGAACATTTAAAATATCTTTTTGAAAATATAACACTGATGATATTTTCCCTGAGATTCTATAATAATGTACATTAAGAGTTAAAAGAAATCTAATTTCTTTTCCCTCTGAATCTTAATGTTTCAATTAGGATGAAAATTGCAATAGTCAAGGTAAGAACTATCTTTAGGTGAAGGTCCAACCAATTCACGAATCTAGAAATATGGCATATCAAAAAATCAGAAATAAATAAAGGAATAAGAACATAATGTTTATTTCTCTGTAAGAATAATATAAATTAAAAAAGAAGGTACTTGACCTTTGATGACCTCTAGAGGTCAACCCTCTCAATAGGTTTTTTTGACTCCCTAGTCAACGTTCTCGGGAAGCCAATCTATAACTATGCAAAAATATGTAAAATTGTTATAGAACCCAAAATCCTATGCACAAAAAGCTAGGATTTTAGTCCATAGACAAAAAAATGTTTGCCAGTTTCATCCAATAGTACCACATCAAGAACTAGACTTCCTTTTACATCTATATGTAATAAGAATCTAAACCTCTTCATATAACTATATCTGCTTTGATCTCAAACCATAACTGTTTATTGAGAATTATGCAATATTTTTACTATAGAATTGCAAAACAATGAATAATAAACCAATTAATACCTTTTAGAATATATTAGATAGTTTTTGCATTATTCCAAGTACCTAATTTACACCTTCGGACCGGTATACGTAGTATTTTCATTCATATATACTGTATTAATTGATAATCTTAATCATAGAATTAGTTGTTTTTGTAATTTAACCGTGCTACCGGAAGTTTCTTGTATTAATCTTTGTCCTTTCATTGTTCACTAAAAATTCCGTTGCTTACTTGCAGAATTTTACCTCACAATAAGGGTTAGTCATAATTGAGCGAAACGTTAAGGAAAAAAGCCCAGTTTGAAGAAAACATCACAAATATTTATTTCCATTATGCTCAGATTTCGAAAAATTTATTGTTACATCACGATTTAATCCTTTGAAGAATTATTTTGTTCGATTTCGATATATTGTAATGGTTTTTCTGCAGAATAAGTTTCAACTGTTTCCTTTCTAATTCAACACCAGATTAAACGAAACCAAAATACAGTTGTTTATCAGTGGATTTGAGTCAATGTACAAAGAACGACTAATTTTGAATCGTGTCGTATTGAGACTAATAGAAGGACTTACAATGTTTTGCTTGCCATTGTATTGGACTTCTTCGAAGAGAAAATGATAAGGCGACTTATAAAGTATCACATAGAAACGACATAATGATCGAAACAAATGGAATACACAATTAAGTAGACACTTAGACAGAGAGTCGAAGAGTACAGTATCGCAACTCGCAGACCATGCCAGAGGTGAAACTTTCATGGATATATTGCCACACATTAGCAATACATTTTTGAACGCTGCCATCGGTATCGATATACACTCCCAAATATTAAAGCACTTTTTTCTATATTCGCAATGTACCTATTACTTGATTACCATTATGTTTCATGCAGCTATTGTTATACTAGGAAACGTTTTGGTATTCATACTTCTCTTATCTGTGGAATATGCGGTACTTGATTATTTACTAATAAGATGGCAGTTTATTGTACTACACGTTTTATATTACAGTTCCAATGATAGCCTTATCATTGACGTTATGATAGGAGCTTGAGACTATGGAAATCATTATATTATTATAAATATTTGAAATATTTTAGTTTTTCAGATAACTTACCTTTTACGCAGAACTTTTGTACAATTTCTGGTGATAAAGTATGATTTAATATGTGATGATCAGTAACATTTGTCATGTTAAAGTATTTAGTCAGTGCATTAATTATTTTACAAATCTTACTTCTTTCTCGGCTTCTAATCTATTATCTTATCTCATGTATTTAAATAATAAACATAACGTAAATATTAAAATTAAAAACCGTTTTATTCAAAACTGTAATGTGAATATTATTAAGACAATATTTTAAATATAATTAATTTTATTTTATCATTACATAATTTACATTGTTTATGTTTTTATTTTATTATCAAGTGCTAGTATACCGAGTGCCGCTGAGTACGTCCATTAGCCCACTACTTATTTATTATCTTCCATTTCTATTTGATATTAGGGAGGTGTGTATGATATTTTTTTTCACCGCCGTCATGTTTTTCGCTATTTTCAGTTCAACGCGGCAAGCACAGTCGAGAATTTTATTTAAAATAGCACCCTATACATTTTTTGGTAATATTCCCATTGATCTTGAAATTCTCTATCTAAGCATATATCACACGTAATATTTATTGTGAAAATATTAGTCGTAATCATAATTTTATGTGTTTAGGAGGTAGGCTATTATGAAGAATGACTAAAAGAATGATCATGCACGGTATGGGAACAAAAGCGAGCATTTTATATAATGTTTGTCAAAAGGTAACATTACCGTCGGCGAAACGTAACTAACTGTGAGTTAATTTTGGCCTTTTAGCTACAATTCGATCAGGAAATTTTTAATATCTCAGAGCATCTTTTTTTCGAATCTAGGCTTGAATTGATGCCAGCCTGAAATAATTGAATAAGCGCACTAATCTACAGGGTGTTTATAATAAAGTCTCGATGCATTTTTGTAAAAACTAGATTTTCTCTGCTGTTTTGCAAAAGGTGTGAAATACTATCAACATGTTTACTACCGAGGAGACTATTGTTAGCGCACCATATTGACATGCGAGTCAAATTTAGTCCAGCTTCCAATTTCTCGGCCAGCATATCAAGAATTTGCAGATGGTAGGCTCGTATTTTTTAATGTGTAAAGTGAAGATTTCCACAATGAACTATGAGTACTGAGACAGCGAATTGAAGCGGTACAACTACATTATATTGATGTAAATGTCCTGCTTGGACGTCTTTGTCTTGGACACTTCTGATTTGCTGAAATTTACTGACCTACAACGAAATATTCACCCTTGTTGGTTCAGCTTTTTGGAATTGCCAAATAAAGCTTCTCGAACTCGCTCGTATGTCAATCTTTAATTGTGCACTAACAATAGCCACTCTTTCCTCTGTGGTAAATACATTAACAGGACCTCACATCTTTTCCACAACAAAGAAATATCACGTTTTTCACGAAAATAGCATAGTTGCGGTTTCCGAGATATTGGGGACTTTTGATGGAATTGTAGAAGAACGAAGTACATTAAAAGGTTTACTAGTCAAAAAACGGATAATTAGTGTTATGGTCGACATTTTGAAATTCATGTTATACATGATTGGATAGAGAGTTTCAAGTATTTCCGATGAATAATATAAATATGGAACTTTTAAAAACAAATTAATGGCTTTTCTGATTCGAAAACGATACGTAGAACTCTGTTACGTTTAATACATATTACCTGTAAATTAAAAAATGACATTATTGCATAAATACCTGCATACTGTGTCACTCTGTATAGTGTGGCGATCTAAAACAGGGGCCGGCAACCTTTTTTATGTCGACCGTTTTTATTGTAAACAAATTTTTTTGAATTTTTTAGCGGTTAACAAAGCCGACTAAGGGACACCTCGAAACATGACCGAGACCGATCGGGCCAAACCTGGTCTCAAAGTGTTCCGCCCGACGGACTGAACAAGAAAAACTTAAATGTGAGTCAGGTGCACACTTAAAAAAAATGATAACTTTTCAGGTCGTCTCTTATTGGCTGAAATATGGTCTACGTCTGAATATTAAATAAAGTAATCCGAACGGTGAAATATCGTTGTTATATACCATTGAAGTGTCCCCGAATCGAAGATGAGGGATTTTTTATTTGGACCTTTTTTATTGAGTTCGACGAACTGAAAATTTTGAGACCAAGTTTGATCCAATCGCTCTTACGAAAAAAACAACCCATTCTGGCGAATTATACAGGAATGAAAATGCACCGTCGTACTTATTTTGCTGCGCATTCGTGCGAAATTATTCGCGGGTCTGCTTAAGCATTCGGGTCTTCATGAAACTACTTGGAGGACCGCAGGTTGTGCAAAATTGCGATACAATGTTTGGAAATGTCACTGTGCTCAAATGATCTTGTTTTCAAATGGCATTGTATCTAAAATAATAGCTGAGAAGTAATAATAGTCTTCTAACTTCTTAGGCTTCAGTTTTCTAACCTATGTGCTTTGCGATTTGTTAGTTTTGTGAGGTTGTTAGTAATTGAAGCTTGAATAAACGAATACCAATGCATATTTAAAAGATTGTTATAAAAATGTTAATCATATCAAGATTTAGCAACAGATTATTGATTTGTCCTTCCTAATTATTTTAATGGATGCCAGTACTGTAGGTTCTCGGCATATTGAAGTGGGGAATAACAGATATAACATCAAAGTCATCTTTCAGGTTCCATTTTATGAAGATTATATTTGCTTGAGGTAATTGTTGCATGTGTTAATAATAACTAATCAATCGCCGTATTACCAATTAACAGTATATGATTATATAGTTTATGTTAGCAGTTTCTGCAAAAGGAGCTGTTTTTAAATATATATTGACATTTTGAGATAAATGAGTAAAATAAGCGTTTTAGAAGCACAAAGTTTCATTAGTTATCTTTAAAAACTCAATTTTTATTTGTGCATACTTTAGTTAATTTATCTTGATGTCACTGCGAATTCGAATTTAATTAGAATTCCAAGTCTATTATTGTAAATAGTCGTCAGCTCGTCCGACGCTATGCATTATAACATGGCGAATAATCTTTTTACATCTATATAAAATTCTTAGTAAAAAATTACTTAATGGACAATATAAAACTACACTCTGCTAATAAATGGATTCAAGTATTCAACATATACAGGATGTAGAATGTAGATATTCAGCAGTGACATATCTTTATTTGATAAAACAGCGAAAATAGATACTTTTGAACTAGTGATTTTATTAGACAGCGGATAGGCACTACCCACAATTTGCATCTCTCAGTGAATACCTTCTGATAAACTGGAGAAAGCAAACACGACGACTTTCACGATCGCAATCAATAAACAAAAAACGACTACCGTGTTTGGACTTGTCATATGGAGAAAAACAGAAGAAATTGGTTTAAGATACGATTAAAACTAAACCAAAGTCCACAAAGTAACTGTTTTAAAATTACTTTATTATTCCGCTCTTCACCTTCTAAGATAAGTGATAAAATATTTGTAATTACATATAAAACTAGATTTTTATTTTCTACATTATAATATATATATATATAATAGATTATAATTATCTACAGTTTATTAGAGTAGACCTTTCCTTTTTTTTATTTGGTTACGGACACAAACATCAACATCACATTAACATCAAGGTTATATCCTGGAGCCGAAAAACCTTTTTCCGCATCGAGGCTCGATCTCACGACGGTCTGGATGGCTTTACTCAGTGAGTGTCATTATTATACTCTATAAGAGTAGTGCGACGGGATCTTTACCGTTAGGCCAACAGGACCAATCGATCTTATTTTTTTGCTCTATATGTGTATCTAATATAGGTAGTGTTTGAAGGTGTCTTAAGCCATTTCTAGATATTTTATGACTAATTATAATGTCAATCTTAGATATTCGAATTTGTTCTAAATCAATACACCATCTCCAATTACGATGTTTTAGTTACATCCTGTATAATAATAATAATGACTAAACCTATAACCTGGAAACCATGCTCCAGCAGCTATAAAACTTGTGCGGGAGGGAGGGGCGATTATTATTATTATTATGCAGGCTCATCGTGCGGCTGCAGCCGACTTACAGATGCTATAGCATAAATCCCATATTTTTGTTACAACTAAGGAAAACCGCAGAAAACCCTAACCAGATTTACCGGCACCGGGAGTCGATCCCGGTTCGCTGGGGGTGAGAGAATAGCACGCTAACCGCTACACTACCAACACTAGTTCCAGATATACACGTTGCGTGAAAAAGTTGATACTCTCATTTGTAAGTTTCATATTAACTATATAGTTTCCAGGTTTCACTTAGTGTACTATTTTATTTTTCCATGCTCTAAGCCAATCTTAGTTTGCTATAATCACCATATTACGATATAGTGAGAATTCCTAACCCTAATATGTATCTCCATAATTCCCTTGACACTATCGTGCCAAATCTGGAGGTAGTTAAATGGGTTTGGTACAGAATATGGTGACATTAATCAAACTAATTATTTCGCGTTTTGCTAATTTTCTAACCTAAGAAGTTCTGCAGGCTTAGTTATTTTGTTCTCCATGCTGTGAACTGTATTTGTATATGATGGTTTACCACACATTAATTGGTAATTGATTTTGGTAGATTTTCGAGCCAATAAGTCTATTCCAAATCGAGGCTCGAGCTGAGTAGATTTTGTTCAGTAAACGCATTTCTATTGGAAAGTAGTGTATGCCTAGATCTTGACCGCTGTGCTATCCAGGCTGGCTAATTGGTACTTAGTAATTATGAAAATAGCTATATAATAGTATTCCAATACTTGTCCAAATACAATTTAATTATAGAATTACTTCTTATCAACCCTCTATCCCATTCAGTATTACTGATAGTTATTGCTATTAATATAAATCAGACAAACAATCGAATTAAATGTGCACCAATCAGCTGCCAGAGATTATAAAAATCTGATAGGTGCTTACTATGGAAATTAACTAATTGTAAGATATATACCATACAGATTGTTAGTGCCTCTGTTTACTTCTTGGTTGTGTACAAGAAGTACGCTATGGTACAAAAGAACCACAAGAATAAGTAAGAAACATATTTTATGTTTTTCTCTTAACAATGTAAGTAGTTTGTATACTGGTTTTAATTTTGCTTAGCAGGCGTAAATATAAACAATATTATTTTAACTTATTATACAATTTCTCATTATTGCGTTCTGCTAATCAATACTTTCGCTTGATTTAAACTCTCTGTAATCATCATTACCTTTAATAGCTCCCAATTAGCATACATCGACTTGTTTGTAATTTACTTTATAATGCAGTCTGCAATATTGGCGGAATATACGGTAGTTAGTCTTTTAACACCAAAATCCAAGTTTAGAAACTAAACCTCCGACTAATGCAAAAAACCTTCTACATAACAGATTTTCAGTCTTTGTGTCGGCTAATAATGAAATGCCATATTCTAACGCAGTCTTATTAAGTTCAATGATACTAATAGTTGAAAATGTGCTGATTTGGTACTGTTCAAATGGAACTACTGTATAATAACACTGGAACTTACTTCAAATGTTCTGAATATCTGGATAACTGCATATGTGGAACCGGATTTACAATAATAGTGATAAAGTACAAGTTAGCAGAATAAGCGTGTTTTCAAGGTCATAATCAATAACAGGAAAATAATTTCCAGTTATCAGATCATGTAAATTACAAGAAGGGTCATTAGCAAATATAAAGAATGATAAACAGACTAAATCAACGAGGTTTATAGTAATATTACCAAAGATAATATAATAACTCTTAAGAACTCAGTAGATAACATCTTAATTTTGTCAATAAAGGCAAGACCAACATTGTGTAGGACGAATAAGAAATTTGAGTCATCATCAATATTTGAGGGGTATCTCACTAAACAAATTTTGTACACCTATTCCCGGGAATACGGAGATATCTGCAATTATTTCCGTATTCCTGAGTTAATTTCCGGTATTTTGAATGTATTCCCGTATTTCCTAACCAAAACATAATAAAATAACAGTTCGTTGTACCCCCACTTCCAAATTTTAATGTATTTCCGTACTATTCCCGAGTATTCCTCAAGTATTGCCGTGTATTCCCCAGCTATTTCCGAGTATTCCTGACTATTTCTTAGTCATTGCTATGTATTCCCGATTATTGTCTGTATATTTCCGTGTATTTCCAATATATTTCCGAAAAGTTTTACACCTATTTCAGTAGTGAGACGCTCCTCGGGGCACTTCCGTATTCCTGAATTAATTTCCTAATGTATTCCCGTATTTCCTAATCAAAACTTAATGAAATAGCATCAGAGTTCGTTGTACTCCACTCCCAAATGTTCATGTATTTCCGTAATATTCCCGAATATTCCTCAAGTATTGCCGTGTATTCCCCCAAATATTTCTGAGTATTTCCTAATATTCCGGAGTATTCCTGAATATTTCTTAGGCATTGCTGTGTATTCCTGATTGATTATCCTCTGTATATTCTAGTGTATTCTCAATATTTCGGAAAAGCTGTACACATATTCCAGTAGTGAGATGCCCCTCGGAACATATCACTAAAAAAATTTTGTACACCTATTTGGAATACGGAAATATCTGGGGTTATTTCCGTATTCCTGGACTAATTTCCGGTATTCCGAATGTATTCTCGTATTTCCTAACCAAGACTTAATGAAATAGCATCAGAGTTCATTGTACTCCAATCCCAAATTTTCATGTATTGCCGTGTATTCTTAGGGGTCTACGTAACAATAATAATCGCCCCCTCCCACCCGCACAAGCATATAGCTTCTGGGGCCTGGTTTCCAGGCTATGGGTTGTAGCAATTATTATTATTATTATTATTATTCCCAAATATGTCCGAGTTTTCCTAACCATTTCTTAGGCATTGCCGTGTATTCCCGATTATTGTCTGTATATTCCCAATATATTTCCGAAAAATTGTACACCTATTCGGGGCATCTCACTAAATAGATTTTGTACATCTCTTCCCGGGAATACGGAAATTTCCTGAATTAATTTCCGGTATTTTCCAGAAAAATAAATGGTTATCATTTAGATAGAGAAAAAGTATTACAATGGATTATGGACAGAATATAAAATCGAATTTTGATGAATTCGAAAACAGAATTTTGATAAACTAATAATTAAATCGCCGAATTTGATAGATCTCTATTTTTGTTTCTTTATAATCCCAGAATCTCTATAAAATTTAATAATGTAGACGAAAATAATATTTTTAAAAGCGAATAAATGGGTATTATCCCGAATGAACTTATAAAAAGTAAATCAACGAACACAGGTTATCTGCACGTACATTGAATGATCCCCATTATTATTCGTCCGTCGTTACGTACTGAATGCGCTAATTTGAGCGATTATAAATCAGAATGAACTAATTTAAAAATGTACTATAAGCAGTCTCTCGCAGATTACTACCTGCGAAAAAGAAATTCTTTGAGTTTATCTTTTGAAAGATTTGCTTAATTTTATTGTACAAAGGGGGCTAAAGGTAACTTACTGCAACTGCTGCAGTTTCAACAAAGATACTCCTTGATAAGATAAAATGACCAAATATCTTCCGTTTGCCCAGATAAACCAACACAGTATCTGCCAGACTTTTAATGATCCAGCACTCCATGGTTGTTTCTGTGAATTGTATAATAGGATAATAAAGCAATTCGAAAAATATGAGTTGCAGTGTTTAAATAGAACTAAAAATAGTTTGATCCGATTTAGGAAAAATAAAACTATACACGCTATTGACCACTGAAGTACTGCTGCATCGGTCAAGAGAAAATATAATTTATGTCAAAAAACTAAAATCCATGCTTCAATTTCCATATCTATAGAGAAAAATGTAGGTACTACTTTTAATAATGTGGTTTTCAAAATTAATCGATGACGCATACCATGAACATTAAGGAATAAAGGACTTAAAAGGTTTAGCAGATTAACAGATTAACTTTAAAGTTTACCTGAGTCCGTCAATATATTTGTTCCTCTCTCTCTCTCTATCTATCTCTGTCAAAGGGTTTAGTAGACATATTAGTTGTGAAAAAGAATCAACGTTTCACACTTCAGTTTCTTACTTCCTATTTTAGTACGCACTTGTAGGCTTCATTGCCATAATGTAACGTCAACCTATGTTATAAAGCAAGCCCAGGAATGACCTTGCAGATTGTGTAATGAAATAACAATTCCGTGTAGAGGTACGTATAAAACCACTCGTAATTTTATAGGAATAACCGTACGGGATATTGTACTCAACTATACAAACGGTAAGATTAGGCCCGGACCTGGCTAATAAACAATTGCGTAACGAGTTATGTGTATGTATTTTAGCATCCATCGTTTTTTGCACTTCAAAGTAATACATTCATACAGTACTGGTAAGATTGTGTCTCAATGTTAATAATATTGGACATTTATCAAACTTGCTATTAAGACTTAAAATAATTTTTTATCGATTCAATAATCACTTCTTGTTAAAGATACTACTGAACCGAGCGATCAGAATTTACTGAGAAAGGGTTGTTTTAATCTTACCTACCAACTGGACAGCAAGGTCAAAATGTACGTAGTACAAACACATATGTATTATTCATACTAACTATGCTCTTCATTTAGTCAAAGGGATTAAGCAAAGCCATCTTAATTACGGTTCAGTTGGAGGATAGGATTAAAGTTACCTATCAACAGACGGGCAGTACGATCACTTTTTTTTATTTCATTATTTGGGGTTGCTTTACTCTTATCTACCAACCGAACAATATGGCCAAACTGTACTTGCTACAAACACAGTTATTATTCGTACAAATCAGCCAGTTGCTCAAAGAGATGATTAAAAAGTATTTTAACCACTGCGGAGTTCGAGGGTAAGATTAATGTTAATTATGAAATATAATATAAATACAAAGATTAGTTAAAGTTTCACAAGTTTTGGTTGTGATGTTGACATATTTGGGAATGACTTGACGTTTAATACATTCTTGATTGAACCAAACATTCTGGCTAGCGATTCCGTGTTTAATCATCAGTTTCTTATATAGCTTGGCTTGTTCTTCCAACGAAGATGAAATGATAGCGTTTACTGTCTCCAGCCTTACTTTGTGGAACTCCATAATCATGAAATATAATATAAATACAAAGATTAGTTAAAGTTTCACAAGTTTGTGAAACTTTAACTAATCTTTGTATTTATATTATATTTCATGATTATGGAGTTCCACAAAGTAAGGCTGGAGACAGTAAACGTTAATGTTAATTACTTACGGACTATTGGTTCCGCAAATATATTAAACAAGATTATCCTCTAGTCTGCTATATTTTCCAAACAATTATTCTGCGTTTGGCAGAACCCTAAAGGCTGTTGAATCGTGGTACCTGTAGAGTCCATTTTAAGACGGGGATAGATTTTTAAATTCGAGCGAGAGTCTACCAAAAAGATGAAATGGTTTATAATTAACATAATTATTAACAGTCAAGACAGCCTTGGTAGTGTAATGTCTGGCGTGCCGGAATTTCACCCAAGCGGCCCGGGTTCGACTCCCGGCGCTGGCAGATCTGGTTAAGGTTTTCTGCAGTTTCCCTTAGCTGTAACACAAATGTGAGATTTGCGCTGTTCCATCTATAAGTCGGCTGCAGCCGCACATTGGGCCTACATAATAATAATAATCGCCCCCTCCCTCCCGCACAAGCTTATAGCTTCTGGGGCCTTGGTTAAGGTTATGGGTTGTAGTAAAAAAAAAAAAAAAAAAAAAAAAAAAAAAAAAAAAAAAAAAAAAAAAGGGTCATGTGAATAAAATGTAGCAAATGCTTTTACTACTATTAATGCAAAATAACAGATACGATTTTTTTATTAATCGGAATAAGATAGATGTATAATAAAAGCTTTTACTACTTCTTATTCATATGACCCAATAACTTTGTTGTTTATTAACCAATTTCGAATTATTTTGGCGTTCACATCATAAAACAACATCTTAGTAGTCATGGGTCGTGTAGTGGTTACATGCTTTTCTTAACCATTTATTAAACACATGCCCAATGATGCTCACTCCCCAGTGCTATTAAGTCTAAAATACGATTCCATTAAGTATTAAATCTGTAGGGTTAGAACAGAGATTTGAATGAAAACCTCATAAATAGCTAGAATGGTGGGGGAGATCTGGATACAGAATCTACTGGAACGACTCTTAAGTTGTGTCGATACAGCTCAAGTAAATAGTAGACAACCATATTGTGAAGTTAGAAACTTCTAGATCGCCATCTTATAGAATAGGTACAAAACGAATGAATAGTTAGTGGTAGCGAAATGTGGTTTTTGACAAATACTTCCGAATGCATGTTTTATTTTTCTACATCACTTTAGTAAAAATATATCTTGGTGATACCATGTTCTAATCCCTATGGAGGTTCTTCACCAATCATCTAGTTGTCACACTCTAAGGTCTATGACAACCATGGGATTGCGATGTTTAACAAAGAAGTCAAATTTAACAGAAGTTGGTAAGGGCAATCCGTACCCGATTGAAGCCTAATACAGTAGGAACTATCAGTAAAGTATTGAGGGGGTGGGGGGTATTTCCGAGTTCTAAAATCTTCAAAATCTATATATGTTATGTGAAAGTTCAAGTATTTTGATTCGGGGAGAGCCCTCTCTCCATGTATATCATAACAACTAGACGGTTCTCGGCATTACCCAGGAACCACTACGAGAAGGTGGCTATCATCGATTTCCAAAGAACTGACCTTATTGGATTATCAAGAAGTTTCAAGT
The DNA here is from genome assembly GCA_929113105.1 of Agrypnus murinus. NCBI lineage: Eukaryota > Metazoa > Arthropoda > Insecta > Coleoptera > Elateridae > Agrypnus > Agrypnus murinus. The sequence goes on from OV816023.1 coordinate 99,787,099, forward strand.
AAATCTGTTCTTGGAAGAACGGATTGGATCTAATATAGTCGAAATTCTATATAGTAAATCTAATATGGTCTGGAAAACCTACCAATATTTCATTTCGCTCTTTATTCGCCAGTGATGAGTACAGCTGTTAAGCTCATTGAATGTTAAAAGCCGTTTTATTGTTAAAATATTCATAGTTACTCTTGTGGTAGACTGAAATATTCAAAGTGGCGTTATTCCAATTTCCCACTCACCGATTCGAATTATATTCCCAATAGAATTACACTAGGCTATATTATAGGGTCACCTTTACACAGATGGATGGTGTAATTAATTTCGTTTTAATTACTCTTAAATATTCCATAAATGTGATCAAGGTTGCTGTAATTTGCCGGTTCTGTTTGATCCTTGTTACTAAAAAGATTATCTTTACTCTAAAGAAAATAAATAAATAAATACCTAAGTTCCGATTCTAAATAAACGCTAGGCTAGAAACTCTCAAATCTCTTAAAATCCCAACATCTTATCCCCTAAGTAAATCCTTTACTTTGCTTTAAAAACTTTTTCAGAACACATCGCTTATTAATTTTTAATTTCTCTCATCGCGTATTCTATATATTAATTCGCAAAGAAAAAGAAATTAAAGCTGCCAGTCTGAATTCCTAACCGTATGATTCTAATAACAAAGATAAAAGTAAGATTTGTGCATAGAGCAAAATTAAACGAATAAATATACAGTGTGTACTCATAACAAAAACTTTTATATTTGTAAATTATTAACAAATAGTCTACATACGTGGTAAAAGTTTTTGATATTCTAGAAATCACTATCGTTGTTATCAAATACATGATTAGTATCATGTATTTGATACACCCTATGCAGTCATAGGGTGTGTCATTAATTTATGCAAGTCCAATTTTGAGTAATTTAGAAATTCCCTGAATCACTCTCAAAGATGTAAGGTTGTAAGGTGAGGTGTACATGAATTCCGAATGGTGTCTTAATTTTGTAACTTACAATTACAACAAGTTTTAGAGAACATACTCGAAAGCTTTGAGCTTTTGGAGTTAGCTTTTGGAGTTGTATTTTCACAAGATTAGAACATCTTGCATAGCAATCAAAGATTTGATAACAGCAATGGTAATTTTTACTTTGAAGTATAACAACGGGGTCTGCGTCTGTAAGCTCTAGAGAAACATGTAGACCACTCTACCGAAATATTTGGAAAAAGTAGAACATTTTTCGTAAAACTTGAAACGCTATGAATCTGAGCATACACTGTAGTTCAGAGAAATTAATCGATAATAACGTTTGCAATCGATAGCAATTTAAAGCGGCAGATTTTGTAAGAATAAATTTATAAATTAAAAACTTTATTGTACATTATGTAGTGCGTAAATAGGCACAGCCTATAATTAAATCGACAATTTATCGTCTTATCTGGCATTATTACTATGGAAGTGTATAATATAATGCCTTCCTCAATTGATTAGTCGATAAATTACTTAATTTTCTAAAATTTATATATTAATTGACACGCGTTACAATTTTCTTAATTTCTCATTACATTGTTATTATTAATAATGTTTAACACAATTTAAGATGACAATTTTGATTTTTCCCAGAACGGCTTGAAAATGATAAATTATTAGAAAACAAAGTGCAAATTACCATAATTAGTGCTAATTTATTTTACATAGGAAGACCTTGCAAATCAGAACATTATTTACGATATTGCTTCTTTCACTGATATTATTTTCAAAATGTAAATGTTTTGTGACCTTGGATATTAACATGTTTGGGCCAATGTACAAAACAATCATTAACGATAAGATTTGAAATTAATACTAGGCATATTTCTAGATAAAGGACTTTCCGTGTTTAAAAATCACTTTTTTGGTGAGGCCCTGCTGTATTGTTAGCCCAATGGGTTGGGTTCGACAATTCTAGCCTAAGTCGAGGCATGTGGAAAAAACTACTTTTGGTAAGTCGTCAAACAGTCTTTACTACCAAACACAACACTTTTCTTGGCAACGCTTGACCCATAATAGTATTTCTGGGAAAGAGGTTTCCATGGATTCGCTTTCAAGGGACATTAGATCTTGCCTATTCAATATTTCAGCAAAGTCACTTCATGGCAACAAGCCAAATACATTTACTAAATACATATACATTTTAACATCATGGCTTCGATTTACTTCCAAAGGCAATCGATATGGCCCAACACAGACCATTTCGAAAAATGAAGTAGTGGACTAGTCCTACTGGCCTAATAAGTCTTTCAACGACCTTTGGCTTTTAATGATATATAAGGAACTCATTGTTCTATGAGAATGTTTAATAATTTCAAGGGATTCGTCTACTCAAGAATGACGACACCAAATTTATTTACTTTATAACTTGGCCAAATTCATTTCAATAAACTATAATCGGTCTATGAATTTCATGGATTCGCTTTCAGGGAACATTACATGTTGACCATTTAATATCCCAGCAAAGTCACTTCATGTGAACACGTCAAATACATTTTACTAAATTATACATTTTGACATGATGGCTGCGATTTACTCTCAAAGGCAATCGATATGACCCAGTAGAGACCTTTTCAAAAAATGATGTAGTCAACTAGTCCTAATGGCCTAATAAGTCTTTCAATGACCTTTTATTTTTAATGATTTATAAGGAACTCATTGTTCTATGAGAATTTCTAATAATTTCAAGGGATTTGTCTACTCAAGAATGACGACATCAAATTCATTAACGTTATAACTAAGTCAAATTACTTTTAATAAACTATAATCGGTCTAATTGGTGTAAATTTCGTCAAAGTACTATTTTTAAGTACATAAATACTAAATCTTATCAGTTCTGATTACTGCCTTCTAACTCAAATTCTTCATGAGAAGAATTCTGTCTATAGTCTACAATACTATTTTGTCTACTACCTTAACAGCAAGTTCCACTTTGCTCCCCGAAATTATAAAGCAAAACGATACTTTGCCTCTCTAGGAGGGAAAAGTATTTGCTTTATCGTGTAATAAAAGTGTAGTAGAAAAGATCATATGTGCAACTCAGGAGAAAAGTGTCTTTTCCTCCTTTCTTCCGTGTGTAGCGTGTGTACTATGTCCATATTTATTGCTTATTTTCATACGTTTTAGTAATTATATACGACTTTTCTTCTCAATAGTAAGCTGCTGGATAGAACATGAATCTTAGCTACATTTTAGCTGCATATAAAGCTATCATTTTTCTTAATAATATAGCACCAATTAGTTATACAAATACATTCAAGCCAAAAGTTTCGCATGAACGTTACGTTCTAAGCTTCGAACATACAATAACAGATACAGTAGCTTTCTCAAAAGTTTTTCCAATTTTGTTTATAGAATGTTTGAGCTTTTGACCAAGCATGCTTGTAGCTGAAACAAATTATTTTTTAAGAATCAACAGAAATTGATAGGCGCATAACGATGCAATAAATCATTAAAGTGATGCATCATAAACTTTCTAATTCTTTAATAGGAAATATTTGACTAAAACAGTTCTCTACAATAAAATGTTCGCCATTGAATCTGAAGCTAAAAATATCCATCTCTATTTATCTTTGCTCATGAATCTATTTCATCAGACTTGCGGCAAATTACATACGAGTGCGCTATTGTACTCAAATTGTAATTGCGCTTCAAACGCCAAAAGGCCTCTATGATCAATATTTGCGTTAGGATTAATGAATACTTGTGCTCCTATGCTTCTTAAGCATTTGAGATTTTTGAGACTTATGATAATGATTCGCTAGTCGACGCGTTGATGTGACCCATTTACTTTATCAATTCGTGTATTTCAATAGAAAAATAAGTGTTGCCTCAATGGCGATTTAAAGAGGAATGATTAACTTCGCTCTCGCAACTTTCGGTCTTGAAAACTATTCTATAAATAGTAAACATTTCTGTACTGAAGAGAAGGTACGGGGTTGAAAATAATTTCGGAGCTCAAATTCCTGTATCATGTTGGGTTGGGTAGCTAGTAAAAAATTAAAAACTTTAACTTTTGCAAAACGAGCTTAAAATATTTTTTATTCGGAATGAGCATTAGGAAGAAATATAGGATTTCCAGCCTTTTTTCCAAAAGGCAGTCAGTGGAAAGTCGATAAGGTGTTGCTCGTTGTGATGACGGTTCTAGGTTCGGCTCGTACACGCACCGAGAATAAGACCTCAGACCATTGTTACAATGTCCAACATTCTACCTACATTTTACCTCAAGAGACTCAATTTATTTTCCATATTTTTTCTTAACACTGATTCTGAGAAATATAAGCTGTATCCACTATATCCTCGTTTTGGATTTCAAGAAAACAAACTGGGCACAGCTCTCGTGTGATATTGAAAAGTGTACCACACGAATTCGAACACGAAACACAGATGGGCGGAGATAGTTGAGAATACTGAGATCAAGCAACCCAGTTGCAAAGCCTAGAGGCTTCTTAGAAAGCTGAATGGAAGTGCCTTTATAGTAAAACAGCAGCCAGGTATCACTCCAAATTAAATAGACAACCAGATTCTTACAGTGTCTAGGAGCATCGTCTGAGAAGAAGCACACAATAAAAATGAGCAGTGACATCTGAAATTAACACACCCAAACCAATCCAACTATTCTCTACCATTCACTGTTGCAGAAATAGATATAGCACTTAAGCAGTCGAAGAGAAGCAATGCACTTGGTTTCGACGGAATTCGCCCAGAGCATTCTCTTGAATATAGGATCAAATGCTAGAAAGTTGCACGCGCAACATTTTCCGATATTTTAGCAAACCTGTGTTAAAATCTGGAAAACCAAATAACAAACCAGAATGCTACTGATCCATAGAGCTCCTTAGCTACACCTAAAAACTCCTTGAACGGTTTATGTACAACAGGAGCAGTACCTGTCGATTTAGAGCTAAAGTACTTGTACTTGTAAAAGGATCCCCAACCAACCTCAGCTTTCCATAAATGAAGATCTACTAACGCTTCAAATTTGACTACGATCCCGCAACTCGCCAATCTAACAAGCAGCAAGGCACATCGACCTTTTTTGCACAATAAGGAACGGAATGGGAAAGAAACACAGAACATCAACTTCATGCAATGTTAAACTAAACTCACCTCCCTCTAGGCTCAGAACTGTTCCGCAAAATGTGGTCTAGGCAGTTAACCACGATGTGTTCCACGATTTATTCTGAATCTATCTCTAGAGCTCTATAGATTTATTCCATTATAAATCATGAGATGCGTGCTGACTAACTCTCTATATAGAATGGAATAGAGCTCCATAACTACGTTGCGACCGTGGGCCCCTCTCCGCAAAGTAACTCAGTACTTTGCCAGTGACTGTAAAAAACCAAGTAAGTGAGGACCTAAAATGATTTGACCTACTTACTTACTGTTTTCCTAATCGGATTCGATCTACAAATTAGATTTGATGTAAAATCGAATTTGGCCTAGCAAGTTAGACTTAACCAAAGGTGATCATAAAGTATGCATAGACAGAGTAGACCTTCCATGTTTTATAAAAAATGAGAATTGAGTAAAAAAGTCATGGGTTGTCAATAGCAATTCCGCCCCACTACTCTCCTAAACACCCAGAGGTAAATTATACTATAATTGTTTACTACTCATTTTTGTAAAAACATATCGTAGAAATCTTGTCCATTTCAAGATTCATGTTTAATGCACGGTTTTTTCTCTCCCACTCACAGCGGAAAAGTGCACGTGGTTACAGGTGACAACTGTACGTCGTTAGGCCAAATTCAACATTAGATTAGTCAAATCTAACTGTCGGCCAAATCCAACCGTAGATCAAAACATTTGAGGAGCATCTGAGCAAAAAGCAAAAATCCACTTTTTTAACATTTTTCTAGTAATTGCTTTACAGTAACTACTTTATTCAGTTCAATCTACAAACTTGAATATTCGCTTTCAGTAAAGTGCTTGAAATCCAATAACCCAAGAAGTAGTACAATTGATAAAAATCTAGACGAATATATTACAACATTATTATTTTTTATTTCATTACGGCCACCAACATTTTAGATCATACGGCACCATTAGATCGATCCCGGAGCAGAACAATCTTTCCCGAATCCAAACTCGATTTCATGTCGATCTGGATGGCTTTGCACAGTAAGCGTTATTAATACTTTATAGTAAAGGGCAAATGAACGGAATATTCTCCGCTAGAAGAATAGGACCGAGAACATTATATTATTATTATCTACAATTACTGAAATTACTATGTGTGCCATACGCTAAACAAATAAATACTGAGCAAAAGCTTTTTGTGCCTTATACAACCCACATGATAACAGAGGTCTGGGTTCCAAACTCATTTTGAACCCCGGGATCCCGTACGAGTGCCTTCCCTTGAGCAGGTATAGTCTATTGTAAGCAGTCGTACAGACACTGTCAAAAAGAAACCAATGGCACTTTTTGAAGCTATTTGGTACTTGTCCACTTTTTCTTTAGTAAATGAGACATTCCATGCCAAATCATCAGAAAGAAATTAAAATTTTAATTAACTATTTCCGATTTCCTTGCAAATTGACATGCTGTTAGACCATCATAAAAGAAGGAAAATTACCAAATTTCAGCTTCCAGAGATTAACCATTCAGGATTCTTGCAGGTTTTCAAGGTGCACATTTTTACCAAACTTCGGTCAATTTCGGAAACTTCAAATGGCTATATCTCGCACAATTCTTGGCTTAGAGTTCTTAACTTTTTTCATTCTGTTCGCAAAACATCGTACTTCTATAATTTTACATCGTGGTGGATGCTAGAATTTAGGCGATGCTCTTTTTCGGCAAATTAATAACACATTTTGTCCACATTTCTTCTGATGAATTGTACATATATTATCTGCTTGTATTTCAAATTTCAACTTGGGACTGCCGTGGGATCAAAAGTTATATTAGTTTTAGGGTTTCGAAACCATGAAATGAATATTATATATGTTCTTGACTTAACGTTTGCCTTTTTGGCAATCTTCTGAAAAGATCCCAAGAGTGTTTTACGTGGAGCACCTGTCTCTAGACTTAATCGGTCTTCTATATACGGTCTTTAATAAGGTCTTCAAATATAGATATTTTAATGTTAGTTCAATAATGGATAAGTACATACCTGCACATTGTTGCAATCCATTGCACGTTCACCTACATCCTCGTACAAAGCCCTCAAATTTGAGGCTTGTTCAAGATTGGATGATTGAGAAAGTTCGTGGACTTACTACAGGTGTGTAGTAATTGTTGAAAAAAGTTGGAATCCTATACATCAGAGGAACATCCTCCTGAGTCTCTTAATCAAAGCCAGCCAGATCCAGATCATTCATTTGTTGACCGTCAAGATGCAACATCAAGTTTGATCCAAACCCTAAGCCTTCTTGAAGTATCGCCTGTTCAAACTCAAAAGATTCACCAGAAAAAGTACGCGAAAGAAAAATACAAAACTATCAACACGGCACTTTAGCGGAACATTTTCCAGGATGAGGCTACTGATAGTGGATCTGACTACTTTCAAAACAAACAGTCTCGCAGCGATCTTGATGAAATGATTGTCAAAAGATTAGAACTGGTTGTTGTCTACCCAATCCCAGGCTTGTCTGGGTAATGGATGACGCAATCAAAATGTAATGTGTGGTCGAGTTTACACGCAAGTGTTTCTCAACGATGACTCAAAACGTTGCGGAGGGAGCCCCGCTAACAAGAGGGTCCGGTGTGGGTGGTTCGAATCTTACCTGACGTCAGGGTCTGACAAGGAGCTAGTATCCCGCTGTCTGACATAGACGAATGGATGAGAATCAAGTGAAGTTTATATCCGCTAGGGAGTTCCCTCGCTGACCTAAGAGAAACTGCATGCCACCAGGTAGCGTTTCGGAGATGACAGTATAGGGGTTCGGCTTTGGCTGTGCAGTTCCAGTCGTCGGATGCCCAGCAATCGTCTAGAGACCTACGCTTAAGGGACGTTGATGCGAAGATACATAGCCTCTCACGTTCAAGACAACTTCTCCCTAACGGGTACACACCGGGATGTTACTTCGATGGGCCCTATGAAGTAGCTTCGAAACGAAGCTCTGCCAGGGGCACCCCAGGCCTATAACTGGGAGATCGGAGTGACAAAACGATTTAAAAACCAAGTCCAGCCACATCTGAGGTTGGATTCGATCGGGCAGTGACCCCAACTAAGGCTTGGTGAAGGAACTTTGGTTCCTAACCTAGGTTAGGGAATAATCCTAATGCTGGACAAGGAACTTTTGGTTCCGGCGGGTGATTGAGTGTATCCCAAATACTTCCTTCTGGAAGGAACATGGAGATTAAGTCTAGAGACAGGTGCTCCACGTAAAACACTCTTGGAATCTTTTCAGAAGATTGGCAAAAAGGCAAACGTTAAGTCAAGTAGTGAACATATATAATATTCATTTCATGGTTCGAAACCCTAAAACTAATATAACTTTTCATCACACAGTAGTCCCAAGTTGAAATTTGAAATAAAAACAGACAATATATACACAATTCATCAGAAGAAATGTGGACAAAATAAAAAGGTAAGTTTTCGAGCTATACACCGTGTCCGCGTAAGTTGGCTATATATGGAAAAAATTTTTATTATTGATTTTATGAAAAACAGTTATTCTTCATAAAAAGTTCTGCATGTTCTAAAACCCAAAATTCAACCATCAGATATTAAATTATATCAGTCGTATCATAATAATAATAATTATATCATTTTTGTTCAAGAGTAAAGTACCTTCATTTTTGACCATATCGAAAATTTTTTAATAAGAAAAGATGTTATGGATTAAAAATAATTTTTAAATATTCAATATTGTTTGAAAACATCTTTTCTTATTAAAAATTTTCGATATGGTCAAAAATGAAGGTACTTTACTCTTGAACAAAAATGATATAATTATTATTATTATTATGATACGACTGATATAATTTGATATCTGATGGTTGAATTTTGGGTTTTAGAACATGCAGAACTTTTTATGAAGAATAACTGTTTTTCATAAAATCAATAATAACAAAGTTTTCCATATGTAGCCAACTTACGCGGACACGGTGTATATTGCACTATTAATTTGCCAAAAATGAGCATTGTCTTCTTTCTGGTGTCCACGACGATGTAGAATTATAGAAGTGCGATGTTTTGTGAACAGAATGAAAAACTTAAGGTCTCTCAGCCAAGAATTGTGTGAGATACAGCCATTTGAAGCATCCGAAATTGACCGAAGTTTGGTATAGATGTGCACCTTGAAACCTGCAAGAATCCTGAATGGTTAATCTCAGGAAGCTGAAATTTGGTAATTTTCCTTCTTTTATGATGGTCTAAGCATGCCAATTTGCAAAGAAATTGAAAGTGGTTAATTTTTTTCCTTTGATGATTTGGGATGGAATGCCCCAAATGATAGTTGCCTGTGGGTTCATCATTAGTTTTTAAAATTGACTCCAACACTCTTTTTTCAACAAAATTTATAATTTTGAGAGATATGTTGTCATTAGTCTCAAACATTTTCTCTTTTCGTTGGTCAATGTCTTCTATGGTCTTACATTTTTCGCCGAGTGGCGCCCGATCTGCGGAATGGGGAGTACGATTCTAAAACAGCTATATTTTTGCTGTACCCCATCGGACGATCGATCAACGCTTAGGGGATTCTTCTGGATGTGTAGTTTGGCATCACCACTGGATTTGTGGCTAAGATTTATGTCTCTGTTGCTCCACCACCGCCTACACCAGAATCTGGAAGGACCATTAGGTAGACTCTACGCCGGCTGCCTCTATGAGCATCACCACAGGATAACGCATTTCCTCTTGGTTAGGTCCTTCTTAAGTGAGACGTTTTAAATCCATATATATTTTTAAATTCACATCAGGCCGAAGAGGACAAAACTTCTATAACAGCCGCTTTTCGATGTTTACAAGCACCCTTCAAGCTCTTTGCTCTGCAAATCCGAAGAGAAAATAACGTTGAAGAAGAAAAGTTTGCAAAAAAGCTCATTATCTCTCTGTGAATGTGTATGTGTAAATGTATTTACACAATATTTTTTTAATACTGTTTCAGTTTGCAGCAGCGATTATAAGTTTATTTGATGTGCTATAAAAATCTTAAGCGGTGCTAATTGTATAATAAGTAAAGGGTGCTGAAGGTTTAAGAAATAAGCAAAGATATTTTACTAATTTGAATTTCTTCAGTTCGGAGTTTGATTGCTTTGAAGCGATCCAGTTCGAAGTATATTCTCGGTTAAATTTGAGAATTATACAATTTATATTACCTAATTAAGTTTGATTAACCCATAAGTAGTGTTAATAATAATAAAAAAAGGAACTCTAATAATACTGGTATCATAGTATGCGATAAACGTCACCGACGAAATCTAGTTAATTAGTTGGATAATTTCATTGAAAGCAATACGAATACGTATGTATGTCTGGTAGGTTCGGTTCTTTTTAAAGATGCATAACAATACAGCAGAGGAGAATCTTAAAGAGAGCTTAACGTAGAGACGGTTTGTATAGATGCTTGTTATTTTCGGATTAAGAAAATTATGAGTCATCCGGGCTTATGCAGTAGTATAGATCTTCTTATGTATCTAAGTCGGATACTTCAGATAGAGTGTATTATAACGAAAGGAGGGTGCAAGAGTGCGTTTGTAACGATAGGGTTAATGAAAGTCCCCCGACTGTTGTAGAAACCACGAATGTGTGTTCGTCGAACGTCTGATAACTATTACGTTCAGGAATTCTGTAGCTTTTTGACCCCACTTAACCCAGATTAAACGCGCTGGCAACAGAACTGACCAGTCAGCTGGTGAGATTTGTAATTTGTCTGTTACGTGAGTTAAATGTATGGTATGTATTTGCAGAACCAGGCGATGGCCTTGACGAGGGGTTGCAGAACACCGCCTTCGGCATCTACACCCGCGGCCACGGGGGGTTCGAACCGGGACTCGGCCGAAAGGGCTAGCACTCCTGCACCGCCCCGCTCCGCAGCTTCTTTCGAATCAGTCGTGTCGCCCCCCTCCGTCAAGGACGAATTCGATCACTCCAAGTCTACCACTGGTAAGTTACTATATATATATATATATATTTTTTTTTTATTATTTTTCTTTTAATGTTTCATAAGAATTTTAAAAGTCCTTTCCATCATCGTAAATCGAGGACCGTGGTGGCGAGTTCGGTTTATCCGTTAGCGGGATGGTGGGCTCGAGCTTCATCTGCCCGTACCCCGCACCCGGTCGGATTGAAGCGGATTGCGCGGCGTTAAGCAGATTATCTTCTCATGATTGATGAAACGGCTGCATCCCAGTACACCCCGACCCGAAAACATTCAGCGGCCAGAGCAGGTATGCACTCGGGCGTCCATATGGCATCTAGATATTCCGACGTGATAGTATAGTGATGGCGGGTTGGTTAAAGCTGGATTAAGCCAAAGGTAGGGAATTAGGGGAAGCAGGGATTAGAGGGACTCTGGCCTGTTCGGAGACGGGAAGCAGAGGATTAGGCAGACGCGGGATTAACATTCACGAGGGATCAAATATGAAAAGAAAAATTGAAAATACTACAGAACTTCTATTCAGATGGTCGGACTTGAAGAGCTTAGCTTTTAACCTTACCTAAACAGTCTGCTCTCTCTCTGATCTTAACAAATTTACGCGGCTTATACCTACTTATCGTCTACCTGCTTCGAATGTACATATATCGACGGATTAGAAAAAACCGTCGTATTTTCTTATTTGTTAATAATCATTTCAGAAATATAACTCGATTTTTTTTCTAGTTTTCACGTTTTTAAAACGCTCCTTCCTGACGTTAAATCAGAAGCCAACATTCTGTGTTTTTAACTTATCTGACAGCAAAACGTACAAAAAATATCGGCAGATCCTCGACACTCAGATTACTTTTAGTTCGAAATTTAGTGATCCGTTGGTTTCATTGTTTAATTAAATTAAAAATTAAAACAATTTCAAATAACACCGACATAATTATGACTACTAAACGCCATAATTTACGATTCAGATGCAATCCGTTTTAATAATTTAATTAATTTTGAAATTAGTTGATTATATAATACCAGTCCTTATTAACAAAATAGTGAACCTTTATAATAATAACTTTTAACTGCTTTACATCATTAATTTCTACAATCAATTTAATATTATCATTATTAATATCTGGGGCAATATTAACCGACATACCGCATTTTATACCTATAACTGTACGATTTAAATAGTATCATACATACTATATATAGAGAAACAAATTTGCTGGCTGATGATTATTAAAACTATTAAATGGTTATTGATTAGTAATTTATGATCGTGGAATCTGATCTTTAACAACCAATTTTAATTCATTAGCATCCCTTTTCATAGTGGATGTCAGGGAGGTTGTAGGGTTGATTTTAAAAGAAAAAGTTATTCGTAGGATTGTCAGATCTTATACCAATCGCTCAGATTTCGTTTATAAGTAAAGATATTTCTTATTTAGTGATGGACTCGAACCCGAGCCAAGCTCGACTCAACTCGAAACTCGGCTCGATTTCAACTCGAAGCTCGGCTCGATTTCAACTCGAAGCTCGGCTCGATTTCGAGCCGAGTTTCGAGTCGAGTTCGACAATTCATTATTCGAGTCGAGTCGAGCTTCACGTATGTCGAACCCGAGTCGAGTCGAGTTTTTCGAGCTTTTCGAGCCGGCTCGAGAAAATTGTACAGTTTACAGTATTTCCCCTATTTTGTACTTTAACGGATTATAACTAAGAATTTGCGGAATTACTTTTCTTTAAATGGCTTCATTACACTAGAACACTTAAAACATAATGAAATTTTTAATTATTATATAATTATTTTATCCCGTTATTAGGATGTAATGTATTCATCAATGACAAACAAAATGTTAAAAAGTAAAACTCCTGCACGCCACTTTATAAGTCTTTAACAGCTGAAGTAACAAGAGTTGCTCATTGCAATCTGATCTTATCTTTTATGTTCAAAACGTGTTGTTAACGTCATGGATTTATTAACTTATATTAAAAAAATTAGTAATTTTAGTTTGTTTTGTTTTTTTATTAAGATTAATGATGACTTTTAATTTATTAATATAATCAAACACTTCACTTTCAGTGGACTCTTAATTTTCAAAATATTGTTGCAATATAAGGATTGCATTGTTTGCTTCATTATTTGATGGTGGGATTCTGACTTCATCTTCTAATTCATCTTCAGACAATGAGTTTTTGTTAGTTGTTTTAACTTCTGAAACTATATCATTTTCGTCAAGTGTACCGCAAATAACAGCGTTATTGTCTATTTCTATGTATTCATTGAAGGAAATCTCAGAGTTTATTGTATTCCACTTTGCAAGCTCCTCATCAGATAAACATTCTTCCAAATGATTTTCCTTAAATTCTGTGTAAAAACCCGATTTCTTAAAACAATTCTTAATTGTTTCTATTTTAATCTGACTCAATGACAAACGTATCAAACGCACAGCATCGAGAACATTTATTGCTTTAAGCTGTTGGTTGTTGTCCATTTGCTCTATCATTTGCAGTACAATTTGTTTACGGTAAAATTGTTTAAAATTATGAATGACACCTTGGTGTAAGTATACGGACAAGATCAAAGAAACAAACCGGATTCCAGAATCTTCTTCAACAACAAATCAATTAAACACTTTATCTAAAAAGGTTTACCTACTTATTTCGGGATTTTCTAAAAATTTGTTTAACATTTGGTTAAACCTGTTTACTATCACCGGCTACTTACTGACACATTTATTGTTTATTTAGGTACCTTAAATACATAATCACAAGAAGACTACCTAAAATTTGCCAAGAATTCACATTTTTGGTTTAAAGTGTAATAAAAAGAACCGACAAAAATTTAAAAAGATATGTAGTAAATATCTGTAGCCAGTCTACAGATTTCCTTCAAGTTGTTAACAACGATTTGTATTTTGTAAATCAGTGCAAACATTAATCTTTTTCTTGTTTACTGAGATTTTGAGTTTTATGTTCAATATGGCAGACTTTGCCAGTCACGACAGTTAGTCGCCGCAAGCGGCTCGTTTTCTGACTAACAGGAGAAAAAAGTTTTCTCGACTGCTATATGAATTTGGAAAATAACTATGATTCCAAAACGAGCCGGCTCGACTCGACTCGATTTCGAGCAGAGTTTCGAGTTGAGCTGAAACAGATTATTACGAGTCGAGCTTGAATATTTTTTTCGAGTCGAGTCGAGCTTTCTAGGAAAGCTCGGCTCGAGTCTATCACTATTCTTATCATAAAAATGAAAATTATAATATAACTTTTCGCTATTTTAATTTTCAACCACCATAAGTGACTAAAATCAGACTGACCTTATACAACTAAAAATCGTTACAAACATAAAATTTTATATCAATATTTACATAATAACTATTATCCTATATATACAAAAATATATAAAAAAGACTATTTACAAAGGTAATAAATGAATTATATAAAATAGGTCACATAATTTATTAATTAATAGTTTTACATAATATGATAAAAGATTTAAAATAGTTCTACTGAAACTAAACTAGATAAGATAATCCTAACCTTTGAGTTCCTTACATCACCAAATCGATGCTAAGTTTAAACCTCGGAAGTCGAAGTGTTAGCTAGTTACGTAGTGGCCGGAGTGGGGTACATTATGTACCCCAACATAATTTTACTCGCAAGTTTTATCTTTTTAAATGAATAATTTCATAATATACTAAATCTATTTTCATGTTACACTGTTGATGTTCCTAGAGTCAATTGTTGCTACCGCTGCAGTTCCTAGTCATTCCCTTTGTTTTTGCATGTAGTACACATAACTTCACTTATATTCTTTTTTTTTCTTTCTTATTTTTTAATTTTGTTTTATTTCTTATCAAATTTACTAAACTGGGAATGGATTTTCGACAATTCACTTATCTTTAGCCTATTTCTTAATTTAAATTATAAATTAAAAAAATAAAATAGGTATTATGTGCATCAAATATTGTAGCAAGCACTTCTCGACACAATGTAAAAACTTAAAGCACGAAAATAATCCACAATTAAAGTTATTACAAAAACTCAGTTTGGGGGTACAACATGTACGCCACTCCGTCTTCTAAGGGTTAATAGAATTTATATCACAAAACTGTAACATCTACAGAGCACCTTATTTAACATGCCTTAAAAGTATGCTGTATAAATAATAAACAAGTAAAGCCATATCAATTTTATTTAACTTTAAATATTGGGTCAATCCATACAAAATCGACCAAAGGTTGTTGCTGGACCACTTTTGTTTTTTTTGTTTTTTGCCTGAATGTTCCCTTATATTTGCAATTTTGAAAAATGCCTTTATTTCATTTTTAACTGTTTTTGCACTCATTTGTTTACATCAATCTACCGTGTTTTCCGCAAAAATCGAGCTTCAGGAAAATTATCATAACTTAGTTAATATTTGTGCTATTGCGCTGAAACAAGAAATAATTTACTATTATAAAAACTATTCTATACGAGGAGGATAACCGTGGACACTACGCCGACCGCAACCAGCGGACACTACTCCGATCATCAACGCAGCGCCGGTTACAAGCAGTGGACACTTTGTCGACCGTGGGCACTACACCAACCCTTAAGTACCGCCCATAGTTACAATCTTACATGGGGATGTTAACGTAAAGTTCCGAAGCTAAAACTAATTAACCCGTTGATGGATTTTGATATGGTTTTTACAAATATGATATCTGTGATGTTTTCTACAATATGAACCTTAAGTTTGGTTAGGTTAGGTTAGTGTTCGCTGGTTGCAGTCGATGTAGTGTCCACGGTCGGAAAAGTGTCCACCACTTGCGGTCAGCGTAGTGTCCATGGTCGGCAAAATGGTTCAAAATTAAATGTGTGGGAGAGATACACGCAAGTGTACTCGACTATTACTCATTAACGTTGCGGAGGAAGGTCTGCTAACATGAGAACCGGTGTGGGTGAATTTGGTTCATACCTGGAACAAGATCATTGCTCAATTGAAGTGAGGTTTATCTCGGCTGAGGGGAGTATATCTAGGCCAAATGGGAAATCGCATGCCACCACGTACTGTGCTCTGGAAGCTATTCGTTTCACCCTATTATGTTTACTTACCTGTAATGGAATTGCCCAAAATTCGCGTCCGAAGATGTACTACGATTTTTGAAAAAATGCAGACTTTAGCTTGAAGATTAACTAAAAAAAGAAGAACTCAGGCTTAAGTTTTCTGCTGTATATGTCTCTATGTTAGTACTACTTGTTCTACAAAAATAAAAGGTTGACATCAAATCTCCTTTGTTTTAGAGACGTGTAAGCATGGCGCTATTCACAATTTTTCGGATCTTTGACACCCTGTATCTCAAAAAGGAAAAAATCGGAAAATTTTAAAAATTCGTAGTATTCGTATAAAAGTATTCGTGGAATACAATCTTCTGTAAAAAAATCAAGATGTAGACTTTTCTGGTAAAAAAGTTACAGAAGCTTAAATATCAGTAAAAATTTCTTTGGTTTGGTTGGATTTTCATTAACGAAAATTGCAAATTTATCTTTGATACAAGTACCACAGGCAGTAAATAATTGTGATTTTTTTGATATCTTGCTAAATATTATGTCTATTTATTGTGATCACTGATTTTTAAATTTCAAATCCAAACCGAAGTTAAACAATGGATTTTGTTTAAAAGATTCAAGCACAATCTTTAAAAGAAATAAAAACAAATTAAAAATCAAATGAATGTATGGTTGATTTTGCAGAAAACTATAGCTTTACAGTCCAGGACGAAATCCAGAGCTATCATTGGACGACTCAGTAAGCCACTTTACATCCATTTGTCTATTATTACAAAGAAGCAGACGAAATAAAATATAGACATATTTGTGCCTTAAACGGTCACATTCAACATAATACGTCAACTTTCCATACTTTTCAAAAACATTTTGTTGCTGATTTAAAATCGACGGTCCTCATTAGTAACAAAAATATATTATTTTAGTGGCGGTGCTTTTAGTCAATGCAAAAACCCATAACCCATAAAAAAATCCATCAACCTTTTGAATCACTTCCAAGACTTCGGAATTAGTGCTGAGAGTAGTCTCATGGGAGGAATGCATGTGGATGGTATAGGTGGGACCACAAAGAGACTAACTGCAAGAACCAGCTTACAAAGACCCTCTTCTTCTTCTCTTCTTTATTAGCCTGTATCTATCCAGTGTTGGACATAGGCCTCCCCTTTGCATCTCCATTTGTCTCTGTCTTGTGCTGTCTTTATCCATGTTAATCCTGCTGTTTATTTTTAGGTCATCTTTCCATCTTGTTTGTGAGCGGCCCACACTTCTTCTGCCAGTCCATGGTCTCCATTCTTGTATTTCCTTGTTCCAACGTTCATCTTTTTGCCTCATGGTGTGGCCTGCCCATCTCCATTTTAGAGATGCTACATGTCTTTTGACGTCTATTACTTTTTTTTCTCTTATACTCTCATTTCTTATTCTGTATTTCAACTTTATTTTTAACATTTGCCTTTCCATTGCTCGCTGGGCTTTGGCTAGTTTTCCCATTAATGTTGTGTTTAGTTTCCATGTTGTGCCGCGTAAGTACTGGGAGTACGCATTTACACAGACTTTCTTAATTTTAAAGGAATTTCTTGGTTTTTTAATATTTTATTTTGTTTTCCAAAGGCTGGCCATGCTTTAACGACACAAGACATGTATGAATAGGAATACTGTAAGGAAAGCAATGCAGAGATAGACATATTATAGCTATGTTTCATCTGAAGAAGTTCAAGAGACTGAAAACATGCTTAAAAATAGGTTTTCTACAGGTAAAACTATCTCAGTCACGAGAAATTACCACAGAATTGTTCCGATTGGCTCTGATCTCGTAAGATGCTTCAAAACATCTAGATCCATCGATTACAATGACGTCCGGGTAACCGTTGGTTGAACAGTTCCACAAATTGAAGTATATTCCATGACTATAAATCAATGAAAATGTTTTAGCTACTTCAATAACTGGTAAGTTTCGTAGTCTAAGAGGATCTACTTTATTTTGTTAGGTTTCTGACAGCATAATGGACGACCCTGACAGAATCAGGGTGAACGGACAAGAAGTTGTTCGAGGTGTCGGACTCGATTAGTATCCGAGACTAGCCCAAGAGACAGAGGGGTGCCCCATGTAAAACATACATGCATATTCGTCTATAAGGGACGCAAATTGCCAGTAGGTTACCAGAAATGTTAAAAACAACTTTCATTAATGCAAAATTATTCTATCTATTCATAACATAAAATAATAAAAGTCAATAGTTAAATGCTATAATGTCAGCTCCCTTTATCCATTATTTAGTTTCGGTTTGGATTTGAAATTAAAAAATCAGTGATCACAATAAATATACATAATATTGACCAAGATATCAAAAAAAATCACAATTACATTTTTACTGCCTGCGATACTTGTATCAAAGATAAATCTGCAATTTTCCGTAATGAAAATCCAACTGCACCAAAGAAATTTGTACTGATATTTAAGCTTCTGTAACTTTTTTACCAGAAAAGTCCACATCTCGATATTTTGCAGAATATTCTATCCCACGAAAACTTCAATCTGTGAAATTTTTAGAATTTTTAGAATTTTCCGATTTTTCCTTTTTGAGATACAGGGTGTCAAAAATCCGAAAAATCGTAAATGGCGCCATGTTTACATGTCTCTAAAACAAAAGAAATTTGATCCCTACCTTTTATTTTTGTAGAACAAGTACTACTGACATAGAGACATATACAGCAGAAAACTTAAGCCTGAGTTCTTTAGTTATTCTTCAAGCTAAAGTCTGCATTTCTTCAAAAATCGTAGTACATCTTCGGACGCGGATTTTGGGCAATTCCGTTACAGGTAAGTAAAAATAAGTTAAACATAATTAGAAAAACATAATTAGTAAATATAGAATAGTTTTTATAGAGTAAATTATTTCCTGTTTCAGTGCGATAGCACAAATATTAACCAAGTTATGATAATTTTCCTAAGGCTCGATTTTTGCGGAAAATACGGTAGGTTGCTGTAAACAAATGAGTGCTGCCGCAAAACAAAAACAAATAAAAATAAAATAAAGGCATTTTTCAACATTGCAAAATAAGGGAATATTCAGGAAAAAAACAAAAAAAATCGAAAGAGGTCGAGCAACAACTTTTGGTTATTTTGGTCGATTTTGTATGAATTGACCCTATTGAGATTTATTTTAAAAAAACGTTTTCCATTCGAACAATCAAATTCGAGAAATTACAAAATTTTTGAAATTAATTCGCATAGCTAAATTAAAAATAATGAAAGTCTGCTTTTTCTTTGCTAATATTTCACAGAAAGGTTTTCTACATTTGCCCATCATGGCATGGAAATAAAAAAAAGTTCAAATTAACATAAGTACAGAAATGCCTCCTAAGAGGCTATAGATCTTTGGAGATGCCCCCCCCCCATGGACAGAATCATTTAAGTTAACACCTATGCCATAATGTTCATAGCTTAACATAACCTTTCAGTAAATCACAAATTTAGTTTGAGTCGGTTTTTCTGTTAATCTTGCTTACATGAATACCTTTTTTATGCAAAAGTACAAAATATTCATATTCAAATTTTAGTCGAAATCTCAAAAAAATGTAAAACTGTAGAATTAGAGGTAAATCGATTTTAAACCGATGGGTAAACTGGTTTCTAGTCATAGTATTTGTTTGGCAGTTTGATGATCTGACAGCTATCTGTCAAAATCACTATTTAAGAAAATCGGCGAAAAATGACCTTATTTGTTAAAATATGGAAAAGATTTACTTAGAAAAATGTCTCTGACATCTTACGTTAATATACCCAGTTTGAACAAGATATTTCGACATTAAGAAAAACTTTGTTTTTCCAGACTTTTTGATACCCCCCCCCCCTCCCCGTAACGTAACTTACTATTTTATAAGTAGCAGTTTGAAAGTTGTAAAGTCGTTCAGAAAGTTCAGTTTTGTTTTTTGATAAATTTCGTATTCGTCAAAAATACCTACACCATCGAATATTATTAACAAAATATGACATGCAATTGTTGCCTATCCGCCCGTTTAAAGCGTTTTTAATGATTTCAAAATAGTCAGTTACCAGGGCGTATCAAATGTTAAAAACAAGATTTTCCTTATGTCGGAATATCTCTTCAAACTCGATATGTGAACATAAAATGTCATTAGAAACATTTTTTCTTAATAAAATTTTTCCATATTTTAACAAATTAATAAGGTCATATTTCCCCCTTTTAGAAAAAATAGCGAATTTGACAGATACTTAAGGTGACCTTCCAACTTTGACATGATGTATTTCAAGTATTTTTTGAAGCAGAGGTGATTGCCTCCCAAAGTTTTTTTCCACTCAGAATATTAAAAAAATCTTATATGGACCCAACTTTACGACACGCACTGTATAGGCCGTTTCGTTATCTATGAATAAAGTTTGTGAACATGTAAAGGTTAATTAATGCGCCTTTGTCTCGGTTGTATTATACTTTAGATAAATATCTAAAGCCGTTAAGTTTGACGAACGTGGTCCCAGGTAGCTGGTGGTATGGTACCCAAAATGAACTTTACGTTTCTGTTTTTGCATTAGTCTGGATTATGTGAAAAGGTAAGTTTCTTCTCAAACTGATAATAATATTTAACATTCTTTCTTTTTTCTTTGGTATTTTTATGCCTCTCTGCACAATGATACAACGCAGAACTACAGCATGGCCAGAAAAATTCCATCTATCATTCTATGCTTCATTAGAAACAGTCCGAAATTTTAACTTTTGTTATCGAGCCGGTGTGTAGCAAGCAGATGGAATAAAAACAACTAGTTTATTCATCTGTCAAGTTTCGAATTTTCCTCATTGAGATTTAGTTTCATTAAACACTATAATTTCTATAATGTCAAAGATTTTCATGCTTTTCGTTAGAAGACGTTTTCTAATTTGGGTAATTCTAGTTTGGGACTTAACAGCTGTGTTTCAATGTTTTAGAATTCTAGCTGATTATAGAAATTGTAAAAACCAAGAAGAAACTTCTCTGGTTTAGTGTGTGAAATTTACTGTATTCCATGAAATGCCGAACTTGTTAGTTTGATTTCTTAAGGAAAAAATATCAAAATCATTGATTTGAAGTATTGGAAACTGGAGATCTTTCTGGAATTCACTCTAGAATGTCAAACTCTACAAGCTGCAAACAGTGGGCTATTCATCATAATAAAATATTTGATGTTTCTAGAATTTCTCGACTTTTGAGTTTGATGATTTTAATACTTTAGTTTGAAAGCTTTAGTGTTCCAAAGTGTCAACATTAAAATTACAATTTATGGGGTGTCACAACCTTTAAACTTTGAATCTTCTAGTTCACAACAATGTTCATAATCATAATCTGTAGAACATTTTTCCGAATATTAATACCCGCTCTAATAGAGATTCGCTGCCGCCTTACTGACTGAGATCTGTCATTATAAAACAATTCGCAGTCAGGAATGTTCAGAAAATAGATTTTGCATAATTACCTGAACTATTTCTTATGACGTCTATTATTTCCTACTGATGAACATTTCATAATATTTAACTTCGTAGTAGTTGGTAAATCTTGTTGGGAGAAAATCTGCCGCTTCTGGTCGGTGTTCGCAGACTATGGCTTTGAATGACGCTGTAAGTAGGCATTTTAAATCAATAAATTTCTAATTTAAATCAGAAAGATTACTGGAAAACCTCTAGGGAGTTTCCAGCGAATCTCCAACAAAACTCCAGAATACTAGTTCTTTAACTGATGTTTATAAAGCTAAAAATACTGGACAGGTAGAACAGCTTTTCTACGATTTATAAATAAATATATAAAGGAAAGCTCCAAATAATTGTACAGTGATAATGTTATAAAGATGTCAGCCGGCAAAATTTTTGGCTTAACATCTCCAAGGTTTCGTCGCAGTTCTTACGAATATTCTACTCGCTGGCGGTTCGTAAAAGATTTCCCGCTATTTCACAAATAATTATTAGCCATGGTTTCAAAATTCCAAAAATTCGCATTTCAGAAGTAATGTGGAATGTAAGTTACAGCAGTTCAAGTTTTCAAATGTTCATAGATTTCAAACATGAAAAACGGAAAACTTTTAAACAGTAGGAGATTTGAAGTACTAAGAAATTGAGAAAAACTAGACGTTCAGATAACTTCTCTGCCGTTTCCCGTCTAGTTGTGCTATAGACTTAACGAACAATCTCCGTCCCAAACCCGTCAGTCAATTCAAATCACAATACTCCACAATTCAACTTTTTCTTGTTTGTTATTTTTATTGGAATTATGCCAGCAGTCAAACGTACGGCTCGTAAGACTGACCCTTTCCACCAACTTTTATTTTATTATTAAATACACAACTACTACCAATCATGGAGAAATTGCATGCCTTACTTACATCTTTTCATTATATTAGTTAATGAAATGTATGCTAACAATCACTCTAATAAAGCTATTTCCAATTGGTCCATAAGTAAGTAATAAAGAATGTATGTACACTGTACAGCTCGTATATATTTTTTTAGTTTTCATCGCATTTGAAGAAAAATACGGCGTGAGAAAATCTGGTGTTGAAGCGAATACATAGCCTCTCACACTCAAGACAACTCCACCTCACTAAGGTACATGCCGAGGGTCTAGAACGTGTAGGCCTACGAATGAAGGCCATCTCCTAAGAGAAGGCGCCGACGGGTGAGCGCGTATTTGCTCCGGTACTAGCCTGGAGCACTAGTGGTTTGGATAGGTATACCTCGGTCCCACCAGTGGGTTACTGGTAACACCGTTTTTGTCGATTTGAGAGCTTATGTGCGCTAATTGGGCATATTCCAATTTGTGTTCCCGAAAGGGGGACCGTGGTGATTAGGTATCAAGATGCGCCACGTAAAAAAACGCTGTCCTGTGCCTGTTGGCTCAAGTGCACAGTGATGGTTAACAATTTGCCCACGGTTTTGGGGGAGCGGTGCAGACCACATGGGGTTCACTCATAAAACTGGCTGGACTCTACCCAATTCCAGGAATCTGGTTAAAGGGCGATACAGCCAGAAATAAACTTGCAAGTGCTCTCGACGGGGACTCTTTAACGTTGTGGAGGAAGCTCTGCTAACAGGAGTATCAGTGTGGGGGGATTGGATTATCACCTGAAGGTGAAGTCATTTATGGTGCACTGCTGGACACGTGCTGCTTAACCAAGCCTGGTGGAGTTTGAATTTGAGTGAGGTTTATCGTGGTCGGGGGAGGGAATCTCTGGCCGATGAGAAACTGCATGCCACTAGCCAGTTGGATTCAGAGACGAGAGTATCAGAATCACGCTATGATTGTGCAGTTTCAACCTTGTAATCTGAAGAAACCGTCTCGAGCCGCTGGATTTAAGGGGTATTGATGCGAATTCACAACCTCTCAATGCTCAAGACAACTTTACCTCCAAGGGTACACACCGGGGTTCTGCTTAGGTGGAACTAAACGATACACTAGGCCTATAACTGGTATACCGGAGTGGCATAACCGTCCAAGCCTGCCACATTGTGATTGGTTTCGGTCGGGCGGTGGTTCCATATATGTGGGAAAGCCCGAAGCTGAACTAGAGGCCGTCTCCTATGCCGGGAGAAGGGGTCTCGACGAATAATTACGTTTATAACTCCGGTACTGGCTTAGAGAGCTAGTAGAGGTCTGGATAGGCATACCTCGCTCCCACCAGTGTGTACTGGTAGCTTCAGCAATAGCATTAGTGCGCTAATTGAGCGTATCTCAATTCGTGTCTCCGAAAGAGTGACCGTGGTGATTAAATTGTTAGGAGCGTTAAAATAACGCTGTCTGAGTAGTTGACTCTACTCAATAGCTACAGTTACACAATGTCCACGGTCGGAAAAGTGTCCAGTAGCAAGATTTATTTAGTGTCAGCGGTCCACAATGTCTCCGCGGTCAGTGACGTATAATAAGTTCGAATTAAAATCAACGAGAAAAAAGATAGCTTTATCTCATTTTACTAGATGAAAAAAATAGAATTGGTCACCATGGTAATTAAACACGTTATTAATTTAATAGTGAGATGTGAATACGGCCTAACGAGTTCAAACAGTCAAATTAACTACAACTAGCATTATAAATAAGAAGAGGAAAATTGGAGAACATTCGAGCATTTTCAGAATATAGTATTTAGGAGATCTCTCCAAATTGACGGAAGGAGGGGTCAAATGTTCGTTCAAAGCTAGATTAGTTTTGCAGAAGCCGTCGTTTAAAATTATAAAAGTCAAGAAAACCCAACCTAATCGCTATAAAAATCTATGTTATCTCATTCAATGCAAAAATTATAAACTTCTTACTCCGACGCTTTTTCATTACTACTGATTCATTCACAAATTGATAGATTGTAGAATTTACGAACAAAATCTTTAAAACAAGATATTGTTTATATTGTTCAGATGTTTTACCTAACTTTAATATTATACAGATACACGCCTGCTTGTAAAATGATTATCGTTAGTAAAAAAACATCTTTAACATGGTAGCGTCTAATCGTAACTTATTGTAGTTTTTCAAAATTACAGAAAATACAAAAGACAATTTATATTTAACAATGATAACAACGTTCGCTCATTTAAACACTTGTAATCATTCCTCTACTACACACATACAAATCGATAATTGTCGACCTTTCAAGATACGATCCTGAAATATTCTGTAACGTGCTGCTTTACCAAAGTTTAATTTAGCAATACATTCTCTTATGAAGACATTTTCTTACGTAGAAAATACTATTGGATACATAATAGCAAACAATAAATTTTAGTATTTTAACAATAGTAGTAAATATCTAAAACTTGAACCGTCGAATGACCTCAGTACTCGCAACAGTTTTAAAAGTTTCAATCTGAAAATATGGCTTTGCATTAAAAAAAGGCAACACTAACACCTGGTTGATATTTAATCAGCCTTAGTGATAATGCAACCTAAGCTACCGAGAAAAATAAAAATATGAATCTAATTAAAAAAGAAAAACTTACTTTGTTCCTTTTGATACCTATTGTAACAAGCTTGCATTGAGCCATCTCATGTTAAAGTTTGAACAAAACGAAAGGAAACACTCTAGAAGATTTTTTTGCTCAAATATTTCCAGTTGGGGTTTTGATTGATTTTATAACATTTTAACGTTTTGATAATCTAGGCTTTCAGGGCACCATCTTGTTGTAGAATACGTAGAAACCCAATCGAGCGCTATAGAAGTTTTTTACGCTTGTTCGAATGATTTAAAATCAATCTTTGATTCTTAAATTTATTTTTTTATGAGACGTCAAATGAACTGAAGTAAATTACTCATAATGTCAAAGGGTACCATAGTTTGCTTATGGAATCGATCAAAGACATAGGCGGAGCAAAACCAAAATTGGAAGTGGGCAAAATTAATTTCGCGAAGTCTCCCTTTTGATTGCAGGCCGTATTTAGTATATTATCAGGGTGACCAGCGAACCTGGAAACCTTGAAAACCGGGAAAAAACCGGGAATTTGCCAAATCTGGAAATAACCGGGAAAAAACTTTGAATTAGTGATCAAAGTAGAAAATTGTTTTTTCAGGGAACAATAAAAAAACAAAACTAGGAATCGGTTACAAACAATAACATGTAGCGCATTATTACATAGTTACTAAGTAATTATTGAAAAAAAACTTCTTTCTACAGCTGTCAAAAAATGATAACATTTTTCATTAATATCCGAGTGCAAAATGCACTTTTTTTTGCTACTTTTTCGGTTATTTCAATAACGCTATAGAAAAACCGTTGTGTGCAATTCGTGCTCGAAATGACTTTGGTAGTCTCGAATGAGAGATTGACTTGGCTACCCCTCGTCAAAAGACTTTCATTCTTGACCACCAGATCAGCATTTCGCGCACATCGCACATCGCGTACGCAATACAGGATGCGAAATGCAATTTCGCGGCCGTTACTAAAGATAACGGTCGCGAAATAACTTAGTGCCAGTAGAAATGTTTACCCATTGTTACGATTTTTTTTTACAAAACCAATTGTTTTAGTTATGTCATTTTCATAGAAACGCTGCAACTTGAAAGCCACCTTTCTATTTTTAACGAATTAAACTGTTAATTTAATTACATATTTTTTACAGTTGTACAAAAAATGTTGTGTATACCTTGTCAGCTAATAGATTTTGCGGCCTTGGTATACAAATAACTTTTTTTTTTCTATTTGTATACTATTTGAATACGGTATACTAATTTTTCTACTTGTGTGTTCAAACGAAGACGTTGGACGAGTCGTTGGACGAGTCGTTTGGACACCCGTGTCCAAAAGAGATTCAGGACACGAGGTTCAATACTGGAAAGAGTAACATTTTATTTTTAAAGTTGATATTGTTGAACAGCTGTTCTTAAAATGTCAAACTTATTTACGCAAATTTAAAAAACAAATGCAGAATTAGAATTTTCCAAGTTGCCAACTATCCAACTATTTAACAAAATATCCCTAACAATTTTTGTTTAAAACTAAGTTATATTTGTTTAAAACAACTACAAATTAACGCAAACAGAAAATAGTATATTAAAGTATTAGTTTCATAAGAACACGTTTTTAGCGCACGCGTCCAAGTTTAGAAAACGACCCGTGTAGCGGGAAGTTTTTCTAAAGGACAAGTGTGCTAAAAAGTCCTATGAAACGAATTCTTTATACTATTATTTCTATTTGCATTCATTTTGTAATCATTTTGTATTAACGTAGTTGTAAATAAAATTTGTTAGGGATACCTTGTCAAGTAGGCAAGTTAAGTTGACAGTTGCCGACACTGAAAATTCTAATTGTGCATTTGTTTTTCAAATTTATATCGTAAATAAGTTTGACGTTTTAAGAACAGCGGTTTAACGATGATAACTTATAAATATAAAATATTACTGTTTCCAGTATTTAAATAAATATCTTTTGGACACGCAAGTAGAAAAATTAGTATAAAGTATTCGTTTCATAAGACACATTTTTAGCGCACGCGTCCAAATCTAGAAAATGACTGCATAGCTGCGAGTTTTCTGAAGGATAATGATACTAAAGAACAAATAGAAAAAATATTATAACGTATTCGTTTCATAAGACGTTCTAGTGCACTTGTGCTTTAAAAACCTCCCCGCCACTACGCGGGTCGCTTTCTAAACTTGGACGCGTGTGCCAAAAACGTGTCTTATGAAACTAATTCTTTAATATACTATTTTACACAGTTCAGTTAAATTTCTGATCGTTATTTGGTTATTTTTTTTGGTTATTTAGGCTCTTTCGACAATAAAAGAAGGTTTCAAGTATAGCTTTATGTTCCGTTATTATCAATTCTAAACAAATAATTTGATCATCAATATGGCTACCTATGCGTAAATTATTGAAGGAGAAAACCGGAAAAAATGATATTTTACGACCTGGAAAACCTTGAATTTAAAAGTACCACTCTTGCTGGCTACCCTGATTATGTAATGAACTACTTTTGAAAGGCTCTCCTTCGCGCTCTCTTATTATAACCGCCGGTGCCCGGACCAGTGCCGGTCCGCAGAGATATATAATGACAATATTTTTCAAAATTTTACTGAAAGAATTTTTTTAATTCATATTATCCTAAATCTAACGTAGGATCAAATGACTTATCGGATACTATCTATACTGGAACCGGAAGAATTTTCGTCTTGTGTCCCCGATTGTGTATTGTCTTGTGTACCACCTCGAAATCGGTTTTCGACAATCGTTTAGCGAAAAGAAAAAACTCCGGTCTCTCTGATGATACCCGCCGAGTTCGATCCGGTCCCCGTTTTCGTCGTTTGAGGTTTGGTATGCGGGAAGCGGGTGAGGTACGAAAACCGTAAAAACTTTTTGTTATTGTAAAGAATTGATATTTATGGTAAACGTTCATTTATTATTATATAATGTTACGTCGTTTGGCGGTTCACGAACGAAGAGGTTGGAAACTACTGTATCTAGATGATTCTAAACGATAACGAAGTGGGAATGTTGATTCAATTTTATAGGAGTACCGGTTTTGGAAAATATAAAGTAAAAGTAAAACTGTTTTTATTTATGCGGTAGATATTGCAGAAGTATTTTGGGAATACGATTATATTATTATAGTAAATAGTGTTTGTTATATCGCGGTGCGAGGCCTCCGCGAGGCTGTAGGCGGGGCCCACGTCTTGCCCCGCCTCTGAATTCATAGACTAATTTTACTAAAAGTTGGCAGGTGAGTAGTACTATATGATGTTGATTCTACAAGCAAACTATGATGTCCTTTGTGGTATTAACCTACATTGTTAATATATCATTTTTCACAGAAATAGAACACATATTTTCTTAGCCTTTCCGATTGATCTTTCTAGAAATTATGAAATTTTTGTTGAGAAATTAAGCATAGTCTGCAATCAGTAAAATATGAAACATCACTTTAGGTTCTGAAATTTAAGAAAGCTATATCTATTTTTGAAGAAAGCTTCTTCACATATCTAAAGCTCAAGATTTTTCAAAGCCAACTTAAAAAATGATCGAAATCCAATTGCAATTTAATTGCAACATCGGAAAGGTAAATTAGAGACTGATTTGAGGAGGAAAATTAAATAACAGGTGAGTGTATCTAATGGAGTAGAGATATTTCATATCACGATATGCATATTGCATAGTAATCTTTTGAAATCTAAAAACACCCCTTAATCTTATTCGTTTGATTAGCGAAGCGACTACTGTGATAACGCGCTATTAGAATTTATCCAAACATGGGTAGCGATTTTTGACGATTGATAAGAATCTTATGATTTTGCACCTTTATCAGACAAAAAGTTTTATGAATTATTCTCCTTCTGGTAGCTTGGAGTTATAATGAAGACATATACATCGCTGCATCACCCAAGTTGACCTAATAAACTGTACGCCAACTTTATATCGGAACTTAATGTTCAATATTGCATGAATACTGCAACCATTTGAAGAAAGAGAAGTTAGCAGAACTATAATGACTATAAAGGGTTCATATATCTTGGAAAATCAGAACTATTTAATTTTGCTTTTATAATGGAGATTGCATAGATAAAACCATTGAAATTTCACCTAACTTTGTGAAATTCATTTATCCTTGTATTTAAATCTGTCTAATCAATAAAGCGGTATTCAATTCAAAACACCATTTTTGCAAAGTTTTATCCTGGGAAATAATTATTAAAACATTTACATCAGTGAAGTGTTCTGAAAATTATACATAGCAAATAGTTCATTATATCAAACCCAACTATCGTGTTTGATTGTATACAACCCAGATATGACAACAGAAACATATCGCGCTCACTAGTAACCACCGCTATATCTATACATTCATGCTATTAACAATATGGCAGTACATCGTACTACAGGAAGATCTGATGAATTATAACAGTTTACCGTTATTTAAAATGTCATCTATGCGAATTTAAACTACTTTACTAAATTTAAAAAATCTGAACATTAATTCGTTACAAAATGTCACATTTAGATGGTTTTCGTCAAAATGGGCACCTTTTCATTTATAATATTTTAATCAATATTTCTATTTAAATAATTTATTGTTAAATTAATATTTTTATGAAAGAATTAACAGTGGTAGAATTTCAATTGAACACAAGTTTCCCACTTTTATCAAAAGTTTTTGATGCTGTGCTGCTCGCTCTATTCTTTGTCTAATAACCATATCTTCACTAACTCTTCTTGGCACTTCTAGAGTAATCCCCAATATATAATTCTCAAACCAAGTTGTTCCATATAGATCATATTCACTTCGTGTTATTTACAGCCTTACAGAAGCTTTACTGAAACTTAACTACATTGTGTTCACTATACTCCACAACCTTCCTTGGCAGCAAAGAACATTTTGATCCTTGATTCTATAAAAGTGTACTGTATTATCTGTGATCTGGTACTTCGAACTTTCTTAATATTCAAATATAGATTCATTCCATTCCATATATGGACTTAGATAAAACTATGCAATTTTTAAGGCTGACGTGTGTTAATTTTTATTTCTGCATTAAACTTGGACTACAGCTACATCCAATAGAATGATAACTCTCCTCTGTTATTGCTCTATTCCATAAAACGTGTAGTGATACTTTGTTGAGTAATCATAGAGAGGGTATCTACAAAGGTATATTTATAAATTTCGTATCACATATATTTAGTGATAAGCAAAATTGGCATGGGTCTTGCAAAAATGCAAGACCAAAACCAAGACTATCCATAATGTGCAAGAACAAGAACAAGACTGAGTACAAGAACAAGGCCAAGAACAAGACTAAAGTGCAAGATATTGAAAAGTATAAATACTGTTACAAGAAAAGCTTTTCCTAAATACTTAATCTCTACAAGCCCTTTTACCACTCTCTTAACCTCACAGTATAGCGCAGTTTTATTCAGAGTCGTCCTCTTAAGCCTAAACAAAACAACATAAAGAAAATGCGTTTGTTTCATTGTGTCGTTTGTTATAATGTTACAACATTATAAAATGACAGATTGGATTTACTGCACTACGCTAGTTTTGGATCCAAGGCACAAAGTGGAAACTTTCAATTTAACATCATGGGGACTAAAGAATATCGAAAACAAGAGCCAGAACCAGTGATGCCGTTAGAGGAATATGAAGAATGTCCTGATAGTGATGTGATATAATAGATTTTAATAAACATTATTCTGTCCCATCTTCTTCAAAATCACCGACACCATGTACCGAAGACATTTTAGAATGGTGGCGACGACACCAATTACAATTTATGTACTGACAAAAATGACTCGGGATTACTTATCCATTTCAGTAACCTCAGTACCTGCTGAAAGATTGTTTTCGAAAGCTGGTTTGGTTATTCGGAAGCAACATAACCGGCTAAGTATCAGTCAGCACGTTGGTTTCTTTCTTTAACTTCGTGAGAACTTTCGTTAACAAATAAAATACATTTTCTCTTTTTTCTTTTACTTTCAATTACAATTCAGAAAGAATAACCCATAGATATTTAATAGATTTAGTATAAAAGTAATATATTTTGATACGTATTAATGAACCTGCAAGCACATAAAAAATGGCAAGACTGCAATATTCTTGCAGCAAGACCAAGACTCGCCTGTGCAATACCAAGACCAAATGTACTGACGCAAGAACATGAACAAGACCAAGACTGCCCTGGTTTTGGTTTTGGTCTTGTTTTGCTCATCACTACATATATTGTGCATTACTAGGGTAGTTTTAGGTACTCTAGGTAAATTATTTGCTTTATAAAGTAATTAGGGATAGTACAGAATAATGACTAGATCACAATTGAATAAAAAGTATAAGTCGATGTAAAATTAAGTATTTCAAAATAATATTTAGCATATACAAAAGCATTTCCGTTGGACAAAAAGTTGACAAGTGCTTTGCTATAGGATCCATCATACAAATTAACAGCCATTAAAGTTGGAGATGGGACTTGATACAATCTGTCAAAGTTGAAATTTTGGTCTCATATTAAACTCATATCAAACTAGATATTCTATTAGACAAACAAAGATTTGTCATATGTGTTATTTCCTTATAAAAACCGCAACTAAAAGAATTGCGACATAGAGATTGTCATAATTCCACATTTGACTTATATATCAACGCTTAATAGACAAATCAAGTTTCATCAACAAGACATGCAAGCACGGAAATATTACTCTGTAGCGTTTAGTAATATACCCCAGGCCTTCGACAAGGTTTGGTACTATTCATCTTTTACGATCGTATCTAACAGATCGGATTTTTAAAGTAAAACTACTTCATGGAAAGTCAAGGCTATATAAAATTAAAGCGGGAGACCCCCAAGGACGTGTTCTGGGACCAGTGCTCTACAACCTGTTTAAATGAGAGTTGCCCGCACACAACAATACCCTGATTGCAACTTTCGCAGACGACACTGCCATTCTAGCTTTTCACCGTGACCCTCTACTCGCGTCGCAAATCTCCAAAGAAACTTAAATGTTGTGCAAAATTGGCTAAGAAATTGGCAAATCGGAGATACCGAAAGTAAATCAATACATGTGACATTTACTAATCGCAGAGAAACATGCTCAAAAGTGACGTTAAACGATAAACTCCTTCCCCAAGCCGACTTAGTGAAATACCTAGGTATGTACATGGATAGACGTGTCACCTGGCGGTCGCAAGTATAGAAAAGACGAAAACAATTGAATTATCAATTAAGTAAACCGTATTAGCTCATAGGAAAATATTCCAAGCTCACATTAGAAAACAAATTAGTTGTTTATAAAGCGGTCTTAAGACCAGTATGCACCTACGGCGTCGAAGTTTGGGGAACAGCTAGAACTTCCAATATAGAGTATCTTTGAAGAATAACTAATGTTCCGTGATATGTCTTCAACACAGTTATTTGAAGATATCTGAATGTTGATTCTATCAAGGAAGTGATTAGCTTCACCAGTGCTAAGGAAACTTGAAAACCCCCCAACCTACTAGCCGTAAACCTGCTGGACAACAAGCACCACAATAACAAGACTACAGAAAACCAACCTGCTAGACCTCCCATATAGGTTCGATAACCAAACTTAAAATTGAAACTGTCAGTTTCAGTGCTTTTGAGATCATGTACTAGAGTGCAAAAAATGTAATCCTCGATACAAACTAACAGTTTAAACTGAGGTGCATTGCCAAAGGACAACGCCCAATACAATTCATGATATTGTTATTAAACCATTTATTGAATGTTTTGACTAGAACAGATTGTAATGTTACTTGTAAATTAAAAACAAATGACAAAGATGATAACTTATATGCTACTGGAAATATACAGAATCCCATAATTTATAGATTGACTAGATATTTCGTAAAATATGTAAGTCCGTAAGAACCCGTAGAGAGCTTAACAATAGGGTTTGATTTGTGTCAAGAACCAATTTTAGATATTTTTTATACAAATGTACAGGGCTAGAAGAGAGGACTATGAGATGACTAAAACCAAAAACTCCCGATTTCTGAATTATAGATCAAAGACTAAGAATGATCTTTGCTGTCCTTTTATCTTCTATAAAGATAAATCCATTTTGGAGGTCAAGATCTTTTATTTACTGTATTACATATATTTTTAAATTTAGAAGTAGAAGTTTTAGAGGTAAAAGACCTTTATGAAAATTGGCGTAACACGTATGGAATATTCGAAGTAGCCTTCTTGGGGTCTTGGCTTTTTGGTTATAAATATGAACTCAAAATGGATTTCTCTCTAGATAAAGAAGCAATTTGTTGTTTTTTGCTTAGAACTCGGAAATCTTTTTGTTTTTTAATCGTTTCTTTGCTTGATCTATCCCTTCACGTCTTAATCTTCGCAATCTTAAATGAGCCTCTGTATTCATTGCTGCCAGTCATTATAAAATTAGTGAAGATTAATTAACTTCTTACATAAAATCCTAATAAAAATGATTCTACTCTTGAACCATGACACATTATCGTTATGGTCTGTTTACGAAGTGGCATCAGAAATGAAATGGAGATTGAATCTGTTCTAATTGTTCATGTTATAAACAGTTTGCCCAAATACTTCCTGAAATCTAACTAATTTGTATGTAGTGTCTTTTAAGCAACTAAAGTACTGACAAGTTTATTGAACTCTTTTTGACAAATGGCAGCGTAGTTCAACATATATCTACTGTGCATCCAGATTCTGCAACATCTGGAATAGTTGACACCTAAATGAAGCTTCCATCTGTCGGTTTAGATTTACTTACAAAATCTCGAACTAGATTAGCACATAATTTTGTAGAGATAGTTCCTACAGTTGCATGGTTAATAGGGCCTACACTTTTTAACGGCAGTACAAATACAGAACACTGTCGAACCTTATTTACACGATGATGGATATTTTGAACAAAATTCAGCTGTACCTCATTTCCTTATAACTCATTCCAATGTAGATCGATTTGACACCAGTGAATTTCTTCTTGTATACTATACATATTCTAGCCCAAATCCAAATCTAGCAGAGTGTCTATACATTATGCTAGAAGTGTGCTCTTATGCGATACATTGGCGGAAGACACAAGAGTCTCTATCCTCAAAAATATGTATCACTATCTATATAAAATTAAGAAACTTAACAATAAGGTATAAAACCCCCACTCCACTTACCACCGAAGTCTCTTGAAGAAAATTCTCAAAGTTATGCTGTTAGATTACCCACGACCTAAAGCGTTCAAAGATATTACCCTTTTCGCCAACACTCCTAATTCCACAAGACTCCTTAAATACTTATCGACCCCCCCCCTTCCCCATATTATTCCAAGTCCAATTTCTACACCCGTTATTGAAAGTAGATTTTTCAACGTGTCGATTGAGAATTGCAAATTTACATTTACCGCTTAGCGTGCAGAAAAACCACTGCCGCTTGCAAAGCTGAAAGTTCGTTCATTTCAAGTTCAAGTTTCTCTGATAGAGAACACAAATAAACGATAATTCTTAAAAGACAAAAATGCCACTCTAATAATTAAAGTTTATTATATTAATTGATATTATTAATGGAATGTGAACTTATCTCATATGCTGTAGAAAAATGATTTTTTTACTAAATCTTCATCTTCTTCATTCGTAGAAACTCTCCAGTGCCCGGTACTTCCTAAGCGGTCAAAATTATGATTTTGAAACCGTCGATTTTAAATTTTTGCTACACGAGTATATGATGATTGATATTCAACAGCAATTTACCACAATAATCTTCTTTCCTCCAATCTTACAATAATCCTGTTTTGTTCGTCGTTTAAATGATTTCGAAGCATTTTAGGTAACTGCAGCGCTTTTTGACGCTTACCTGTCAGACTAGTTTTTATGAACTTACACTGACAAAATTAAAGTGTAAACTATATAAAGTGTATATTGATTCCGTGATTGTATTTGCGAAGCAATGGCTGTGGTTTTATTTTCACGACTTCTGTGAGAAACTGCAACTTTTTCCTCTACTGACTGCTCTATATATTCCTCCGCTTCTGCAGTCGCCAACCTCCATGACACTTCAGACATAATATCTGCTCCAGAATCTACTAGTAAAGTCGCTGAAGATCTCCGAAACCAATGAACAGTGTAGATCAGACGAATTCAAGAATTTTCATATCTCAAGAATAATCGCTGCGACGGTATGTGTGATGGGCCACATATTTACGGTAAAAGTTTAAGTAATCAAGCTTTTGTTCTCTACCGTTAGACACAATAAATGTACGCTAAAATCAAATCATTGGAGTTTCAATAATACCTAACCTAAAAAATTTCACGATAATTAATAATCCAATAATAAAATCAAAAGCTTATTTATAACTTCAATATCAAGGAGCATCTAACAAGACCTTATTAATCATTTCTCTTCCCAAGATCTTCGACTTTTTGGGTCTGTAAGCTTTAGATTGCTTCTTCAAAAAAGCAATCAATTGGCAGTACTTTGAGACGTAAAGGTAAAAACACAAATCTCGTAATATGCCTTGGAAACGGTCGAAAACGGCTAATTAGAAAATCAGAATGTGCCTCCGAGCACAAGAGAATCACTTACTGCTCTTAATAGTGATTGATCAAAAATAATTTTCACTACCTAATTTCATATTTTTCTTCACTGGACATTTAAATTGACAATTAGTAAAATAGCTAAAATTATACAAATCGCAGAAAGAAAGTCTCTTCGCTAGTTGTGCAACGAGGTTACCAAGTTGCACAAATACGAAGTGTGAAAAAACATGTGTAATTTTGCACGTATTGTATACACTACTTTTTGTTGTTCTGAAAATAGTGAAACAAGTATTTTTTTTTCTCGAGTTGTTAATTTTCAGAAAAGAGTGAGAAAAGGTACTTTTAACTAAAGAGGGGAAGGTCTCAACTTCGCTGCCGCCGATTTGGCTCATTCTGTGCATGCAGTTAGGGTAGAAGAAAGTCGGATGCATGGACCTCTGGTGTCACATAAGCCTTTGCCACTTTTTGGCTCCATGAGGTCAAAATACACCATTACCATACACCAGCATTGGATTCTTCATAAAATTAATAAAACGAAATGTTTACTTTGGAAATTTCCGCTAAGGCTTGTGCGACCCAGAGGCCCATTCATCCGAGTTTTTTGCATGGTTGTGCTAGGGTTACCCTACCCTAACTGCATGCACATAATTAGCCAAATCGGAGATGGCGAGGTTGGAATCCTCCCTTCTTAAGTACTAAGTTTTAACTATTGACTAATTTTATGCCAAATCGACTAGCGCCGTATTTCAATGTCTCAGATGTTGTTACCCTACCCTAACTTTCTTCATATACTCCGAAAGATCCAAAAACGAGCTTTGATAGGACACCTGGATGAGTTAGATAGCTCAAACAATAAGGTACTTATGACTATCTCAGTTAAATGATGCAGTGTTGCATAGCAGAATTTCAATAATGCAAATACTGCTCTCCGACGCTCTGCATCATCTAACTAAAATGGTCATAACTCCCTTATTTGTTTAGTTATCTAGCTCATTCAGGTGTCAGATTGAAGCTAGTTTTTGGATCTTTCACCGTATATCGGTCCAAGAAGTAGCTTTAATCTGACACCTGGATGAGCCAGATAACTAAAAAAATAAGGGAGTTATGACAAGTTCAGTTAGATGATGTAGAGTGACGGGTAGCAGAATTTGCCAAAAATCGAATTTTTCAAAACTTCTACTTTTTAATCCAAAAAATCTGGAAAAATAATTTAATGACGACAAAATCTGAGACATTGAAATACGGCTCTAGTCGATTTGGCATGAAATTAGCCTATGAAAAAAACATAATTTTGACTTTGAAAATGACAACTAGAAAGTTTACATTTTACTTGACAATTGTAACGACATATTTATTGTACTACGTCATAATTATAATCAGAGGTGGATAGGGGCGGCTTGATACCGAAGCAATCCTGGTGAACCAGTATAGCAAGGGTCGGGTATATTAACCATGTTTAACATATTTTTAAAAATTTTAAATGCTATTGACAACAATGCATATATACTGACAAATATTTTTGTTACAAGAGCCGCCTAAGAAAAAATCCCCGGGCTGCTACGCTACCACTTATTCGTCCTTGACTAATCTATCTTCACTGCACTAATCACTCAAATACTTAGATGTATATTTTTACCACAGAAATGTTACTCATTTTCCAACCGAATTTTCACACAATTAAGAAATTTTAAAACCCGTCGGAAGAAATTTCATTTAAACAAATTATTTAAAAACAAAGAAACTGACAGAAGTTTGTGAATTTGTGAGCGAGAATTTGTTAAATTAAGCTTATGCACTTAAGTCATATTTAATTAATCAATTATGGGATGATTTGTATCAAAGTAATTTGTATCAATTGTAAATTATAAAAAATAAAAGGGATGAAAATTGAAATTTCAATTTTTATTGAAAGAAATAATAAAATATTTAATAAAATCTATTAAATATTAATTTAATAAAATATAAAAATATAATAATAAAAAGAAGTGTTGAAAATAAGTCCATGCTGAGTCTCACCATATAAGATGGTTTGTGAGTGGGACTTACAGGGGTCGAGTTTATAAAGGGACAAACATACTGGCAAAACAATTTTGGATTTTAGTATATAGATAATATCACATATTACGTTGCAAATGCAACAATACACCTATACATCCATGAGATGTGTTATACTACTAAATATAAAAGAGGTACGTTCTATACCAAAAGATGTATTTGTTTAAATAGTTATCTGTTTAGTTAGTACAAAAAATGCGTGTTTTTGGGACGAATAAGAAAATTGCCAGACGACGCCTTAACGGAGTCTGACAATCTTGTGAGTCCCAAAAACGCATTTTTTGTATGAATTAAATATAATATTTTTTCTCCAATCTTCACTCTCATTTTACTGAAAATTCGAAGAACTTTCGACAGGCGACGGACAGAGATATGCGTGAAATGAAAGAGGTTAGGACTGATTTTTGTTTTTGTGACGTGATTGCGAGCAGCAAATAAGATTTTAATAGCAACATCGAATTTTTTTGTTTTTTATGTATTAGGAAATTCATTTAATAATTATATTAATATTATAAAAAAAAACAGATAAATGATTATTAATTCATTGAAAATTTCTATTTATTTCGTATTATTGGTAGAAAATAAAATATTTAGAGCACCGCGAAAAATATGACACGCGTGACATCACTTTTTGTCCTGGTACAAAAAATAATTACTTTTTGTACAGTTGCTATGATAACGAGTAATAGTTTCTAAATGCTCTTCTTTTTATACAAAACTAGGGAAACCTCGTCAAGACATGACGGTCAAAAGAATTGAAGGATTTCCCTATATACAACATTCTTTGTGTGATTACAATCCTTGGGATACATACGGAAGTTCTACCTTACGAAATGATAAGAATAAAATCAAAAATCGATCTGGAAAACGTCTATTAGTACATATTTGAAAAACATTGCCAATAGCGTTGGCAAATTTCCGGAAATTTATTTTTTAGTAACTTTCCATGGAAATACTTCCGGAAACTTATTGAAATGGCAAATGTCAAAAAAAGTTGATTCCCAAAATATGTTCCGTGAAACCCTGAGGTTTCGTGGAAATATTTTAGGGTTCCACAGGACCAGTTGTTAGTCCTGCAATATAACAAAAGGATATCACTTGCAAAGCTTTAAACTTTCCTACATAACGGCCTAATTACTATTTTATTTGTTGATGCCTTTTGCTACCACATATTTATGTGAAATACAAAAACAAAGCATCGCAATAAACCGGATGCTACACAGCGAAAGCTTCAATAAGAAAAAAGAATCAGCTCAGGAGAACTCTCAGAACTGGAACATGGATAAGCGGGAGTAATTACGAAACTCGCCACCGTGCAAAGTGAGATGGCGCCCCAAGTGAATGTCCAATCCGTGCGTCTCAAATTAAACATTTTATATTTATTTAAATTAAAAATATAACCATTAGAAATAAATAAATGATTGGATCTCGTTGATTGATCTACACAGCGAAAGCTTTAATATAAAAAAAGAATCACGTAAATCGGCCCAGCGGAACTCTCAAACGAACTGGAACAAAAATAAGCCTTGTGTTTTAAATATATAGATAAGTTGATATTATAGTGTCATATTCGTGCGGTTGTAGAAAAGCGTAATTATTATACTTTTTTAGGCATAGCGTCACCGACCTTCAAACATTGAAAGCTACTGTTTTGGTTTTCCTAAATTATAACAGCAGAGATTTACCGTATGTTATTTATAATCATTAGATATATAATTTATATTGAATTTGATTCTTAAATTATGAGGTTTTTAATTTACAAAACGTTTACTGATCACCCCTGCAGCTTCCCTTCTCATCGGATTGTTCCTCCCAAAATCAAGCAAAAATGGTCACCTGTAATCACACACAAGTGGCATATCAATCCACTCCCTCCCATCGATGTCAAAAGCCGAATGGTAACACTGTCTCAATACAACTCTTTATATGGTCTCCAATCGCCATAGTACAAACCCAGTAAGTTATACGGCAGAAGATCATATGTACATACATGTGTCTTGAGTTGCGTTTCTGAACTTCTTAAGTCATGGGGAGTCTACTGATTTAGCACATTTACTTTGTGCGGATATAACCAGGATTACGGGGGAGCACCCGACCCCTATTACTTTTATATACTTATAATACTATTATTAGTATTAGATAGTTTCTACAAGTTTATACAGTGTGTTTTTTGTAAGTGTTAATATAGAAAATCTAATGATATTTTATCATTTTCCTCCTAAATGTGTACCCTTGCAAATGTAAGCAAACATGTTGGTATCAGTCGAAAGAAGAAATAATTTTACGTTAGAAATAAGAAGTGTGTGTAAATCAATTCAGTTTTGTGTTTTTTTGCGAGCATAGAGCATAGAAGCGTGATAGTTTCTGACAAAAGAAGGCCATCAGCCAAAAATTATACACGAACGTATGACTGTATGTATATGGTGAAAATTGTCCATCATATTTTCAAATAAAAAATTCTGTTCAAAGTAGTTCAAATGGGACAGAGAACTCATTTGAGATGACCTTAAAAGTAGACGACCTGTGCAGGTAAGGACCGAAGGCAACATCAATGAAGAAATGGTGTTACAAGATGTTTCGATTATCGATTATCCGTGTTTTGCAGAAATTGAAAATCCTGACCCTGAAGAAATATTGTGCAGGCAAGAAATTTGCGACGAAAACTTGGCGGCTATAGTTCGTTGCCAAGACCTTTTTTCCAAAATTGCAACGGGCAATGAAACGTGAGTGTTCCATTGGGATCCCTCAAAAAAGCAATCAATGGAATGGTTGCATAAAAGATCTCCACCACCCAAAAAAAGCAAAGAGGCAAGCATCTGCAGGGAAGCTGATGGCGACAGTTTTTTTGGGATAATGACCCAAGTAGCACACCCATATCCTTCCAATATTAAGCCAATGCCGAAGATATATTGGGCCAAACGAATTACTCTATATTGGACCAATGAAAAGTGTGGACATTTTGCAATATTGACCCAACAACATATGCCAATATTTGCCCAATAACATATGGCAATGCTATCTCAATAACTTGTACTAATATTGCACCAATAACTAATGCAAATATTCTAGTCCAAAATAAATAAGTGCTAGTTAAATGTATAATTAACCTTACATTATACAAATGCATATTCAATTTATTCACTATGCTGCTTGTGTTTTTTCTAGAGGAAATATTTAACTTTAACTGAGAGATATCGTTCATTATAAATTTTAGAACTTATCACATCCATAGTACTTAGAGTACATCACAGCATTTTAGATTACCGATGCCTAACGTTATTAATAGAGATGTCGCAGTTCTCTTCTCAATAACTTGATAATTAACAACAACAGCAACAACAAACAACATATGTCGCTTACGAACAAAAACTTTCTTGAAACCACCATGAAGCTGTTTAGCAAATTGTCAGCCACCAACCGAAATAGACAGTAACTACAAAACACACGCAACGATGTCACATGATGCACACTTGCCATGCTTCATTATTTTCTTCACATCCAACTGATGGTAAAGTTATCCAAATTATTATTATGTTAATTCTGACATTGCTAGTGGAAACTACTTTTGAGATAAATTGTCTACGTTATAATTATGGACAATAAAACTGTTAAAGTAACTATTTTTATGTCTGTACCTGGATGTAGATGGATATTGGATCCTTGGCATAAATGACGATTTAAATATTGGCCATATATGTGATTGTACTATATTAGAACAATATTGCATCAATCAACATTGTAAAAACCAATCTAGGGCCAATATTGATAAAACCAAACATCGGCTGAAACTAGTAAATTAATGGTGGGGTAATATTGGTTTACAACATTTCTTGTCACTATGAATACAATGTTTAGCCAATATCATGTGTACTTGGGGAGGGCATTATTTGGATTGAGTATATGCAGAAGAGGTGTACAATTACTGCAGATGTCTACAAAAAAACAATTAAAAATTTTAAAGTTTCTCCAAGAGAGGTCTTCTGATTTTGACCAAAAAACGTTATTGCTGCACGACAACTGCCGAGTTCATAAGGCTCACAAAGTTCAGGAAGAAATCAACAGCTTCAGCTTTGTTGAGTTAGATAGCATCCTTACAGCTCTTACCTAGCTCCGTCGGACTATTACCTCTTTCCTAAGCGGAGGAAACACTTGCACTGACGTCGAAAAGAGACCATTTCCGAGTTTTTTGAAAAGTTACCAAAAGATTATTTTAAAGGGTATTGCGTTATTGGAGAAGCTTTGGACTAAATGTGCAACGGCAAGTAAACCGTAGTTTTTTCTCTAACTAAATCTTTTCTTTCCTGGTTAGATAAATTTAATTTTAATCTTCCCTCGTATTAAACTTTATGGAAAAATATTCAGAAAAGTAGTTAGCCAATTGGTTTAATGGCTTTGGTAATAAGGTATAACGAAAAGCTTGCAGTTTAGCACTAGTTGGTTAAAGTATCAGATTTATAATCAGAAATCGTGGCTTCAAATCCAACCCTCCTATACTTTTTTTGTATAGGGATCTGAACCCGCAATTTCTGATTACGAGTCTGATACATTAACCGGTAGACCGGTTCGGTGTACAAATTTAAGCTTTTTCTTATATCTTATTACCCAAAACATTAAACCAATTAGCTTTTTAAGTATTTTTTTGAATAGTTTTCGAGTTTCTTGATAAAATAAATGCCGTTGACGAAAATGAATTACGATTGATAGCAAAATCTCTACTTACATTTGCAAGGGTATAACTTTAAGAGAAAAATGATAAAATTCTATTTGATTTTCTATATTATGGTTTACAAAAGACTAGCGGAGTATATGTAATACAGTGGAATAACATTTCAGCTGTATGACAACTAGTAAAAACTCCTGTAATAGCATTTGCTTTTATGCATGCCCTAGTATTAATTAAAACTTCATTGGTAAAAGCTCGTTTTAAAAGGTATGCTTAATTTAATTAATTATC
This sequence comes from Agrypnus murinus, assembly GCA_929113105.1. Lineage (NCBI taxonomy): Eukaryota > Metazoa > Arthropoda > Insecta > Coleoptera > Elateridae > Agrypnus > Agrypnus murinus. The sequence goes on from OV816023.1 coordinate 99,829,675, forward strand.
TTGGTGTAATCCATATATTATTGATTGTAGTTGGAGTTGATTTAACAGTAAGTAACAGTCTACAACCCTGTTTTCAGTAATCTTAGGTTTTACTATATTATTAAATAGCCAATTACTTTGAATAGCAAAATGAATTTATTTGAAAAGACTGTATTATGGATGTTATCCTTTTGTCTTTGTATGTTAGATGAAAGTTATATGACCCTATTGAAGTGGAATCCCTTACCCTGCGAGTTTAACAGAAAATCGGTAAGAGCGGATAACACCTAGAAAATGGATTTGTCCCTATCTCCTCCTTGTCCTTCATATTCAATTGAACCGATAATATTCCATAACCATAAACATGAATCTGCGAGATGGTTACTAATTAGCAATAAATCTAGGCAAATACTGCTGGGTATCGTAAGGTTTTATCAGATTCGATTAACCAAACAAGTCATTCAACTGTGCAATCGAAAAATAGCGTAGCCCTGGAGAAGTGCGATAACACGCATCAATAGCTAGATTTAATCCCCACCGGATTTAATCCTTATATTATTGGGATTAGCAGAAGCAAGTCGAACAGGTTTATATACGTGTGTATTCATGGCGATTCGGGCACAGTGCGGTCGCGACACATCTGAGGATTAGCGAACCGTCTATCCCGGCTCAGCTTGGGTTTAGCTGTCGTCAAGGTGATCTTTCCAATCGGCCTGTAGGTCACGATCGGAAACAATCATGTTTTCCGATTTTAATTACTATAACTACTTTACTGACTACTGGAATAGTTATCTACAACTTGTAGTCGTCGTATAGCTCATCATTGAACAGCTCGTTAATCGCAAGACGAAAGTGTAAGTAACGGAAGGAAGCGGATGAACGAAGCGAACAAAATAGAGGCATCGAACGGATTAGAGCGATACATTTGCAGTACCCGCGAATGGAACTCTGGATCGAAGGGGGTTCTCAGGGCCGGAAGCAGATAAACGTTTGACAGCGGAGAGCGAGCAGATTACCGACTGTGTGATAGTGCACATCCGCCTTCTAACCGATATTCATTATAAGCAGTATTTCTAGCGACGCTTGTTGCATTTCTATCGGTCTCACCATCGCACTTATTTATTTTTTTTTCCAGACACTTTCGCGTTTTTTCTTTTATTTGAAAAGTGTCAACATTACACCAGTCGAGTTTTTCTAGGCGTTCGACTGTTTTGTTTTTTATAGCCACCTGTTGAAAACAGGAGTACTACAACTCACATTATGCTATCGATCTAGACCTTTTAATCACAATACACACGCCGACAACAACGTCATCAAGGGTGAAATTTAGGGTGGATTTTGGTAGACCTATTTTATTGTTAGTGTTATTCTTTTATTAATAATTTTAACCGGCATTTTCGATAATAAACGATGTAACCTTAAGATCAGAGTCGGCTCTAGGGATTCTGACGCACGGATTTAACTTAAGCACTTTTTCCAGTTAGATTATAAAAATTAAATGAGTCTTATAAGTACTGCTCGTTTCTCGATGCCAATTCAGTAATTTTCATTTCAAGCAAAAATGAAACTACATTTGTTTTTTTCTCGTTATTACTAATTAATCTTGTAGGTATTTTATTGATGTGATATTCCATACAATTAATATTAATACAAGGTAAAATACTATATAAAGTAAAAACAAGCATAATTTTCTATTTAAAAAAAATACACTTTTGATTGTCCGATACGATTTTTGAAATTCTTGCCATGATGATTTCTGAGTCAGAAATCATCTACGACAGCGGCCCAGATTTGCTTGTGTAATTTAGCGAATTCGTGTTGATGTCACAGTATGACAGCCATGGATAATTAATTGGCCGGTGTATCAACAAGTGTTTGCTGTAGAAACCTACATCGAATTACGCTCAATAATTAGATCTAACGGAGATTTCGTCTGCAATTTATTGTGGAAAGGGGAGAAAGAATTATTTCGAGCAATACGATTTTTTAAAACGAGTTGACAAGTTCCATGCTACGAATAATTTGTTGGTCCGCAAGCGCACCACAGAATATAGAAAGGGCAAACGAAACAATATAGATGAGTCCAAACCGCTGAGCAAGTATCGCCATTCATTAGCGCTAAACACTCATCGGCGAAATGTACTCGGCTTTTACCCATAAACACCAAATTGTTCAGATAACACTTTAAGACTTAATTTTTGCACACAAGTATCTAATTTGTTAAATGAGAATCCGAATATGTTGAACTCTGAATGAAACTCTGGATTTTGGTCTGATGAACATCCAATACAAATTCATAACAGCCCTTACACAGCAAAAACCTCTCAGCGATATCTAGAAATGTTCGAAACCTTTTTTGGCTTAAAACAGAATTGATTAATTAGCTAGAAATTATGGTTTCAACAAGATGGAGCAACATCGCACACTGATATACACGTAACAGATTATTACTTGAGATAAAAACTTAATAAATTAATTCAGGTGAAAAATTAAATAAAGATTATTACTATGGGCCTATTATTACCGTTCGAGCCATAAAAATCGAAACAACCATTCTTCAGCATGTTTGGTAAAAGTGCTATGGCAACCTCAAAAAAATAATGTAGAATGGTTATTCCTCGATTTTCATGATTTGAACGGGATTAGGTGCGTAATAAATTAATAATATTCTCTACTTGATTCTGTATTGTTTTCGTCTACTAGCAAGCTCTCCCTCATATAAACGGCGTTGGAGACACACTTCGATTCCAGAATTGCTACAGCAGTCACATTGGAACTCGATTTGAGTTAGTATATTTCCAAGTCTGCTGTCAGCTCGACGTTCTAAGCCTTAAAGTTAGATGGCAAATTTGGTCATTCTTACGAGTCAAGACAGTTTGTGTCTAAGCGGCTTATCAAAGTTCAAAGTTTAGGTTAAATATCAGTTTTTTCACATCTACCTAGAGTTGCTTCTGACAACACGCAGATATTATGCTGTTAAAAAGTATCAGTTGGTATCGTCGTACTCGTAGTGCAGAATTGTTCGAACTACCCATTCAGTGTATTAGGATGCCTTTAATGAACTGACAGATCGGAAAATTACAACACTTGTAGGTAACTCGTTTGGGCTTAGGCTTGCTTTGTTTCACTTGCAAATTTCTCAGATTTTTTTTGCAAAGTTTTCTATGTGCTTAGATAATTTTGTTAATTGTACTACTTTTTTTACTGCAGTTTTCATTTTAAGACTACAAAATCGTTTCTTTGATTTTGCTTCATAATGATTTTCTAATTAAAACCGTCGGCCAAAGTGAAGTGTTTAGAGTTTGTCCTAAAGAGTTCAAACTTTTCACCCAAGATAACCCCACTCCCTTAGTCCACCAAAACACACTAAAATATTACCGCCCTCTTTTGTGACATACCGTTAAACTTCAAATCACTACAGGAGTCAAATACTCTACGCCTCATCCTCAGTCATCATCAAAAACCAGGTAAAAATGTCATACACATGACGGCTCATCTTGTACAACAGTACTGAACCAGGAATAACCCTCTCCAATAGTTTATCGGGACACGACTTCCAGCTGACTCTAAAATTCCCAATCGACTTGTTCAACGGTACTGGCACAGTAATATTATTTTGCAGTATAAATTACTGGGCTTGTATCGCGATACAAGTCCGTTGGGAGCTTTAGGGTCGATTGAAGAGAGGGCAATAGTTCATGAATGTTATCATTCGACTTGTAATATCGATTGAAGTTGATGTGCGCCACGTAGAGCCTTTTAGGAGGGTCTATAAGTCTAAGGGGAGGTATAAGTCTCTTGTAGACTTTAAACGTGGCTGGAGACCATACAGAGAATTAGTTGCAATGACCCAGTAGTAGGACTATTCGATTTGTATCATCGAGCAGAGTCGATTGATGTGGCACATGTGTATGACATAGGGTTCGTTTTTACTTGATCTTTGGTGGGAAGAGCAGAGTGCTTAAATTCTTTTATTGGACTTCGTTTGTGATTTGAAGTCAAAAGATATCCATATTGATCTGACGAAATGACGTAAGCTTTAAAATGAATAAAATTGAGTTATTAATAGTAACGAATAGAGAATTTTGTATTGAATTAATTCATACTTAACATAATTGACAAATTCTTAATTTTTAAATTATTTAAAATAAAAAATGATTAAACACCAGTTTTTCTACTTGTAAAATACGAATTAAATAAAGTTAGTTTTTTGGGCGAATCACTATCGATATGTCACATCAGGGGGGCCTTAGGAGACTGTCTCCAGAAACTTGAAAGAATTTGGAAACAGGAAAAATGTTATGTTTTCCAATTTAATTCAAACTTTCAAATATGATTTCTTTCCCCATAGGTCATATTGCCCGAAGGGGGCATTACTTGTATTTACCATCTTGGTGTACAAGGGTGGTAAAGGTTAACATGCTAATTTTGCGAAGCATCGCCTACTAAAATGTGAGTGCTGATTTTGACGAGCTCGGGGAATAGAGAAACTATCTTGTGGTGTATCCAGAAATTCCCACTGTGCGCAGTAACTGACGCGCTAATTGAGCATAACTCAATTTGTAGTCCCCTAAGGGGATCATAACATCATCATCAGGGATCTAACCGTGGTCATAAGCTTAATGTAGGTGGTCCACGTTAAACAAATACTGGATAACCTGTGCGCAAAGTTATGTCAACAAAATTACTAAAAAATGGAAACTTTTGTTGGTTTTAAGCGCTTTCTAATGAAATCAGAAGGTGCACCATAAGCTGCATATTTTCAGAATCTACGATAAATTTCATTTCAGAAATACATTTATTCATTGGGTCTGGGTAGCCTAAGAGATCTAGTCCAAAATGTCCGGTATAAAATTATAACAAAATTACTTTTTTGTCTATTTCAACGAATATCGCTTCAAACAATGCAGTGTTCAGCGGACGTTCGTGCGTACCCTTTAGGAGATTCGGTCTGGGGCCGCGGCTACTTAGCAAGATACAATATTTGCCATTCGCTAACGGAGCCTCCTAAAGCTACGTACGAACCGCCGCTAGCTCTGTTTCATGCCATTGGATGCGTCCTGTCGATAGTCAATCGTGGTAAGGCAATTATTGGTACGAATTTTTTTTTTTTGTAAATGGCCAGGAACTGCCTTAATCCTAAGTCATCAAAATCATCGCCCCTAGGCGAATAAACTTTTTCTTTCTTGATCCAAGCACTCCCTGAAAAGTTAGGTTACATAATCTTCCTAGCAAAATGCAAAATTATATAATATTTAGAAAGATATTCACCTAGGCGAGAAGATTTTGAACGTGTAAATACGTCATGGGTACGACTTTAGTTTACCGAGCCATATTTTTGGGCTGATTTCGACATCAATAGATAGTTTTTGGTCTTCTGAGTCTAATGGACCAGATTTTGGTGGGGGGGGAGAAATGAATCGGCAAAAAGTTTCGGGGGTCAGGATTTAACATGGAATTGTGTAGGAAACACATGTGGGTCTGTGGAAAACACCTAACTAAACTAAACTAACTAACCCAACCTAACTTAACCTAAACCTTTTTAGGCGGTTATGAGTCTTCTGGAGCTTACCATCCGTCCATCCTAAAGGACATTACCGAAGGCGCTTAAGCGCGTGAGTGTAGGCACAAGCAATGGCCTCGAGTTAAAGCCGCCAGGCAGACTAACCTGACTTCGTCTTCTCCCGGTGCCATTGATATTCGACCAGTTTGTCGGCAAACTGATCAGCGAGGGCAATGGTAATGTCCCGGATACTTATAACCAGATTAGGTTAGGCTTTTACATTGTTCATGTGTTTTTCATAGTATTTCATGAACTTGTTGCCTAGGCATTTTCCCCATTCAAATAAGTTCAAACTGTTGGAGTCAGAAGACCGAGAACTATCGATTGATATCAAAATCAGCCCAGAGAAAGTTGTATGGTAAACTAAAGTCCAGCCACGTCATGTTTAGCCTTAGGTTTAAGGTAGTTACCGATCATTTGCCAAAAAACACATTTCCAATCACTAATTGCCTATTATACCAGAAAAACCACTAAAAACGCTCCCGTCGAGATGCTTGCAATGAAATATAACACTTCATAGTTTAAAGTGACATTCGTTGAAACAGACAATAGAGGATATTGTTGTAGCTTTGTACCATACATTTTGGACTAAGAACTAAATGCATAAATGTAATTGTATTTAGAGCGAAGTTTATGGAAGATTCCTTCTGAATCCATGAGAAAATGCTTAAAACCATCAAAAGATTCCATTTTTTGCTATAAATTTGCGCACAGTAGGAATATGCGAATGTAAAGAGTAAGTTGTGTTACTCGCGAAGCCCGTCAAAGGTCAAGTAGGCGACACTTCTACGCAAAGTTAGCATTTTGACCTTGACCACCCTGGTACACCAAGGTGGTCCATACAAGTTATGTCTAGTACTTTAATGTGAGCTGTCGGCTCCCATTCCATGCCTTTACCTCCCACCTTTCCAGCCCAAGCACGATTAGATTTTCGTTGAAAACCACCTTAACATGAGATATTCGAATGTAATATCTAACCTTAACTTCTCTGCTCCCCAACCCCCAAGCCCTTTATGTATATTAAAATATTGATGGGGATGACATAGAGTGAGGAGTAGAGCGTTGAAAGTTGTTTTGTTGGACTTTTATGGTGATTTGGAGTTGAATGATATCCCACATGGGTGAGGGGGGGCGGTTGATGTATATTTTAATAGGCCTTGGGGGGTTGGAGAGCGCGGAACTTAAGATTGATTATTGAACTTTTGTGCTAATTTAGATTCGAAAGTTTCACATTAAGGTGGTTTTCAATTATAGTTTTAGTGGGGTTGAGGGCTAAGGAGTGGAAGGAATGGCATGCGGTAGTGAGCAGAAACATTTGTGGTAATGTAGATTCGAATATCTCACATTAAAGTTGTTTTTCAATGAATATTTTAATGAGTTTTGGAGGGCTGGAGACACGGTTTTCAATAAAGATCTCCATGAGGTTGGGAGTAGCGGTATGGGGAGCAAAACGCTTAAAATTGTTTTATTGAACTGTTGGAGTCGCTGGATGTTACATGATGAGATTGGGGTTTTGTTGAATAGTTCAAGGGGTGTTGGTGGTAATGGGGTAGGTGTATTGGGTGGCGTTTTTTAACTTTTTTTTATTGGACCGCTTGCTCAAGTATCACCAGAATTTTTATTACACATGCGACTTGAGAAGTATACTTTACAAGAAGAAGTTAGAAAGAGTTACAGTAATAAGTTGTAAGGTGAACCACTTTAAGCCGGCCCTGCTTGAGACGATGCTTAATCTCGTCACAGATTTAAATTAAGGACGTTTGCTCCCTATTGTAGCAGTTACGGCTATTATACGTCGCCGCTCTTATTAAGTGACACTTTTTTAGATTAACATTAGCTAATCTAAAAGTTAAAGGAAATATTCGTTTAAGAAATGAGTTCGCTCGCGCCGTGAAACAATAATCCTCGAAGTCCAGGGCTTAACTGTTATGGAATAAGTTTACGAAGAGAAGTAAAAAATGTAGAGTTAGCGTATACGATTGGGTAAAACACTAAAACAGGTAGCTTTGGTTAGTTTAAGCAGAACGGAACGGGGTACAAAACGTAAAATAACGTCAAAGGAGCAAGTGCGATCAGAGGCTCAGCCCTTTTGTGCCGGTATTACGTGAGGAATAATCCCTAATAAGTGGTCGAACAAAACTTGGAGCGGTAAATCGCGCAAAAACGCTCTCTCGTAAGCTTTAACTGGTGTGTGCTAAATAGTTGTTGACGTAATCTCGATTGTGGTGGCGATTGTGAGTTACTTAAAGTTCACCCAAAGTGGAAGATGACAATCACGGGCAGCAACGCTGAAGAGATGCGTCTCGACACCGTACTTTAAAATTATAATTTTAGCTGCTGCGAACGTGTATCGCGTTAGATGATTTACTCTGCGAAGCATTTCCTTCGGAGATTTTACGGAATTAAGGTTATTTCGTATGTTCGGGTTATACACAGAGTAGTCATTCTACTAACAGTTATTAGTGCTAGCGGTATTATTTATAAGGTTGCATTATTGATCAGGCGGGCGCGAACAAAGGACCGGAAGGCAATATGAACCCGAGTTAAGACGTTGGTCAGCTCGCCTGGATTAGGGCCCGTAGGATTAGCGAGTGCTGGACTATACACAGCGTGGTAAGCCGGTGGGATTAGGTCCGGGTTGGATCCGGCGGGCCGCTTACGAAGTGTCCCCGAGATTTAGAGCGGAGTTTGGGTTTACCGCATCTGCATCGTAAGACCGGCCAAGACGCTAGCCTAATAACAAAAATAAATCTGGGACTTAGAAAGAAATACCGGAGCTTAACTCTCATGACGTTGCACACATAGTTCTTTGTATGGCAGCCGTCTAAGTAAGCTCAAGTCGAGCCAACTAATCCTTAAGACGCAGAGCTAGGTCTGGGTTGCTCCAGTTAAAGCTCCGTAATATGCAGAAACCTTCTTAACCTAACAGGATTAGCATAGACAAGCGTGCGCGGCCAGCAAGCCTAATACCTGCTCGTGTGGGTTCATTGTGCCTACGGCGACGGGGTTGACTACTACGAGAGAGCTGTTTCTTTCTGCTTTACTTTACTTCGTCCTCATCGAAACTAGCGCAATAAAAGATACGCGCCCCCGTCAATTTGTTCCAACAGCAGGTCTGTCGTTTTTGAACTTAGAAAGGAAATGAAGAAATCTTCGGCAGCGCACAACATTAAATGTCATCTGTGTGCCGCTATCAATTGATCTGTCTGTCTTTCTTATCTCTGGATACTTTTCCGCTTTACACGTTTCCATTAAATTCGCAGTGACTGAAAAGATTTTGTATTCCGAGTGTCGTGGATCTGTCGCGTTGCCCTCGGCTTCGAAACCGCTTACGGTCGAAGTATTTATCTCCTCATCTTTGCGCAAATCTTTCGAACATCGTTTAGCGAACACGTGACAGCTACCGGATCATTCGGTTATTATTATGAAATAAGAGCGTCGCAAACGACACTAACCGTTTTATGGCATAATATGAATAGAATTATTTTTTACGCGCTTACCTACCTACTCGTGATTATTGTATTTGTATGTAAATGGCTAAGGCCGACGTATAATGAACCGTACGTATCCAAATCCAAAAACAAACAGCTTATAAATAAGTGTTACACAGATTAACAAAACGTATCTTGAAAGATTTACGATTCGAGTATCTCCTCGCTAAGTCGTATTATTAAGATCCTTTACTAAATCTTCATTTTTTTATCATGTACTTTTTTCGTTCTAGGTAAATCCCTACCGGTTCATTGCGTCGTGGAAACGATTTCCATTCTTGAAGAAGGTCGTGTCATCCACCAAGGTCCTTGGAAGCGACGCTCGCTGATAGAAACCGACAGCTACGTTATCATACCTGTGGGAACTCCTTTTCAAGGGCTAGTTCAAGCAGCCCTGTTGCGTTTGGGTTATTCAGCCGATAGCGCGGCTACCGCTAAAGGATCAGTGGTCATTAAGAACTGGAAAGCACTAAGCGTAGATCAAATCTCGGACGACCCACTCGTTACAGTTGGGGATATTTTAGGCGAATTGACGGCAGTTGCTACCCTTCGCATTCAGCTGGTGCGGAGTCGTTCAGCAGTGTTTTCGGACATCAAAGAAAAGCTGCTGAGATTTTTTCTTGCGCAGTCTCAAGGCCTTCTAGTTTCTGCCGGATGCCCCATCGATGAGGTGCGTGAATATATTATTATTTCAGTTTTGTTAAGCAGATTAATTGTTGTTAGACGATAAACACGAGCTTCTGAAATATCAACGCGGATCTGTAAATTACTTGATAGGTATAGACGTAATATGCGGATATTAGATGTACGTCTTACTTAAGAAATGGATAGGAATGAATGTATTAAGGGTGCAGAGAATAGCAGTAACCTCGCTTTTAATAAGATTATGTAGCATTATTTTATGGTATTAATGAGATCAAAAGCCTTCTACATCCAGCAATGCTGAGCGGATCCGAGGCCTTGTGCTTCTATTGTGTCGCTTCTATTCTCAAATTGTTTGTTATAGTCAACTGCTATTTTTTCTGCATGTAAGCCGATACGAAATGTATGTGTACTAAATTTCAGATTATTTCTCGATAAATACAGGTGCTCGTTCAAAAATAACTTATGTTGCGTTTTAATTGTAAATAGAACTAAAAAATTATACGTTCCATTATCTCATTTGCACTTGTTACTTTTTATCTCAATAACTCCTTTTTTCAAAGCGTTTACTCTCTTAATACAAAACTTCGCTGTGGGCATAGTTTATAAAGGGGAAACTCGACTAATTTCGTTATCATAGGCCTAACTGATTTTTTAAGGAAAGTGGGAACTTCAGAAAAATTTGATGCATAATATACCGGATCTTGCATGAAGAAACACGCCATACAGAATACAACATGATTAGTGTCGGACTGGCAGCATTAGGACCCACCACCGGACAGATGATCCATGTGGGTCCGTCTGTCTTTTTTATAAGTACACCAATGAACATAAATATTTTGCAATTTTCCATGTACGAGGTAAGCGCCATAAATTCTCGACCTGATATAGAAAAAATAAACTTGGTAAGATATAATAATTTTTATTTTTCAATATAATCTCCCTAATGTCAATACACTTATTACAACGTGGAATTAATTCAATGCTCTTGTAAAAATAATTTGAAGTATTTCTTTCAAAATGTTCAATTACAGCTGCTTGCAAGTCGTTCTCGTCTTTAAAAACGACGTCCCCTAAGGTCTTTCTTTAAATTGAGCAACAAATAATAGTCACTAGGAACCATATCCGGACTGTACGGTGGATGATCGAATAGAGTGGGGCAAAAAATAAGTTTGTCAGTCTCCCATTTCATTCATCAATATAAATGACTATTAAAAAAATCAGCTCAATCGGAGTACTCTAAGCCTTGCCCCTGGTATCTCGTCTCTTTTACGGGACACTCGAACGGAACATACTCATTTTTAATCAACATAATCTGGTAATTAATACAATATAATACATGCCCAAAAGAAATATAATGACAGTTGGCTCCACATTAGTGATTACTGGGTTACTTTTATATGAAATACTTTGATAATCTTTGATCATATGAAACAAAAACACTTAACAGAACAAACAGCAAAACACTTTATACGTTTTTGATTATTAACGCGAATGTCGTTGAGTTCTACACATTTTTAAGAGTCTTTTTTTCGAAGTCTGGAATAAGGCGGCTGTGTTGCTTAATGACTTGTAAAAGAAACTGCCTCTGTGGGCAGTTTCTTTGTGGTGTTGTGGGCATAATCTTGGATGAGGATGGCATTAACTACTTTAACATGTACAAAATTGCAATCTCCTGGTAAGCAGCGTCTGCCTCCCATTGACAAGGTGGTTTGGTCAACCAGTCAGAGCCGAATCCAAGCGTTTGAAATAGCAACCATGACTTGGCTCCAATCAAGGATACTAATTTGGAAAATGGATTCAGTGTGGGGAATACAGGAACTCCTAATTCCAATAGTTTAGAATCAGAAGGCTTCACTTTGACACACATACATAGACGTTCAAGGTTTTTCAATACACTCTACTTAGGCTTAGAATACTCCGATTGAGCTGATTTTTTTATGGTCATTTATATTGATGAATGAAATGGGAGAATGCCTGGGAAGCAAAATTCTGACAAACTTATTTTTTTGCCCCACCCTAATGATCCAATGCTTCAAAGCCGCATTCGCGAATGGCAGCTTGTGAAATTGCGGCAGTATGAACGGGTGCATTGTCATGTAATAATCGAACTCCTCTTGTCAATTTTCCTCGACGTTTTTCACGCATATTGTTTCTCAATTTATGCAATGAAGACGCATAATATGTACTGTTAACAGCTGTATTGCGTTCTTTTAAATCAATCAGTAAAATGCCGTCACAATTCCAGAATATTGTTGTCATAACTTTCTTCAGTGGCGTGCGGTCCATGGAAGCAATGGAAGCTATGCTTCCCTTAAGAATTTATTAAAAATAAAAAAACAATGCTAACAAAAATATTTTTATAAAATTATGGTTATCGTTTATTTAAATTTGTAATATTTAATCAACTTAAAGCTTAATATCAATTCCGTACAGCAAAAAGCTTAATTAGAGTATTATTTTAAATCAGGCTCATTAAACTTGCACGGAAAGGTAATACCGCTTCAAATGCGTTACATACACTGGATATAAGCACGGATTTCGTTGCTTACCGCTCTTCTCCTCGCCTCACCGGACGATGCAGTTGACATTATTTTTAGTGTGCACCGTGCCCAAATGTTTATTTATTATAATTTGGTATTTGTTCGATTTAGTGTTTGTTAAATGTTACTTAAGTAATCTAAATCTGCGAATGAGGCTGTATTTTGAAACATTTTATTATTTCAATTTATATTTTAAGTTAAGTAACCCTTATGACGAAATTTAACTTTTCGAGATAAACGCATTTAAAGTTTGATAGCACTATATAATAAATAAGTAAAGTGTTTTATTTATTTCTTTATATAGCCATCAATCTTAAAGATACACATTTGTAACCAATTTTCTTTAAAAAGGAAGGTTTAGAAGTCCCAGAACAGTTAAAATCTCAAAATCGAAAAATTTCGTCATAAGGGTCCTTTCTTCGGACAGGGTCACATTTTCTGCATACAGTTTGAAGAGAAATTACAAATTATTGAGAAAGGCAGACCAAAACCAGAATTTTCAAATTTAACAACAAAGATTAAAACCTGCACCATGTATTTTATTGCTAAAAAAGACCGGAAAATCGAGTTGCTTTATAAATAAATAGTAGTATTTTTTTAAATAAATAATAATAGTGAAGAATTCCGTAAATATAAAGTGTAAAAGTTCTTTTGTGAAAAACTTTTAAGCTTAATAATTATAACATTTTTTTAATTGTACCTAGGCATATTAAAATTAAAATCTTAGTTGCTTCCCTATCCTAAATTCTCACCACACGCCACTGACTTTCTTTGTCGATTGAACGACTTTCGCTTTTTTGGGAAGAGGTTCATCGGGTTGCCACCATTCCATCGATTCCCTTTTGAATAGAGGATCATAATACAGAACCATTATTCCATCTCCAGTGACAATGGACTCCAAAATTGTTTGGGTCGTCTCCACACAAGTTTAAAAACGAGCGCGCACCTTCGACGCGACGTTGACGTTGAACAGCAGAAAAAAGACGCGGTACCCATCTTGCACAAATTTTATTCGTACCCAAATGGTCATGCAGAATTCAGACATCACTGCTAACTCCTTAACTTTCAAACGGCGATCTTCTAATACCATTTCTTTAATGTTTGCAACTTTTTGAGACGTTACCGCTTCAATTGGCCGACCGGTGCTCATCATCTTCAAGAGATTCTTTCCCCAAACGGAAACATTTTGACCACTTATTTGCAGTGGAATATGAAGGAGATAAATCACCATAAACGCCATCTAAACGTTGTTTGATTTGATTAGGCGTGTGCCCTTCTTTTGTTAAAAATTTAATGACCGCGCGGTACTCAATTTTCGTTAGCTACGACATTTTCATGCACTCGTCACGATGCTTGAGTGGCTACTAAGATCTATTACGCTTCTAGCCGTAATATATATAGTGTAAGCCTCTTAAATGTTCAAATATGACGCAACCGAGTTTGAACATGTTGGCACCTGTAGAAGCCTACCGGGCCGAGAATTTATGGCGCTTACCTCGTACCAAAGGTATTCCATTTACTTTTAATTCACATCGGCAGTCCAAATACTCGCATACCAACAGACAGACATACTGCAAACTGCGACGATCAATATTTAACTAACGGGTACGGATAAAAAGGAGGCATTTTCATTACAACGCACTGGTCGGGGATTCCCGTGGATTTGAACATTCTTGGCAAAACTCAAAATGATTTGCAGTTCTGGTACCAATTGTTAGACAAATTACAAATTTCAATAATTTAACTCATATACAGACAAGTCCCGCTCTCTAGCGTCACGCAATTGAACGCAATCGAATTTATAAATTAGTTTCATTATAAAAATAATAATTAATTAGAATAGAGACACAACCCATAAAATCATGAATCGTGTGAAAATCACAAACGATACCGTAGGACAGCACTGTTTCGATATTTTAAGTCTCATCAGCTAGATGTAATCGTCCGTAAGCTTTTCTTTTTCTCACATACACACACGCACACCATCCAGGCTTAAATACCTGCCGTGAATAAACATGAATCCGGAAAAGAGGCAAATGCAACATCTGCAGAGTGCCAGCCGCACATACATCTGTAAGATGTCATACAATATGACTAACAAACCACATATTAGAATAAATCTTATAGTATATTAATGGAAATAAATATAGATAGAATAATTACAGGTTACTAGTATTAAAACAAAAATAAATATCAGCCGTTATTTTTGTTTGTAATTGTTAATAAAAAGCAGCAAAAATAATTCTCGAAATGCAAAAACGTTATTAAAAATGTAAACATTTTTAAATCAAAACAAAAACTAAATAAACGTAAAACTCTGTACGAAAGAAGTCAAGAAGATAATAATTTATGCTCGCGGTTCGTCCTTGCATGGTTTTACATTTTTATTTTACATTTCTTGTATTACGTTTACGCTACGAGGTAGTCTCCTATCTGACATGCAACCCAATCACTCACACCCATAGTTCAGGTGGCGAAATTTTCCAATTTAAAAAATCCAACAGCCCCAATTGGGTTTTGAACCCACGACTTTTGAAATACGAGTAGCGCTCAGTGGCTTACTACCCTGAGTGGTCCACTGGGTGATGCCAGTGGTCCAGTGGACCACTGCCTCAGTGGTCCTATCATTTTCATTTATATTCATTATTATTTTGTTTGTAGCAGCGTTTTTACGTTTTGAAAATTACTGTTTTTACATTTTATTGACGATTTCAAACATAAATTTAATCATATAACGTCTGATATTTTATTTTTGTTTTAATTAACAACTAATAGTTGTGTTGTTAAAGCTTTAAATAAATAACAGAACCCATTTACACTAAAAATACTTCCGAAGTACAACCTCACTAATTCTATCTAAAGAATATTATTTACAGTCAGAAATGCTATTGAAATTCTGGCGTCGGCCTATATTTTTAGGAGTGGGGTATCAGGATACTAATAATCTCCCACAAGGCAGTCTTAAATTGTTTCTGTTCCGTATAACGTTTAACGATAGGGTATTATAAAAATATTAGTAGTGCCATTTGAAAGTACGAATTATTTATATGACTTAATAGTAAATATAAAAATGGCAATTATGTTAATACTTTTTATTGAAGTTGCCAAAGAATTATTTGTATGACGTAATAGTAAATATAAAAATGATAATTATATTAATAATTTTTATTACTAAGAGAATTACTTTATTGTAATAATTTTATTGATAGAAGTTTTAATGATAGAACAATATGATTTTCTATTTTCGACCTACCGTCCATATTTTCTTCGACTTTACTGAAGGTAATGTTTTATACATGCAGATTCTGGAATATTACGTTCCCAGTCGATTATAAGTTTATTACGTTAATTTTGTCTGCATTATTTATTTAACTTTCAGTAGATATACTTCAGCACCATGGAAATATATCTATATTACAGTTAAATGATCCTTCGAAACTTTTTCCCGCATTTGGCGCTGGCCACATATTTGGTCCTTCGAGCCGGATTCACTTTTGAATTGATTCACATTTGACTCCTGTACCTGATCACTTATAATAGATTATAATGACTGTGGTCTATCACAATACTATGTTTAAAACCTAATATACATTTTCATCTGTGAGGAAGGAAATTATTCTAAACCTTGTATTACATTTTTCCAAATAATAACATTTATTTTCAGTTATAAATTTTATGAATGGAAAGACAAGATTTAAAACCAATAGAATTTCTAAACCGTTATTAGGTCAAGCAATCCCTCGGTTAGGAACACACGGTATCAATAAAATTAGTCAAGGACGACCTTTTTCTTCCCTTTAGATTCAAAAAACATTTTCAAACTGCATGTTGTAAAATTTGCATGGTTATGAATGGCCCTCTAAAATCCACACATGGAAGAGAACAATTTTAGAATTTTTTTAAATTAGAGGTTTTACGCATAGAAAAAGGTAACATGGTTACCAAAATACGTATTGGCATAAGTCAGATAAAATGTATGGTTAGGAGACACCGTTTAAAATATAGTCCTGTGCCTGATTGCCTCCTGAAAACATACAGTATGGTCATTATTAGTATGTTATCATGTATGTCCAGTAGCCCACACAATGGCTCAAGAAAACCCTGTAAAATTACTTACTATTTCTTTACCGCACTTTGATGGTTCATATCAGAATTTTGATAGTTTTTTAGCAACTTTTCAAGCCTTAGTTGGTTCTAACCATGATTTACCAAATCAAAAAGTTTCTAGATCTCAACTGCTTAAAAGGCCCCGCAAGGCCAATCGAGTTAAGCGTCACTGAATATAATTACGATTTGGCTATCGAATTACAAAAAGAACGATACGACAATCAAAAGCTATTTATTTTTAACTATTTTGGCTCTTTATTGTCGAAGAACTTTGTCATAAATTGAATTTACAGTGGTATTCTGTCAATTTGACTATTAAGGGTGTTAATTGTTTCACATCCACTCGTTTCAAGTATCCTAAGCTGAAGATTTGTTCCATGAGGGTAGGTATGAATCTGGAATTACTTGTCTAGTCATCAATTTAACTTGTCTATCGATTGGTCATCGTTTGGCCATATGTTCAGCTTCAGTTACCAAATTACCCTCCCAACTGATGTGAAAGTTGCAGATTTTAATTCAAACTTGGTAATTACTTCAGAAAGGGCGTAATTGTTAAAAATATATTGTTTAGACAATTGATCGTTTTCTCAAAACGTATGACCAGAAGTGACCAGGGCTTCAGTTACCAGAATTATCCCCTCAACTGTTGTGAAAATTGCAGATTTTAATCCAAACTTGGTAATTACTTCAGAAAGGACGTAATTGTTAAAAGTATATTGTCTAAACGTTTGACTATTTTTCTAAAATGTTTGACCAGAAGTAACCATGGTTTCAATTTCCAAAATTACCCCTTACCTTTTCCTTAATTCCTTCTCAATTCCTAAATTTGTTAATTTCACAAGAAACTTGCATTTGGTGGCCAAATTAATTGCTTTATGGTCAATAGTGGTCAACCGGACTCAACTAATGAATTTCGCGTGTACGAAATTCAGGGGCTAACTTCATTGACACCTCTGCTCGTTTTCTTAAACTATGTATCGCTCTTATTTCTTTCATTCTTCATATTTGTTGCCGTAGAGTTAAAATAATCCTTTTGAGCAACTCAGTAATGTCATATGGTATAGTTTAAAAATTTTATTTTCCACCATACCACCCAAAAAATAATCCAGAAGTGATAAATCAGGTGATCGTGCACGCTAATTTACATCACTATTATTAGAAATGACTTTATTCTGAAACATTTTCGAAAAATAAATTTCTTACTCTTTTGGCGTTGTGAGTCGGCGCACCATCTTGCTGAAATCACAGGTAGTATTTAGTTAAAGCCAAAAATCAAAATTTAACTGAACTGTTGGCGAGTTTTTTTCTTGGCAAACTAAGCAAAGCCCTCAAAATATGTTTTTTTGTCATTTTGTTACCAAAGCACTCTCTTCAAAAACGAATAATTTGGAAAAAATAAAAAAGTAATCCATAATGGAAGATACATAATTTAAATTGTAATCAGAAATAAATGCTTTATTTACCTCATAAGAACAAAAAAGTTGAACGTGTTTATCCATAATGATGTTTGAACTTCCATAAAAAAGTGCCCTAATAATGATTAAGTGAAAAATGCCTAGCACCATTGGTTTTTGGTTAAAAAATAATAATGAAAATCACGCTTTTTCCAATTTTTGCCTCAATTTGACTTCGTATGTCTTAAGATAACCGAGATTCGAAAAACGATCACCCTGTGTGCGTGTGCGTGTGTGTGTGTGCGTGTGTGTGTGTGCGTGCGCGCGCGCGTGCGTGCGTGCGTAAGTGCGTGCGTGCGTGCGTGCGTGTGTGTGTGTGTGAGAAAGAGTGTATGTGAGTGTGTGTGAGTGTGTGAGTGAGTGTGTGTGTGTGAGTGTGTGAGTGAGTGTGTGAGTGAGTGAGTGAGTGAGTGAGTGAGTGAGTGAGTGAGTGAGTGAGTGTGTGTGTGTGTGTGTGTGTGAGTGTGTGTGAGTGTGTGTGAGTGTGTGCGTGTGTGAGTGAGTGAGTGAGTGAGTGAGTGAGTGAGTGAATGTGTAAGTGAGTGCGTGCGTGCGTGCGTGCGTGCGTGGGTGTGGTGTGTGTGTGTGTGTGTGTGTGCAGGGTGGCAGATTTTTCATTGTCTAGGTTATATCTGCTGAAATATTAAAGGTAGAATAAAAAGTTAAATGAGAGACTTGTTTACCATAATCTGATCTATAAAATATCACAAACAATTTTTTGCATGTCCAGCTTATTTTCCGGAAAATGTCCAAGTTTAATTTTTTACATGGACGTTCTGTATATTTTAGTGGATTCAGTTCTAAATTTACAATGATATATCACAACTACCTTTTTGCTTTTAAATTACACCGTCCACTGGTACATTTTCAAAACGTGATACTGTCCAAAATGTATGGATAGGGATACTTAGCAACGAAATTTTATGACCTCATTTTCACAATGAGACTGTAAACCAGGACAGAATTTATTATTTGTGCAAAACGTCAATCTTCCATTCCACACGGCGAAACTTGTGGCTTCAACACGACGCCCTTCCATTCCACACGGCGAAACTTGTGGCTTCAACACGACGCCCCACCTCACAATGGACAATTTTGCGTTAGCAAATTATTTAAAAGGTTTAAACACTGAATTTAGTCAAAAACGTATCGGTAACAGAGTTTCCTAGGTCACCTGACTTGTCTATTCTTGATTTCTTTGTATGGGGTTTTCCGAAAAACCAAGTGTATGAGACTTATCTAAATGTTCAGGAACTTCAAAATAAAATCACTGCAGCTTGCTTGTTAATTACAGTTACAATGCGGCGAAAAGTCAGAGGAAACCTAATCAAGCGGGCCCAAATAGGTTTAGACCTTCATGGTGGACAATCTGAGCAGTCATTATAAGAAAAATTGTTGCGTATTATTCAATTTGTGAAATAGTAATTAAATAAAAGCTGGCTCTAATTTTGTAATCGCAGAGTAAATAAAAAGAATCATAGCCACTCTGATAATTTTATTTTCTCAACTATAAGATGTAATTTAAAGGCAAAAAGCTGCTTATGATATGTCATTGTAAAGAGAAATTTATTTAGAACTTTATTCCGTAAACATATACAGGTTGTTACATTTACAAAATTAAAGTTGTATATTTTTCTGTAAAATTTTATAAATCAGGTTATGATAAACAAGCCTTTTGATTACTTTTTCCTCTACTTTTAATATTTCAGCAGATATAGCCTGGACAATGAAAAATTAGTCACCCTGTATATACGGATGCCTATGCCATGATCTCACCCTTATAGAATTTTTATTTATATATCGATTTAAATGAAATTTAAAAGATTTAAATACACCATGAAAACGAATATTTGTATGCATATATGGTTTTACCGGAAGTGACATCAATTCTTTTTATTTTAAATGGAATACCCTGTATATTTTTACAATTCCGATTTTGTGGATTATTCTGAGTAGGAATATGTATCATTTGTCATTTTTGTTGCCATGGTTATTTAAAGGTGACTTTAGGGAATTTTTACCTATTGAATCTGAAGGTTATGAATCAGGGTGTTTTTGCTGATAGACTGATCTAGTAGCACTAGAAGAATACAATTTTGCTCGTTTTTTACATTTTCGCCATTATACCTCATTGTAATTCTTCAATGCAGTGTTACTCGCACTTTTCAAATTGAACATCAAATGTCTATAGGATTGTAGTAGTCATTCAATTCTCCTTCAATTGCATATTGGGTATAATATGGGTCTAAATTCACTTGATATATACCAAATGTCTTGTTTTTTAGATAATCGATAGTTAATTGAGGAAATCAAACTATATTGTCTTGAATATTTTGCTACGGACCCTGCCCTCGCCACAAGTTTAATTGTTCACTTTTGATTCGATTATGCGTGATTTCAATTATTCTCACTTCTAAAGCGTCATTAAGTCCTGCGCGTGTAATCGCCTAAGTGTAAGCGTTGCTGAATTGGAATCACATCTCGGAAAATATTGCCCATTTCTCGACTGTAATGCAATCCACCCAATCTTTACTTTCTACCACTGTTTTATTTTATTCTGATTATTATTTGACATCTCGTTTATTAGAATATTGGCGTCGTTATTTCTAACATCCAAAAATAAGGCCGTAAACATCTATTATATACCTATTAGGAGCCATTATATACCACCAGACCCGCCTTGAATAGGGTGTATTTCTTGTGGGCTGAATAAGATTGCCTCTGTATACGAACATGCAAAGTTCCTGGTTTATTCATGTAGGAAGAGTATCACTGTATATCCGGAGTTGGATTGTACAATGTATTGGAAAATTCTGTGACATGTCTTTGAATGGAGTGATTTCGGTCTTGAACTGTTTCTTCATCGAAGCCCAAGTGTATAATTCTGTAAAATAACTAATTGACGGAATGCCAAATGTAATGCAAAATTATTTCTAAGTTTAAAGATAATTGTATCAACGTTTTGGTTCATCCTGTATAGAATAATTAATGTTAAAGTGGGATTAAAAAGTAACTTTGTCTCTGAAATCTCTCCAGATAATAATTACAACATAGAATACATAACTTTAGACCTTTATTTTTGGTTCACCCTGTAGTTTTAGAGGTATGTTGCTGGTACAAAAGTTTCTTTGGACATCCAGTAACAACATATTAAAATATAAAACGAAGTTTCATGGAACCCAGAATGCGTACAATTTGTGCGATGTCACAACATTCAAACGATTCCAAATAAATCAATAAGTAGCCTACAAATCTTAAGGTCGTTAAAAGGTTCTTAGCTATCGTTCTCAAAAATTTTCAAACTTAAATCACTTTACTTCGTTACAGCTCAAGACAGAATAACTTTATTTGACTACCGTTCTAACCGGAATGACCTTACTTATCTGCTATTCAAAGCAGAATAACTTTACTAAGACTAAGAATAAGTGCGACTAAGACTAATCTTCCTAAAAATGGTTAAGCTAACCCAGACCTGTGCAAATTTTTAAGGGAAATGGTCATGTTCGTAGTCAATGCACTTTCACATCCAGCGGTTTCGTATTAAAAAAGTGTCTTGGTTTCGGTCATAGAGTAAGACGTCACATATTTACATTATTGGTTACGAAGATATGGGTTTCCCAAGTTGGCACATATTTAACAGCTGGGATCACTGAGAGGAGAATCGGGTTGAAATTTGGTACAATTGAACTTGCTTAAAACAATGCTGATTTACTTAAATATATTTTCAATACATTAAAATGTTAATATAATAGTATTTTGTAACAATACACATTCAGATACAGTTAAGCGGTAAGCAACTGCTTACTTTTCTTCATAGCTGATACGGCCCTGGGAGTGTGTTGCGTTTCAATCACACTGGTTTGGCACACCTAAGCAAACTGTTAAAGTTAATTTAAATTCTTATAAATTCAAATGAAAAGCATTAAGTTTTTGCTTTGTTTCGGGGTGTAATTTATGAACCTAATTAAGGTGCCGAAAGAAATGCTCAGCAGCAATGAGAAACGTAATGATCCAAGTACTTTCAGGTAGCTCATTCAATAGAACTATTTTCATTTGTTACGCTAATCCTGAAGCACATTTTTAGTCCTTGGTGCAGATAATTAGACAGAATTTAGTCCTCAGTCCAAGGCTGCCTTTGATTACTGACAAGATTATTGATCAAAAGATAAAATACGTGTCTTGTGAAATATATTAATATGAAACATACTAAGACAAATCCGAAACTAAATTTGGTTACAAACCTGGACAAACTTTCTGATATTTCTGCCTATTTATATTTTCTTGAAACTTTCTGCTGTAGTGATTCCACAGTTAAGTTTAAAAGCAATAATTGTTCTCAAAAGCATATAATATATATTTTCCTTTTAATATCAAAAGTTTGATATAAAGAAGAGCTTGCCTTTGGAATCAAAAATGGAGAAAAGGGTCAGGGAAGGATAACATATATCATCAGTAGATGTAGTAGCAGTGCGGCGAGATCAGAAGATGACTGTCGAATTTTCAGAAGAGGCCGTTGGAAGACAAAACTGAACACTGGTGATAAAAAGGGTTTAGTTGTCAACCCTGAAGTATTGCTGGGGGCAGTGGCGGATTTAACACTTGAGGGGCCTGAAGCGCTACAAATTTTTGGGGCCCCCAAGGATTAACATAAATTAAGGTCTATAAAACAAAAAATAATAAACTATAAAAAAATAAACAATTTACCAAAATCGAAAACTTTTTATTAACATTATAATAAATTATACTTATATGGATACTGTATTGTACAAATCAATTGGTAAGTGCAGAAAGGTAACATTATGTCCATAATATCAATGTCAAATCAAATATTAATGCAAAAATATATAAAGTACTAACAAAATAATTCAAAATATCTGAACGCAACAAAAACACACGCGCAAAATATAAACAAGCAGAGAAGTGAGGTTGATTAAAATACTACTAAAACAATGGTGGATTCACGCATGCTTATATAAATTTGGATTGGCGGGACCAGGCGAGCTTCGCATCTGTAAAGTATAATCTGTGGTCAAATCCGGCAAATAATTATCTGCCTAGTCATTTACTAAGTGACGGGACAGACAGTAAAACGAGAATAAATCTATACGATTTTGCTTCATGCCTAGGCATGAAGAGGGTTCATTGAATGAAGGTTACTAAATGCCGTTGTTTAGAACAGGCAGTTAGTAAATGACTTCATGTGCTGTGGGCAAATAAGGTAATAACATGCACATTTTTTTGCAGAACATTCTTTAGGCAAGGGTAAAGATTTTCCAAGTGTTCATCTAAAAAAATGTTCTACGAAGAAATGTGCATGTTATTACCTAATTTGCCGACAGCACATTAAGCCATTTACTAACTGCCTGTTCTAATTTAGTAAATTTAGTTTAATTTAGTAAATACCTAGGCATCTAACAAAATCGTATAGATTTATGTTCGGTTTACTATCTGCCCCGTCACTTAGTAAATGACTAGGTAGATAGTTAGTTTTCCGGATTTGACTATCTTCCTGCGACATATGTACTGTTCTGGCAGGAAAATCTCGCACGATTTTTATCAAGTAGGCTGATTTTTCTTAAATTTTAGAGGAGTAATAAAGACTTTTCATGACATGACACAATATCATAGGCGCGTCAAAAATAACTATTTCAATAGAAATAAAATAATATTGGCTGATTTTATTATTAATATAAAAAAGAATTTATATCAAGACACATCATTTTGATTTAGAAACTACGTATTTTATTAAATTGTACTTTATGACATATGTCATTAAAAGAAAAATAACAATTTGACATAAGTAAAACTTGCCACTGGATGTAAGACCGTTTACAAAATGAAGAAAATCGAGTGAAATTTTTCTGCCGGCATAGTACTTAATCGTATAATTTTAGGTTTTTGGTATAACTGATTTATTATTCGTTAATTAACATTATACGCACTAATAAATATTAAATAATAGCTATTTATGTAACAAGTACATAATGTAGAACTTTATAGATGAGCTCAGTTTATGGCCGAGCGAGCGAGGCCTATAAAAAGGGCGACTCTATAAAGTTCGATTATGTAAGAGTTGCATACAAAGCTTTATGTCCGACTCCTAAAATTGGCTTATTATTAAAAAAAATCAGTTTATAAATTTGACATCTATTCTTGACAGAAGAAAACTTGACATGTAATATACAGTTGCCATTGGAAAACTGAATATACTACACTTTATTTTACAACTACCACTTTATTTTACGAGTACAATAATAAGCCAGTTTACTGCCGCAAAACAATACAATAAACAGTACTTTATAATGCAATAGGACATAATAGCTATTTATGTAACAAGTACATAATGTAGGACTTTATAGACAAGCCTCGTTTATGGACGAGCGAGCGAAGCGAGCAAGGCCTATAAAAAGGGCGCGTCTATAAGGTCCGATTATGTAAGAGTTGCATACAAAGCTTTATGTTCGATTCCTAAAATTGGCTAATTATCAAAAAATTTTACGAGTACAATAATAAGCCAGTTTACTGGCGCAATACAATACAATAAACAGTACTTTATAATGCAATCGGACATAAATACATTTATTTTACAATCAGTTATTTTACAATGGAACTTTTCTACTTTTACTATACCAAAAACAATTGACAAAAGTCATTCAGGAATTTTACCCGTTGAAAAGCGTTGTAAAATTTCCCTTCACCGAACGTCTTATCAGAAACCATTAATTCAAGAAATTATAGTCATCATAGTAGTCTGATGACCGCGCTGATGCTGATTGTGCGAGAAAGCAAGTGTTCGGAGCGACAGAGATAATACATTCCTCGCAAGTCTGTTGTGAAACAGTATACTCCGTTACAATATTTTACTTATGCTTGCCTTTTCGTAGAAAACTATAGTGTGTCAGCCGATATGAATGATATAATCCGTTTTTGTTTCACTTTTCGCGAGAAAGTGAATTCCACGCCAATAATTGTTATTTATCGGGTGTCCAGTGCGGTCCTTGGCAGGAGGCCTCGGCGGGGCCCCCTGACTTGCGGGGCCTGAAGCGGCCGCTTCAAGCGCTTGTGCCTAAATCCGCCACTGGCTGGGGGGGGGGTGCAAGTGTTGGTTGGACCCTTCAAGATAATACATTCCCAATTAAAGCTACCTTCAAAGTCAGTTAGTTAGATCGGGAAATGGTTGGTCTAAATCTTTCAGTGGGCTCTTCAGGAAAAGGTTTGGGAAGATATGAACCCTACATGATCATGGAGACTCGAGTCACCGAAAAGTTAATTCTAGATACAGAACGGAAGAGTCAACGTTGATCGGCTACTATTCTATGAGCACTGCAAAGGTATAGGATCAGGTCGAGCTGATGAGCTTCTAAAAAATTGATCTGCAAAAATGTAAGCTGGAACACTTGTTATAAGTCTAAGAGTCAATTCCTGTTATTAGAGTCTAGTGAACGAGAAATATCATAAAGCTGGTTCACTATATTTTTGTATATACGCCCTTGATTGGTTTAGATGGAAACATTTTTTAAGCTCAAGCACCACGGCTTGTCTTCAATGTCATCATGGTCTAGAGATTCTTCCATTGATAATGTCAAGCACATAGTCACACATAATATCTAGGGCGTAATATTCTACTCCATAATATGCCGATAATACTTAAAGCATCCAGCATTCGACTGCTCACAATGTTTGAGTTTGTCATTCGCCATAGGTAATGACCATATTATTGAGTAGGGAACCCATCCAGCATTTGTGTCTAAATGATACTATTTGTAATTCTATGATAATGTTTGTGTTTTCGTATTTTCTTTAATTGCAACATGTTCACCGTCCACTGGTTGTACTGTGCTTTTTTTATTCCATAGGGCTGATTTTTTACAGTTCTTGTCAAAGTAGTTATGCAATTTACTGTTCATATTAGAAGGCATGCATTTCCAACTAGTTTGCTTTTTAAAATAACGCAGCTTATGACAATAAACGTATGTGTATATGACGTATCCTAGATTAGACGAAGAATGAAAAAACTCGAATTAAGCGACATGATTTACAAATATCGAGTGGCTCGATCATTTGTTCATTTTACTGTTTTTTGATAGACTGCCTATCCCTTAAGACTTACTTCTTAGGACTGGTTCTGCCAGGACGGATAAAGTTGGTATCTGTAGTTGTGCCAAATGGATTTTCCAAAAATTCATGTTTTAAAAGTTTAATATGGCATGCTTTAACTAATTTTCGGCCATATTGAAAATCTTTGGCTGCGAATTGTTTTCAAGATAATTTATTGGCAAAGGATGTCAGGAATAAATTCACACTACTTTTCCAATGTTAATATTTCTATATATTTTTTATACACAGAAGTACCAAGCACCAATTTTTGACCATTGTTGGACAGGACGGAGTTTTTTGACCATATACAAAAACACTAGTTATAAAATTTAAAGATTAGCCCTTGAGGAACTAACTTCATACTAACCTCTCAAAGTTAACACTTCGAAAAAGTTTTGATGCCTGTAATTGGTCAATCTTTGACAATAATTAAAATTTTTGGTCGACTCAAAAAAATGTAATTAATAAACACTTTTAAGTATTTGGCTTTCGTGGGGTCTAACTCCAAATTTGTCCCGTATAGTTAATATTTCGAAAGAAAATGTCTAGGGCAATTAACAATTTTTTTATTATCATTATTTTGATTTGTGCTGGATCATTGTCCAATCATCTTATAAGAAAACCAGACTTGTTGAAAGTCGTACGCTAATAATTGCTATGTATGCGTCCACATTATATCGAAATCGCGTTAGAGATAATAGAATCATCTAATATTTTGATAGTTTACAACTCGATTTTTCCCACTCAGTAGTAGAACCTCCTTAATCTACATCTTCGGATATAAATCTTACCCTCCAGTTAGAATAGAAGGAAAACAAAGGTATACGCCGAAAGCCCAAAAATTTTCAAAGCTTTTTGATGATTTGTTCCACCGTTACTACCCTCCAGTTTCTATCGTTTTGAAGGTATTGAGACTAGGTTTGGTTGTCTATATTACACACTACATGCAACTTGTATTCTATCGAAAGAGGGCGTCAGAGAACTTTGCAGAGGCTACTTTTAGTCTTTGTTACGGGCCTAAACAACCTAATATTTATTAGCAAATATTTAAGATCGGTCATCGGGCGCAAAATCGGCTACTTCAAAAACATTTTTTTGTAAAGTCGGCATGAAAATGTCCAAGGTATGAACTAGTAGGATCTTCAAAAACCTCCCGAGGTCAATACATCTTTTGTCTTACCTGTTGGGCTGCAGTTCATGGACTGTAAATTTTCTCAGTAGTCAGTCATTAACAACTTGATTTATAAGGTGCACAAGGTTTCTACAGCAGTCACTGCAGGAAAATTCATTCACGTACAATGATTGTGATATTTGTTTTCGCAAATCGGAAATGGTTTGAAATACTAACATTTTAGACATCGAACAAGAAGCAATTGTAAATTCATGGCAATACTTATTTTCTCCTTTGACAGTGAAGATTTTGGTGTCAAAATAGACTAATCTTAGAGACCCGTAACATTGCAATATGTTGTCCACGGAGTAACCTTCGTATCCTATTTAACGCTAATAATCGTGCTAGAGATGCTATTCTCCTAAAAGAGAAATATTGAAGAGAAGTTTCTGAAAAGATCAACTTAGTTCGTCCGTGTGCGGCTGTCACTCTGTGCTGATTCAAAAGTTTCCGGTTCGGCCTCTCTTGGGTGAATCGTACTTTTGCCATTTTTAAATGTAATTTTTTATTCGAAAATAACAGTGTCTTGAGCTCATAAAATATTTAAGCTTGATTTTAAAGAAACGCTTTACTGGATAGTAAAGCAATCGGGCGATCGCACGTTAAACGATGCTTTTAATTAGATACGATTGTATTATAACAAAAAAATATAGAGTGGGCTACTAAAATGTAAAAATTCAGAATTGAAAGAAATTACCCAATTAAATTCGATGATAATGATTATATTAATGTTATTGATATATCACGGAATTAGTCATCACAGAAGTAGTCGAGTTTCTCCCCAGCAGATTTTTTGTATTCTATTTTCTTTTTGATTTCCGTTTCATTGGATCATTTGGAAGCGTAAAACGTACATGAAAAGTGCATACAAAAATAGATCAGTTAAATTAATTTCATACGATGCGATAGGTTTAATCACCAATCAAAATAAACTATTTTAGTCCTCAGTTTAGTTTATTAGTTCATATTAAGATGTACTAAAAAGTAATATTTTTTTCCAAACTGACAAAGATATTTTGCTAAAATGATCTCTTCTACATAAAAAGCACTTTTGCAAAAAAAATTAAAATTCATTTTTATGGCAACAAGTCCAGTAACTGCAAAAAAATAATAGTATGCCCTGTAAATAAGTTGTTAGCGAAAAGTAAATAATAGATAGATAATAACTAACATCAAAAATACCTATCGTCTTACGTTGTCCGTTGTTACAGCTTGTTTTATCGCAGATTTGTCGGAGCGGTTATGGAAGTGATGCACCTCCCACCGAGATTTCGGAGGATTGTCGCAGAAAATTTGATCAATGGTGGTCGTCACAGTTTTGCCCACTGTCTCCCACTAGCAGAGGACCGCCTGTATCTCAATATCCACCTCAATACCCAGTACCTATACATACTTCTAAATCTATAGAACGTACACTATCTGATCCTGCTCATCCAGCAATGCAAAGTGTACATAGTCAATTTCCTACGCAGAAAACGCGAATGCGTACCAGTTTCGATCCGGAACTGGAGCTTCCAAAGTTACAACGATGGTTTGCCGACAATCAACATCCTAGTCGTCAGCAAATACAACAATACGTAAAAGAATTAAATGGCCTCGAATCTAGACGTGGTAGAAAACCTTTAGATGTAAATAATGTTGTGTACTGGTTTAAAAATGCTCGAGCTGCTCAAAAGAGAGCCGAAATTAGAAATGTTACTTCCGTATTGCCATGCCATTTACCTGTAAATGGATATGGTGATCACCCAGCAAACAATGGTTCTGGATTATTGATTACCGATTGTTACCTCAATTCAGAACGTTCTATGGACCAGCATTTAAAGAACAATTTATCGGTTTCCTATCGTCGTGGTTTCCAAAGCACAAGAATGTCCGATGAGCTTTCAAATGCGACTTCAGATTTAGATGAAGAAGATATTCTTGAGAGTCAGCCTCACAGCCCAGTGGGTCCACTTTCGCTGACTACAAACAAGAGGGATTCCAAAGAATGTAGTCCACGCTCACCCAGTCCTCCCCAAGCACCAGAAATTAGGGTAAGAGTAGTGGTAAGCTCTTTATAATTAATATTAATTGTGCAATTCTATATTATATGCAGGTCGATAGTCCCAAGATTGAACCAAAGGAAGAACCTACCAATTACCATTCGCCAAATAACCAACCACACGGCAATCGAACACACATGTCTGATGGTGATGATGACGTGGAAGCTAGCGAAGAAAGCAAGAGTCGAATAGACAGTCGTAGTGGAAATTCCCCAGTTTGTCGGCCACTGTCTCAGAATTATTGTGGATCTCCGGATTTTGACAGACATATGCAAACACGAGGACCGAGTGACGGTCTAGAAAGATTAGCTACTGGATTCCCGCTTGTACCAAATTCCATGTTTAGTCAAAGCATAATGTACATGAGTCACTATATTCCAGGATTGTCACACGCGGCTACTTCACCTACTAGTTCAAGTGTACTAGGAATGTCTGCTTTGACTGCTGATGAGCGCCGAAAACGTAACAGGACATTTATAGATCCCGTAACGGAAGTACCTCGCTTGGAACAGTGGTTTTCTCTCAATACGCATCCTTCGCACAATTTAATCTTGAAATACACAGAAGAACTCAATTGTATGGCGTATCGTCAAAAGTTTCCACGCTTGGAACCCAAAAATGTGCAATTTTGGTTTAAAAATCGTCGTGCTAAATGCAAGAGGTTGAAAATGTCACTGTTCGATAATCAGTCATCTGTACATTATCATCACGGCGATAGAGAATAAACTTTTACGTGGGTGCAGTGAATTTATTTTCTGTACTTATTTCCTTGTCGCGTTATAATGCTGTAAATTTTGCAAAAATGCCAAAGATTCCCAAAAGTTGTACATTCCAAGTTCTGTTATAACCATATGTGTGGTATTAATAAGTAGTAATAAAAAAAGTTTGGTGATACATAATTTAGAAATGGTTAATAATTAAGCCGTGTTGTAGATATAAGAATGCTGTACAAAATGAAATAAAGCGACTGTTAATGTAGATGTGTTCAGTATCTGTCAATACAATTCATATTTAGCAAACTCCGAGTTGTTTTTTAATAGGCCCATGTCAACACCTGCTACGAAGACTGTAGTAACTGAATTTTTTCGGATCTAAATCTAAAAGGCGATATCAAAACATGTCAGTGCAGATTTCGTTGCAGATATTGATGAGTATATCCGTACCCTAAAATTTTAGTGTATCCATAGTACTTCATGAAAGAGGTTTTTCCAAATTATATGAAGAAAATACCTTTTCGGTATAATATAGGAAACAAAAAAATAAAAGGATACTCTATTTTTACAGAAAAAATAATATAGATTTTCCTTTATGGAATACAGCAGAAAATTCAGTTAATAATGGAGATTTTGCAGTTTTGAAATAACAGATTCAAATAGAGTATACCTAATACATTACCTCACAAAAGCAATCCCCTAAAAGACAGAATTTGGATTGCTAGGCAGAGTGTTATCAAGCACCGTTTCTGAGAGATTTTAATAACGCAAATTTCGTGTTCTGCTCTATATCCAATAGGAAGTATAGATAAAGACACCATCACCGACTCCGGTCGGTGTGCTATCGAAACACCCGCTCAAAATAGACTAGCAAGACGTCTTTCAGATGTCCGCCTCTCAATTCATTAGATCTGATACGTGACAATGCAAGGGTGTGCGACAATGAGCTCGTCAACGAACAAGTTTCCAAGTCGACAGGAAACCAGAAGCAACCAATGATTATCTCTTACCGGTCTTCAGATAACGCCTATCTATCTGTAGCACTCAGTAAGTATAACTTCGCATACGTCGAGCATTATCTGGGGCGCTAAATAAATTCGTCTCAGATGAACTTCCTTCTTGCAGGTATGCGACTACTTTAAGTTAGAACATTTTTAATTGGGAAAAGCGGATTTCGCTCATTATCCCTATTCCAGAATATAAGACAATCCCGCACAACTCTCATCAAAACGGCAAACGCAGCAACAAGACAATGTCATACACAAAGGCACTATTCGCTAATACCAATTTTACGCGCAAGCGATTTCTTCAATGTTTGTGTAGTACTTAAATAGCATGCAAACAAGTGTAATTGGGATGTCTTAGGTTGTGCAGAAAGGGTGAATCGAGACTGCTAAGCTTAAGGGCTGCGTTTTGTCCCCGTACTTTTGCTTTGTGAATTCTCTCTCTAAAGCTTCAGTTACTTTATTAAGTTACTATAGCAACGATGAGGAGAAAACACAACGAAAAATACTACTCCACGAAACAATTACATGCTCCAACCAGTTAAGGGATGATCTAGATGGGTATCGTTTGAATCACATTTCGTTCGTCTTGACGGTTCGTAATGTACATAACACTCGCGCGGATCTGGGGATGTAAGTTAAATCGAGCGCTCGCGCCCGCTTTAATGAAATGCACATCTTTCGAATGCAGTCGGGGAATAATATTATCAAGTCGCCGATTAATTAAAGATAAAAAATACACCGTCACGTCCATTTTCGGCTGGCTTATTCAATTTTCATTTCTTGTCGAGCACGTGGCGCCGATATGTGAGGTTACGATGAAGGCAGGCGTGCACGGAAAATCCTCGCCGCATCTCCTGATCACGTTCTTAAATGCCCGGGTTGTGATCCGATTAACTTCGCGGCGCCACCGTCGCAATCTCGGTAATGATAAAAATGGCAATAAAAATTAGGGATAATGGAAGGGACAGATAGATATTCCACAGCGACGATGTCACCACGAAAGTCGGGATAAGCGGGAATAAAATTAGGCGGGGTGATCGATTATAGAAACAAGTCTCAATTTGAATTTAAAATCATTTAAGTATTGACTTTGGATGAAGCTTTCGCGCTCTTAGCTAGCTTATCTCGTGGTAAGTGGAAAGTGCGGTTCTCATCGAATCCACTTAGACGAACGGAGAAAAGGCAAGGCCGCGATTATATCGTCTTTTACGTCGTATAGCGTTCTATTTGAAGCGCAGGAAATCATTAACTCGCGACACTAGTGTAAAAACACACTCGACTCTAATAAATAAACTTTGGTTTTTCGTAAAGTTTTATTTTAAATTGGATGTCTGCGTTTAACACTATGCGGAGATTGGCTTTCAGAATCATATATCCACTCATCTAGCATGCAAAGGGGCAAAGGCAACCACTCAGAAGTAGAAGACTAAACACTCGCTCTTGACCGTTCGTGCCGACCGTTCTAATCCATTAGTAACCAATATTACAAACTGTACGGGTGCAAGGGAATTATCGCAATCCATCTACATATGGAACTGCCTACGAAAAGTACCAAAGCTTACCTATAAAACATTTGGGTGTAATGCGGTGAGGTGTATATTTCACCAAACTACACGTGCAACTAAGGTGCACCCGCATTAGGCAGTGTGGCAAGACAAAACAGACTCGACGGATCGGTAATATATCGTACGTCTAAACCTACATAAATGACGACACTGAACAATATAACATGCAGTGGGGTCGTCGAAACGTCGGCTCAGAACATTACAATACTCAGAAGCATCCATTGATGATGTTTAAATCGGTGTGAATACCTTGGAGGTGCAAATTAATCCTGCTTGCGGAACAAAAATATCAGTTTAAACTTGAATGATTTCATGTAAATGTCGAGATCCGACGTCGGGGAGAACAGCAATCGTTCGAATTAGGGGTGTCGTCTGTTGCTGATACTAATTCGTTCAAGT
This sequence comes from Agrypnus murinus, assembly GCA_929113105.1. NCBI lineage: Eukaryota > Metazoa > Arthropoda > Insecta > Coleoptera > Elateridae > Agrypnus > Agrypnus murinus. The sequence continues at coordinate 99,862,448 of OV816023.1, forward strand.
GCAAGCAGCAAAAGACTTTTATCTCAATAATTCGATGGGGTAACAAAAATAGTGGAAAAAATCATCTGTTTACCGCAACGCGGAGACGTATGAATAAATGAATGCTTTTGGAAGAGGCGATAACCCAGAATTTATTAAAACGAAATAAGAATGTGTCATTATCAGTGTTGATTTGTCACCACACAGACCGCACCGGCAGGTTTCATTTTTGAGAATTAATTTCCTGCCAGCATTCTTTAAAAGGGGAGACAAGCACGAACGTATTGCATCTGAGCTAAACGCACATTGTTTGCTTCACCAACTAATAAGAAAAACTGTAACTGCTACACGAGGACGCCTATCTAGAGTATATCTGCGGCGAGAAATTTAATTAAAATTCAATCAGAGCGTTACAAGGTTGGCGCTGGCGTTTATCAGAGTGTTATCTCGCCGAAGCTCTTCCTAAGAAAACATTTTAAAATAGAAAATTGTCAGCACTTACGACACCACCAATAGAATAATGTGTCTTAAATGGAAAAAGCAAAGTATGTTTATCAGATAAAGCAGTTTCCTTCGGCCATTTGGCGGCCGATGTCTCGTAATTGTCACACTGCAAATATTTTTCCGCCTTAATTTCCTTCACATTGATAGCGCTCTTTTAATATTGGCTTCTTGTTCGAGTCGGGTTTGACGACGCTGCTGTTAGGGGGACGTTACCGGATTAAATTTGACAATCAAGTTATACCGAACCGCACTTAACCATCGATTAAGTACCAAGGTTTCGATTCTTATCATATTCTGAGGCAAACCAAAGACTTTTATGTGAATTCGAGAAATAATGTTTAAAATAGAACAGACACCTCTGAAGCAACATTTCTAGGAGCACTTCCTAGGTTTACATTGCATGTTTGCACATTTAAGATTTTTGAACTTACAAATGTAAACCCCAGGTACTGAGAATTATTTCTCGACAACTATTTTTTATAAAATTTCCAATAGTATTACCAATTACCATCACGGATACTACTAGTCAAAAGACCAAGAAGAAAGAAGTAGTGAGCAGGTAAGTGCAATACCATTTTTAATTACTTACATTTATCATTACCGATAAATCAGTTAATAAGTTAACATCCTTTCGTCAAATTAGATATTCATTCATGTTACCAAATTAAGCGACACGAGTGGATTGCAGTGTCGAAATAACTAACTGTATTAAATCGTTTTATAATCTAAATCTTTCAATGACTCTTCCCAGATCTAAAACCGAACCTTACGACTTAGTTTTACTGAGAAAAATATTAACAAAATATGATGACTATATTATAGTAGGACCGATTTGTTGTTGTTTTAACCTGATTTTAGCAGCGTTAACTAAAACCCAAGGTCAAAATAAACAAGCGATTTGTTAAGTGAACTATCTATTTATAGTTAACCGGTCTTTGGTAGATTTTACCCGGGTTCTAGTAAAATCAGCCACCAGTATGGGTAATGTCAGCTTAACGAGGATTTTACCTTACTTGGGTTAAATCTACATGTACAGTTGGCTATTTTAACTTACAAGTCAAACTAAAATAGCTTAACTTATTGATTCAAGCTACTATATAAATAGGTAAAGTGTACCAAACGTTATGGTTAGAACTTTTACCCTTCGAAAGGGTAATAATTACTTTGTGATAAGTTTCATTTACCATATGTAAGGCTGAAATAACCTAATGGGCACCACTCACGGCGGTCTTCCGCCGAAGACGTCGGTGGTCGTGGTCGGGATAATGATGCAATGTTTAATTTATTGCATAAACAAGTTTTCCATATAGTATCGTATTTTGTTGAAACATTTTTATCAAAATAAGAGACATTATTGGCTGCATAATACTAAATACTTCCAATTAAAGAAAGATATTTTAGTCGACCTTTTATTATGAACTCAATAATTATTGCTTTCTTTTTAATACACACGTTTTAAAGAAATACGATACTTTTATAAAACAAAATAAAATAATAAAATTTATTAAATTTTATGAAACAAACTAGTCCGAGCTCAACTTGTTTATGCAATAAATTACAGCACCGTGTATGCTCTCCATAACATGAATTGTGTCAAACCAGGCAGTAAGGTTGAAATAGCCCAACTGGTATGGTAAATTCAACTATTTTTCGATTGCTTCTACCATATGGGAGTGGGATTGATTTAACCTTATTGCGTCAATTTAACCAAAAGCATTTTACTAAAATCATATAGTTCGTATTACACACAGGTATTGTCACTATTTGTACATATTTTCAGGTTGCTGCAACTTACTTTTGGTTACGTTAACCTGACTATTTTTCTCAGTGTATTTTAACGGAACAAGAACAGCCCGTAGAATCTGTTGACTTTTCTAGCCTGAACTGTCTGTTTAAGTTAACAAGGATGCAACCAAGTGAACCTCATAACGCATACGTAAAGGTTTTGATCATCTGAGAAGCACACTTTCCGGGTTCCGCGTTTACTTTGAGCTGCGGTCTGAAGTGACATATGATTCGCCTCTTAACAGTCTTCAAGGTCTATAAAATCAGTTATGTCCAAACCAAGACTTCAGCACGGATGTTGAACTGTTTCAGTTGATTCAATAGATGATTTGACTGACTCAAGAACATTTTACTTTTGCTTCGTTCAATTTTAATTCCCAAAAACAATGATGATCTTCATTTTACATAAAATTATTCATGAGTATTACTTTAAATATTTTAATTCAGGAATCTTAGTTCCTACTAAAGTTTTCTTATTCCTAGACCTTGGTATAACCCATCCAATCCATATGACAAGTTAGAATTTCTTCTTTGTCATAGTTTTTTTAAATATTATTAAAAGCTTAAGAGACTGTCTCGAGAAACTGCACAAACATGGATACAGAAAAAATGTGTTTTCTCCAATTTGCATCAAACTTAACAAAACTACAACAAAATCGTCTTTCTTGTCTATTTCGACGATTATTTATCGCTCCAACGTAGGCAGTGGTTGGTTTTTAGCCTTTGACATATATGGCAACTAGTAGTGAGAAGTGTTTCTTAGTAAATGTCCAGTAACTACCTTAATCCTAAGGGCAAGCATAATATATTATACATTTTCAGAATCCACTTGCCTAGGTCGACCACCTTAACTCTAACACTCCCTGAAAAGTTAGGTTAAGTAATCTTCCTTTCCAGTAGGAACTTTTGGTTAAAATTGGATTTAGGTTAAGTTTGTTAAAAGATTATAAGATTATAAGTATTCGTTAAAGACTATACAGGGTGTTTCACTTAAGATTCGTATCTTCTGGACAGGTCAATAGGAACAAAAAATGATTATGCCATTTTCGATTTTACGCACATCAAAAAACATTTGCTAAAAAGTTCAACTTTTGGGAACCGCTGGAAATAATAGTCAAAACAAACTGTGTATCAGATATCACGTTGAAAATGCAGTTAGGTAAATACTACAGGTAGTGACCACCAACCTACTTTTTAAAAATAATTTTTTCTCGGTTATTATGAAAGATAGTCACTAATGATATTAAGCTTTTTTGTTGCATTTTATGTGTACTATCACCTGTCCAGAGGATACGAATCTTAAGTGAATCACTCTGTAGAATTATCCAGTACCTGCCGGTACCAAAGTCTAGGTAGCCGCTTGGAGGATAATTTAGTCAACCAGGTAGTTTCAAACCAATTGAAAAGAAAATCAATCTATTACATCTATTTATATACTAATGTAACGTTCTTTCTTTAAATAATACTAAAAGTGCTGTTTCATCGTCTATAAACTAAGGAAAATATTTACACTGACACTAATTACATACACAATTATAAACTATTAACAAAATTAAACTAGATTATTTACAGATTATTTATATTTAATTACGATATTTATTTCTAACATTTATCTCGTACTAATTACACGATGTGCGTATTTATTTAACTCGTCGACTAATGACTAATCCCCTGCGCGGCGCTTTATATACCGGTATCCAGGATTGTTAGAACGCACTAGAATTATTCTCGTGAATATGAGTCAAACATATTGACACGCGGGTTCTGGAATGCTGTAGAAAGCTGGTTTATTGTGTTACGTTCAGCTGCCGATGAATCATACATTGCGCGTCGATCTAGAATGTTTATCGGTAGCGTATAGGGGTTAATCTCGTTCATTACACTAGATACAGATTATGAGATGAATAGCTGTTGCGAACAGTTATTGCTCTTCGGAGACCAGTTTTTAATTCCTTAATTTTCTCAATTTTATCGCGACATACTTACGGATTTAACCTCAAATTCGAAATCATTTTGGTTGTTCTTGTTTTTAGCTTTCATTCGAATAAACGCCATATCTATTTGAGTCATATTCATTAGGTACTAGTCTTTAGAAAACATGTTCATTGTGCTTATTCTTCAATATCTTCTATCGTTGATTCCCTTCATACTTTTCCATTCCTTTCATTTTCGCTTGAAAAAAATCTGCGACATTATTAGTGAAGAAACAAAAGAAAGCGACAGTGAAAGATCATCCGTTCATCCAATGGGTTGAGTTGGAGTTGGACCCTGAACTAGGAGATCTATTGGGAAGTTTAGCAATCGGAAAACGAAATTTTGCGAGATCAGTTCATGAAAGAAATCGACGATCCTTCGAGAAAAGTTGATGTTGGTGAAGTGATCGAGCTAATGCGCTTATTGAAGGATAGGCACAATGAATATCTGCTCAATACCTAAATACGACTCAAATACAAACGGTATTTTCTAGAATGACAGTTAAAAATAAGAAAAATCCGAACAAATTCAAATTTGATAAAGAAGAATGCGTCGTTCTTGGAAATCCGGATGAAATCCGCCAAAGTGTTACCGAAGAAAGAAATTGAGAAAGTCGGCAAAAGAAATACTCTCCGGAGAGCATTAATTATGCAGCTATTCGTTTAATTGCAATTTGTACCTACATAGTATGTAAATAAATAGACAGAATTGGATTGAAATTAATTGGTTATGTTATCTTAAGGCAACTTAATCCTCCGAATAGACACTAATGTGGGGGAAGGGGAGATTAGGTAACTAGTAGGTACTAAGGCCACGATTCTATACTATTTATCGAATTCTTTATAATCTTCTAACAAATTTAACCTAAATTCAATTTTAACCTAAAGTTCCTGCTGTAAAGGAAGATCACCCCGAACCTAACTGTTCGGGGAGTGCTTGGATTAAGGTGGCACATGAAAGAAAGTTATTCTCCTAGGCTAGTAGGCCCTGAAAATGTATCATATGTTAACAGGATTAAGACATTTACCAAAAAAAAACATTTATCACCACTAGTTGCCATATTATGTTAAAAACCAAATCAATATACTATGATGTAGCTGTCGTTGAGACGCTTTGAATGGCATACAACACTGAATAGTTTGCAGTAATATTCGTCGAAATAGACAAGGAAAAAGATTTTTTGTAGTTTTCTACCGTACATTTTGAACTAGACCTCCATGGCGACCCGGACCAGGTGAATAAATGTTATTGTATCTGAAGCAAAATTTAGCGTAGATTCTGGAGATATGCAGCTTATGGCGGAAGACATTCTGAATCCATAAGAAAAAAACACTTAAAACCATCAGGAAGTTTCATTTTTTGGTAGTTTTCTTGACAGAACTTTCCTCACAGTAGGAATTTGCGGATGCTCCAAATGATGAGCTAGCATATGGAGTATACGATGCTTCTAAACAAAGTTAGCATTTTTACCTTTACTCCCCAGCATATTAATATTAACTGATGCCTTCTTCGGTCAGTACGACCTTTATGGGCTAAAGAACCATCCCTGAAAGTTTGAAACAAATTGGAGAACAATTTATTTTAGTTTCGCAGAGACAGCCCCTTAAATCTCCAAATATCTTGGATTTGTAATTTGCTACTAACCTCGTCTAAATAGATGTCTATTCCAAGAAATTGGCTATGTTGTTCATTTCTTTGTATCCATCACTTAAACTTTGATATTTTTTCTATATTATCTAGAAATTTATTCCCATCAAATATATGTAACGTTTCTGGAAAAGTTTCTTATTTTCTGGTCACGGCCACGGAAAGTAAGGTGCAAAAATGCAAAAACAAAGGTGTCATTTCCAAGGACGACAAAATTAGGAATAAACATGAATAACAGCAAAATCGCAGTTTTCACAATAAAATTATAGAAATATTATTACAAAACTCAGATATTGTTATGAAATCTGCTTGAGTCAGGTCAGCTATTAGGCTGACATTTCTAAAGGACCCTGAAAACGTGCTATTTGAAGTATTTATCTAAACCGTTCACACTGCATCTTGTCCCAATGTGTTTCTTTGAAAATAAATGTAAATTTCTAAGTAAATAACGGTCAAGTTAGGTTACTGTAATGATATGGGCGGTGAAGGAAAAAGCTCAACTAACAAAACTTTGCGAGACTTTGTTAGAGACACGCTTAGTGTTAAAATAGTATATTGTGTTGCAAGTGCAGAAAACTGCCAATTTCTCACGAGTGAGAAGAAGTTGCGGCATGAGACGAAGTCGAATACTGCAATCACACGAGTGTGAAATTGGCGTTCTTACACGCGTTACACACTATACTTTATCTACGACAACAAAAAAAAGTAGTAAACCACCAACAGCTAAGAAAAATATTTAACCTAGAATTTATACTCGGGAGATTGTCGCTGGCTAATGCTCCCCTCATGACACTTTAATTGTTATTCTAATTACTAAATACCCAATATAGTTATGAGTATATTGTAATTCTGCAATAAATTTATAAAAAAAAGAATTTATACTGGTATTCATATTTTTTACGTGAAATCTCTGGCTATAAATTAAGAGATGTAATGTGAGCCGCTTCCACGATATTTGGAGGTGTATACCCCATTTTCCCATTATCGGATTCACTCATGATACATCTAGAATTTCGAAAATGACAAAAATAAACATTGGAAAGACAATAGTAATAATACGTTTACAATCTATATAATTTCAGTCAATCTACTATTTAGTACTTACAGCTAAATAAACATACGTATGTACAGTGTACACGTTTTAAAAAAATAATTTTATATAAACAATCACAATTCGATTGTCAAGGTTATTAACCCCTTTGTGGCGAAATGTCAACATATTCTCGCATTATGTAGCAAATTATAAATGCTTTCAATGTTTTTATTGTAATTTAGCAATAATAATAAATAGTATTATATTAACAATTATATAATAATGTAAAAAATTAATCCATTTTACGTTTTAATTGAATAAAAATCTTTGTAACTTCATATAATGAAAAATAACCAAGTTATGTCACGACGCCTGCGTAGCTGAATGGTTAATTTTTCATTTTTTTGATGATGATTTGCATTGAAAATATAATTTAATGTAAAACATTAATTAAACAAAATAAATTAACCTTTATCTAAATTTTATTTTTCAAATAAATTAATAATATTATAATATTGCAAGTGTTGACATCTATGGCGTTTTAATAGAACTACTGATTGTTGAGAAATTATTCCTCGCGGTCTTTACCATTCAGTTTGGAGATTGTTTGCAATTGGTCGTTTTCCCGTGAAAACGTAACCGTTTACTAGATTGTGCGGAATGTGTAACTTTCTATGGTGATCGTAGATAAAATCTGTTGTGATGCAATGACTATACATTTAACATAATGCACATGTTTGCATGATGATGACTGTATAGCGACTGTGTAGCGTGACTGTATCAGCCCGATCATGCAGCTTTGATATTAAATCAAACAAGGTATTGGCAATGTAAGGATCTAAACTTCCGGTCCTACACAATTAACTTCCTTTCTTAAAAAACAAAACTGGGTAGTATGCTACATTGCGATAATAGAGAAAACGAATAAAAATACCAGTAATTTTGCTTTTTGTTAAACCATAGTCAATATTTCAAATAGCCTTAAAAAAACTATACGGCTGCTTTCCTCTGAAAATGTTTCTGTTGACGCCTTATAGTCCTGCCTATGTCCTACCTGTTCTGAATCTGTTCGTAGGTAAATCGGCGCTTGCTTTTAGAACTCTACGGTGTCTTGACTAAACAATCACTTAGGCCGGTCCAATTAATTATATTCTCCAAACACGATTATGTGGTTACGAATGTCGCCCGAAAGAGTGAATTATGCCAGTCTCAGATGCTACAAGAATTCTGAATGCTTTATGAAAGGTACATACATTTGATAGCAAAACCTCTTCACTACTGCATTCTAAACAAAAAGAAGTAGGTTAAAACCACTGATGACTTGGTTAAACGAAGTTTTATCCAAGATATCTAGGAAAGATAATGCGATGTTTTGAAAAGTAACTATTTCACTGAAAATATTTTACTGCCTAAAAAAAGTACCTATATCCTTAGTCAACATTTATCATAACTTTTCGTTTAAATTATTCAAAGTGCATCAAAATTTTTTAAAATAGTGACTAACTTTAAATTTTATTTTTTTAAAATAGCTAAAAATCGCTTGTTGTAGTTAAAGTAGCACTTTGTTTTGCAAGATGTTAATAATTCTATAGGACATTACATAGTTGCATTGTTTAAAAAAAAGCAAGGGTCTGCATTCTTGGACTTACAATGAATCATTATTTGAAATGATCCACAATATGATCGCGTGATGTGTTTACTAGAAACACCAATTTTAAGGCGTAATGAAATAGAATAGCAACACATTTCAGAGCAACGTCCGACGCCAAAAATCGATGTTATGTCTGCTGACAAATTATAAAATCGGGCTTTTCATGATTTTTGGTATGCAATGCATAAGTGGCTCTGCGGCAGTAATTACTGAGAACTATTAAAATGTAGGTTTAAAACAGTACAGGTTATAATGTTATAATTTTTCATTATAACACATTTCTTCTGAAACTAGGGCCGATTTATCAAATAAACTGCTTCTCTCTATAGTAAAGTTCAGTTTAGTAAGTACCAAATTGAGCAGTGTAGCAAACTTTTCTATTATAATTGTGTTCATATGTTATTTTGATATGGAGTGTAACAATACGTTTTGAGGCGGAGAAGTAACCAATTACTTCTTATTTTTAAGGTAATGTATGTAATTATTAATAAACATTAAAAGTTAAGCACACCCTTTATTTCTGTAAGAAACAAGATTAATGGGATTAACTAAGAAAGTCTTTTTGAAAATGCTATGCTAGTTCAGGAATCAAAAGTTGTCTTTTGCATGAAACTAAGCTAACACTTTAATGGAAATATTTACATGTAGACTGTGGAGGATGTGCAAGTTAATACCTTGCTTACATAAGGTTAACGCAAATGAGGATTGTCTCAAAGAAGATTAATAGTTTTTGCAATTACCCATTGTGGTTATGAGCTCCTATCTAACAGAGCCAAATTTGGCATTTTTACCTGTTAGAGCAACAAAATGAGACATTAGAATTTTGAAGGACCGTAAAAGAAGAGAACTGATAGGTTTCTACACCTACATGAATACTACTCATATATAGACTGTCACCATAGACTCTGGGAGTTTGTTCTATTTGCTCTTTATAGAAGGGGTCCACTTCCAATATCACGAACACCGCCAATTAACACCAATAGTTCGTTTTTATACAATAGTAGTAGGTTTATTACCCATCATTTCAAGAGTATTTTTTTATTATTTTGTTTTATTTGTTTCTGAATGATGCGTCCTAAAGACGACTTCGAAAATTATTATAATTATTGTAAACATAGCAAATAATAATCAATTAGGAACCTTTCGTCAAATTGATAATTATTAACATTAATACTAATAACAGAGGTAAACCAGTTGAGAATGCGCAGAGCTTTATTTAAAGCCCTGGATGGTATGTGCAAATTGTAGAAGACTATCTTCGACTGATGATAGCTAATAAGCTTGAAACAGCTGTATCGAGGTGTCTTCTTTAATATGTACACACACATTCGTTTTGTGAGAAAGTCTTTGAAACATTTATCTATTGAAAGATTACACTTTATTCTCACTTTGAGTTCCATATTACTATAAATATATTTATTTATATTTTATAGTTCATTATGATTCCTAGGAACATTAGAAAAATCTGTGGCAGGCAAAAATGGGTGTACAAGGTTTAAAAAGTGACCCGGAGTAAGAGATGAAATGTCGTTATGATCATTACTGAGTGGACACAATGGCCGAGAATTTAAAACGAATTTTATTTTACATATGAACAATGACACAAACAAGCAACGATTTTGCAGACTTAACTACAGTTTCAAAAAGATCACCGAAATGGGAGCCGAAGGGGGGTTAAATAACTACTCTATTTTCTTCTGAGCAAAGGTTTCTTGAAAACATTTAGAAATTTCTTTAGAAGCTCCTACGAAGTTGGTAGTCGCTGTCACTGAAAATCTTTGAGACACTTTCTCTACGAGCGCTGAGTCGCTCTAAAGCAACGAGAAATGCTTCAGTGGCTAAGTCAGAAATCTTGGGAGATTAAAAACTGAACCGTTTGTAATCCTAGATGGAGATTAATTGCATGAACTTCTTCAATAAGAAGCTCCATCAAGCGATTTTTTTTAAGAAGACTTGAATGTTTACAGTCAAAAGACAAACTGGATAAAGCAAGACGACCGCCCACCTTGAGAATACCATTGAAACAAATAAAAGGATTTAGCATTCGAAGTGACTTAGAGATGGGTTTATTATTCGCGAGATCATTAATATCATTTTCGCAATGATGCAATCCTATCTTGAATATTAACAGCCTTGGTAGTGCCGGACTTTCACCCAGGCGGCCCGGGTCGACTCCCGGTGCCGGCAGATTTGGTTAAGGTTTTCTGCAGTTTTCCTTAGCTGTGACACAAATGTGGGATTTGCGCTGTTCCATCTGTAAGTCGGCTGCAGCCGCACATATGGCCTACGTAATAATAATAATCGCCCCCTCCCTCCCGCACAAGCTTATAGCTTCTGAGGCCTGGTTTCCAGGTTATGGGTTGTAGCAATTATTATTATATAGCTTACTCTGTTTGAGTCAAACGTCTTCCAATGATGAGCTGAAAACTTTACTCAAGGCAGAACGACCGTAGAATCAGTCCAAGCATATATCTTATCTGTTTTGAGTTTTTCAGAGTACACTTTAAGAACATAATTAATGAGTTTAGAGAGAAGGACTGCTCCTAAGAGTTCCAATTGAGGAAGTGACAACTATTTAAAGGAGCAACCTTAGGCTTTGTAATTAACAAAAAGATATGTATAGCTATACCATCTTTTGATAGACTCCGAAAAAATACCACTACAGAACAGCCTTTTATCAGAGCTATCAGAGAATCCGTGAATCTCTAGAGTACAGGATTTCATAATATTAACGAACCGAGAGATTTGAATTTCAGAAATATTCTTATAATAAGATAATAAAAGATCTTTCACCTTGTTTGAACGTATGCTGGTAGACTAGAGTCCCATTTAAGACCTAGAGCTCAAAAATGTTGAATTAGATGTTTCACGAAGAATGTAAATGGCGAAAGGAGTGTCATAAAACTGTCATAAGTTCGCTTAGAATTTTACGTATTGTACAGGGTCGCTCGGATACATCTACAGAATATGAGAAAGTACCTAAAGAGGAATTCTATTTTAGACCTAGGATCTTAAGTGTTACATTCGCAATCAAAATTGGGAGCATGTTGATGATGATGAGCAACAAGTATAGGTTCACGACGCAAATTTAGAAAAATATCCGGCTCGAAGGAGCAAAATATGTTAGTGCAACAAAATGAGAAATTAGGATTTTGAAGGACCGTAAAAAAGAGAACTGATAGGTTTCTTCACCTACCTGAATACTATGTAGACTGTTACCATAGGCTCCGGAAATTTGTTCTATTTGCTCTTTATAGAAGGGAGCCACTTTCAATATCACGAACGCCAATAGTTCGTTTTTATACAATAGGAGTTTGTTTCTGAACACTGTTCCCCAAAGGCGACTTATTATAATTATTGTAAACACAGCAAATAATAATTAAAGCAGGTTATTAATTAAGAACATTAACAAATAAAAGAGATAAAAATATAAGGTAGGTAGGCTGTAACAATACCATTACTTCATTATTGAACAAAAAAGTTATATTTTTTTATTTATAATTAAACAATAGTCATTCTTATATAAATCAAATTAAGGGCCAAAGTTACAAACAACTATGTATTGCTGGCTGCTACAGTTTGAAAGATATGACGGCCAAAAGATACCATCCACAATACAAAACATGGAGAAGTCTTTGCATTTACCCTCCAAATAAATCCATGTAATAACAAATTTTATGGTATTTAACTTTGATTTAACTTTGATAGATACATTAGTTCACATAGGGATTGAGATTTTGTGGTTCAAGTAAACCTTCGGAAGCCTCCTTTTTAACCCTTTATAAGATTCCTTTATCAAAATTAGTAAGTAGTGAAGAAAATAACAATTCTAATTCTATGTTAGTAGAACATTTCCACCGTTGCGGGAAGTTTCAAAACTGTACTAATATAATTTATACTCTTATGAAAATAAGGGTGGCCCTAAATAAATAAATAATCTGTTCAGTAAATATCTGCATGGTGATCTTTAAACCTTAACAATAGCATTCTTAAATTTAAATGCTACGATTTTCTACTAATCATTTAGGTTTAGTTGTTTTAAAAAGCCCACACCTAAATATAATTTTATTGATCTTAAAATTTTACGGATGAAGAAATGTTTCAGCAACTGAAAATTGATAGGAGTATTTAGCAACTTTCAAATCATGCAGCTTGTCAGTGCTGTAGAAAGTGTGGCCTACACAACAGTAACTATAAACCCATATAAATAAATTTATTTTCCTTTAGAACCTTAAAATGAACCTTATTTGAAGAAAAAAAAGTGTCAAAAAACGATGTCAATTTTAGAAACATGTCTGCAGAAAAACTGTTTTTTAATTCCTCATTAAAACTTTTACCTATTTTTGATAATTTGTGTACTATTAGCTATAACCGTATGCTATAATGACCTTTAGCATATAATTTTAATTTTCCACAATACTTAACCCCCTATAATTAATTGAAACCTTTGCCAAAATGGACTAAAAATAAACACCTTAAGCAACCTTGGAAAATATTTAAATCAGCGCACAATCAATTAACTATGACTATTATATATAATTACAATTAATTTTTTTCAATTAAACTAATTAAATAGCAACATTGACAAGTGATACCCACAGAACCAGGAAACACAAGAAAGGTTGGCTATTCTAAGTTACTTCCAAGACGTTCAATAGAGAATCTATTGGTATAGTAATCCTTCATTAAAACTTTATTTCTTTCCATACTTATTTGTTATCTATTTTGCAATACCTACATTCACATATTTGTTTACATGATTTAATTTATTGATATGAGAAAACATTCTAATTGCAATCTCTACGCTGTTAGCATACTAGGGTTAGCAGCTTTTGAAGAAACGACTTAGAGAATTGAAGACTAGCATGTCACTAAGAGCAACTTCAGGTAAGTAGTTATTCTTCTTCTGCGTGCCGTGCTCTGTTGCAGAGCATTGGCATTTCCCTCCTATACTTGTGTTGTGCGTGTTCAGTGATCACAAGTATAGGGGACCTAAGGTGGACTCCGAACCACCCCAAGTACATAGTACTTGGATTTTTTATTAATTTCAGGGAAATTTCCTGGGCAAAGCATACCTCGGTGGTTTGCCATTGCCTTCCGAGGAAGATGCGGTTTTTAAAAATCCGGTGATATATGGGCCGGGGTTCGAACCCGGGTCCCTTGGTCGGTAGTCCCGCACGCAACTAACCGATGTTATTTACTTTTATTATTATACTAAGTAGTTATTCAACCAAGTATAATTTTCGATTAATATTCCTTCTAGACAGAAACAAGAAATGAATCAATATGTATTTCAATTTCATCAATATCAATTTATTTATCTATTTAGCGGTGCTGTGGTACCTAGCTACGCAGAAGCAACCACGCTTTGCTACTACTGTGCATAAAATCTAAGTTCGCTGTTAATAATAATCCATCGAGCATATACGTATTCATTTCTGAATCCAGGAGGTATGTGCTTTTTTTCGGTAGCGGTTACAACCCCCATGAATAGGGGCGGGATTTATCGTAGATTTAAGTTAACGTCTTTGCTAAAGGTTTGCAGTTTGCGTTTTTGAAATTCCATCTTGGCTTTTGAATGGATCTTAATAGTGGAAGTCGTACTTCTACGTTAAATAATACTGGTCGATGTTCTGATTTTGGGAAGCCGGAGAGGGCTATGGATAGTTAGAAGACATAAATCTGGGTTGGTTTCGCTTTTCCATCTGGCTGATTGAAAGATTTGCAGCTACTTCGCATCATATGTTACGTAACGTCCTTTCATTCTGCCAGTTGTTACAGCTATTGTTTGCTTTTCGTCCACAATACAATGTGAGTTTCTTGAATTAAAATGACGTCAATTTCGTTTTTTGGGCTAGTTGGCTTAGATGCTCACTGTTTTGGGTAGACGGACGGGCAGCCGCTTGAGGTGTCGGGCTTGTCTAATATCCGAGATAAGTCCCAGGATGACAGAGGCCTGGGCAGTAGCTTAAGGTAACTAGTGTCCAAGACTATTCTGGGTGCATACCACACGGGTATTCGCTCTTAGAAATTACTGTAGTCTATCCAATCCCAGGTTTGAAATAGAAACGAACCACAGGCCGTCGATAAAGGTGTCGGAGGTCAATTTACACTAGGATCCGACACGTGATCTAGAGCAGCGGTTCCCAACCTTTTTCGTTCGCGGACCGCTAAACGACCTAACATTTGCATGCGGACCGGTAAGGTAAAAAAACATTTTGCAAAATAAATCTTATAATGATAAATTTACTTTTACAGTGTACAAGAACAATATAAAATAAATAAATATCCATTGTTTATAATAAAAAAGTCGGTTTTCGTACCTCATCCGCTTCCCGCATATGAAACCTCGAACGACCAAAACGGGAACCGGCCCAGAATCGACGAGTTTTTCTCTTTTTATTAAACGTACGTTGAGAAACGATCGCAGGGCGAGGTGCGGCGCCGAAGACCATAACCTTTGAGTTCTAGACGCATAGGACGGCCCATCGTTCAAAACCAGAACATGATATATCTCGACAGGAAGCGGAAATATAACCGAAAACGCTGGCGAAGTGGCGGTCAAAAACGGGAATGGGTTCAAACGATCCTGGAGGCAATCATATAAGACCTCCACAAGTGGTTTCGACTTAGGAGCCTGATCAGGCTGATGGCGGCGATATTACTTTAGCACAATTCTCGGGTGAAAAATAAATAAAAAATTTCGAGTTTTTCGGCTGTAACTTTTGTCTTATGGTTTTGCACGGCATTTCACGGGGAAATCTTTTGAGATTACCCGTCGTCTGACGCCAAGATAGTCGTTTAGGTTCCTATAGTTTCCGAGATACCGTCTCTTGAAAACTAGCGGAACTCCCTAGAGCGGAGATACGGAAAAACCAACAGATGCACCGCTCGTACACATGTTTGATCGCCCCTTTAAACCCCATGTCACCTCTAGCCCCCGCTCCCAGAACAGTGTCAGCAAAAAACTTTTCCGGTAGAAACGATTGGGGTACTGCACTGGCAAAGATTCCGCGGTTATTTTGTCGCCACGCATCAACATCTATTAACATCGCGTTAATCGGGGACGCAAGACGAGAATTCTTTCGGTTCTGGTATGACTAGAACCGTGCGCGCCAAACCCGCTTAAAAATTATAAAATGGGTATCTTCCTTATTACCTATTATTGGATATTACCTCACCACATAGGTACAGAGCTAGCGCGTTATATATCACGTTTGTATGTATACATAGCGCTGCTCCTATAAAAGTCAGAGTTTACTCTTGGTCAACTCCGATAAACTATTTGACCATACGTTAGTTCCAGGATAACACGAATTAAAAAATTCCTTCAGTAAAATTTTGAAAATACGGTTATTTCTCTGCGGACCGGCGGTTGGGAAACGCTGATCTAGAGAGGTTACTCAGGCCGTCGTTAGAGGTGTCGGATAAATAAACTCATTCACGAAAGTGATTCTCTGCAAAATACTCATTAACGTTGATGAAGAAACTCTGAAACATGAGTACCGGTGTGGGTGGAATTGATGTGATACTACAGACTTAGTCTGATGGATGAGCATCTAGTGAGGTTTATTTTGGTTGGGGGGGGGGTAAATCCTGGCCAATGGGAAACTGCCTGTTACCAGGTGGTTAGCCTTAATACCCAAGTATGGGGGTCATGCTATGACTGAGCAGTTCGAGACGTATGATCCACAGTGTTAACGCGAATATACATCCTCTCATGCTCAATGCTCAAGACAACCTTATAATAATATGCACATATCAGGATTCTGATTAGGTAGAATTAAACGAAGCACGACGCAGACAATTGCACACCACGCCCTATAACTTGATTATTGCATAAACATTTATGCGCTAATTGAGCGTATATCAATTCGTGACTCCGAATGGTAGGTGGGCCACATTAAAATAACGCTATCGTATCCTTGATTGGATACACATGGTAGGTTTTACAATGCTCTTTTTTGTCTCGGCTGTTGCCTTCCATATTTAGCTGCAGAATGCGGACTTGGGGGTCTATTTCCTTTGTCGCGCAGCATCAAACGTCACACACTTATAAATGAGTGAATAATGAGTTAAATCTGTATCTTCTCATGTCTGTAATAAATAAGCTAACCGTTTTTTAATAAAGACTGGGGTCTCTATTAGCCTAGAAATAATTTTGGGTGGTTCTGTTTAGATTTCGTCCAAAGTGATAAGGCTACTGAAGGTGGTTTAAACATTTCGCAGAATATCCTATTAATACAATTCAAACCATCACCTTTGACAGTTTATGCCACCTTTGACGTACAGCCTCACCAAATACAATTCTCTACTTACCGTGATTTCTATGGCTTTCAATGATATAGTTGTTTCTCTTTTTCATTTCCCCCGTCTCCTTTTCTGCTGCAAGAGATCGATTGGTTCAAAGGATTGATCACCAGACATACATCATTTCATTGTCCAGTAGTTTTCGAACTAGTCAAAAAACAATCTTTTTAATTCTTAGAAGATCGTGATAGTGACTGTCCGTTCCAATTTTCCTAGGCAATATTGTTATTAATATTTGAAACTTTCTTGAAATAATATCTTGAACCGTCTATTTTCGATTTTACGTATAAGAATCAGTTGTCAGAATTACTGAGAATTACATATCGTAATGCCAATTATTTTATATTAGATCTAGCATGTGGGCGCTTTTAAAATTTTAGAACTGCCGTTCTCATTGTCAGTCATATCTGGTATATCCCAGCCAGCACACTGACGTCATAATGTCGTCGTTCTTTTGGTAGTAACGACGTAAAACTGACATCATTATGTCACAGCCCAAAGACGTCAATATAAGACGTCATTAAAACGTCCTATACGAGGACTAAGACAGGAATTATAAATAAATAGTTGAATATTGGAAATAACATTTATTATATACTACAGTCAAAACATCTCTATATTGTGACCATCTGCTTAATATGACCAGTATTCATTGGCCTCTGTTAAAATAATATCTTTTTAATGAAACTTGTGCGTATTGTATTGTACGTTCAAAAGACGTAGTTTTGAAGACGTCTACGTACGTCCCATTATATGACGTCTTATGGACATCATTTATTAGTAATATGACGTCGTCGACCAATATTGACTTAAAAATAATGTCATTATAACCTCAGTGTGCTGGCTGGGATGTGATTTAGTTCAATGTCAAAAAATCACATTGAATTGTTAATAAAAGTTAATATGTATGTAGTTAATTATAGCCATACGTAAGTAAGTAAATGCTGAACTATTAAATCTTCTTTGCAATATAAAAATTATTTTTATTAATACAGAAGAAGCGTCTTTTAAATCTTATAAAGTATTTTGATCTGAAAAGAATAATTTCTATAAATATCGAAAGGAGTACTATTTGTTCAGTTTTGCAAAAAAGAATAAAAAGTAAATTACACGCTTGTTTATTATGTTTGGTCACTCCGTTCAATAGTACATAAAATTTTATAACTTTAAAGGCCTATAGAATCGGTTACAATAGACATGTTGCATTCTTACCATATTTATATCAAGTACTGCTTATATTAAGTACTGCTCGTTTAGCATTTCAAAAGGATTATTGTTATTTATGTACGCATTCCTGCCTTATTTTCATAAATATGAACTTTAAACGACACCCCACATACAGTATATTAAAACAGGGAGAATGCTGGCCAATTCTTTTCACCCTTCTTTTGTATGCGGATTTTATTCTTTTAAGACGAATAAAATGGATTTATTAATCCTAAAGTATAAAAAATACGAACAGAGATGTAATAGTGACTACCATCTGTAGTCTACTAATAATCTATATCTACTACTATATATAGTAGCCATAGATAGTGATCTATGGCTACTATTAATAGTTTGTAAGTTAACAGTTTAAATCATTTTATAGTAAATTTGAAGGAAGACTTTAGAATCAAATTTTGATTTAAATTATCGCATTTTAGTTATGAATATTAAAATCAAATGTAATTATTTGCACTTATTACGTGTAACATATGTATGTATTGTGTATATGATAGAGCGTAGAATTCACAATCGGTCTAAATGAGTTGACATAAAAACATAATAAAATTGAATTCAGGAAATTAAAAAGACTATAAATGAAAAAGCAAAATTTTTAGGATGGCATGAATACCTTTTCATAAGGAAAAGGAAATACATACAAATGTATAACGACAAAACTTAAAATCTACAAGAAGCAGATGAACACATCCAGGAAGTTGGTATGAAATTTAGTGTCGAAAGAGAGAACTCAAAGGAATTTAGCGTTCATAGGTTTTTGATTTTCATAAATTTGAAACATTAAAACACAAATATGTTATATAATGTATACGAATTATAACACTCATGGTAAATTTTTAAGACTATAACAAAGGAGGTTTCCAAGAAGAATGGAAGACATTTATTTAAAACTCCTACGACGCCGTAATAAAAATGCACCTCTACGTATTGTTTGCATTAACATACATTGTATCAATATCAGAAAATGTTCATTCAGTTCAGCCGAATGTGACCATGGCAGGATCAAATAGTAAAAGGCGTTTTACGTCACATGAGGAGATTTTGGAACCAAAACTTAAAAATAGCTTTTGCAATTAAAATGTTTATATTCATTCATACATTTATTGTTGAGAATGTTTATCTGTTCTGTTTCTGTTTTCATGTGATTCTGTTCAGAATCATAATGAAAACTAGAATTGGACACGGGAGTTATTCTTGGCTCATAATTTACGTACAATCCGATTACGCCCACTCATGCATTAAAATTGTGTACTCACAATCGATCACGATCATTTCAAAGGTATAATTTTATTGCTGTAGTTTACTCAGACGGTGTCTGTAGTCTGACGGCAGTTTTCAGGGTCATGGTTTTGTCTAAAAGAATCTGCGTTTAATATATGAATTGATTTAATTACTACTACATTTTCAGCAGCTCAGCTGATCCAATTCCAATCTAAGATTTAATTATAACATATCTTCATTACTTTTTGCCGATTCCTCTCTCTCTCGGATAGTATTGGCACAAAAAATCTGCAGAATTCATGGTAGCAAGGTTTTGGTGGTGTATCACCGAGCAATACTAAGATTATTGATATCTTTTCGAATTTCTAAGAAATTGATAAAAAACGGGAACTTGACCCTCCAATCGAAAAGTCTGGATACGCGTCTGTATGGATTATCGATTTTTTGTTGAAGCTTCATACAACTTGTTACGTTTATTCATTTCCCTGACATATAAACAAAATAAAATTTATTATTTCACTCCTCAACCCTGCATTAGCTTCCCTTACCATCTCTATGTACGAATAAGAAAGATATACCCAGTCTTCAGATTAAAAGGTTTTTAATTACTTCCAGTTCACAATTTATACAATTTGATTTAATGAATGGTCGTTAACTAAATTTTTATAGTTCTTTACTAATATACTAACAACTTTCTGTTTATTTCTTCTTTCCTTATTAACTTTATTTTTATCACAAACACTTTTATACGTCATATTCAAATTATATTCTCTGTTCCGCTTCATTTCTATGTATTGATTACTTTATCGTTTATTGTTCGACTTTCATTTTTATCATTATGTTGTGTCAATATCTATTCCAATTGAATCGGTCAATGCAGAAACTGAATATGTCCACTTTTTGTGTAAATTGAGTTGTACATGAAGTTCTAGTAGTCTAGTAAAGTACAAAATTCTAGGGTGCCGAATGGTGCAAAAATATATATATTCAAAATATATAATATATATTTATATATTGTATGTTATATATCTAGGGCCTTGTACTAAACCATTGTATACTCTGCCACTGATATAAGACTTAATTGTTTCGCTAAAATAGTTTTATGTCTATAATATACCCTAAGTAGTGTAGCGACTAGCGTGCTAGTCTCTCACCCGAGCGGACCTAAGATTTTCTGCAGTTTTCTTTAGCTGTAATACAAATGTGGGATTTGTACTATAACATCTGTAAATCGGCTGCAGCCACCTGGTTAGGTCTGCGTAATAATAATAATCGCCCCTCCTTCCCGCACAACCTTCATAGCTTCTGGGGCCTGTTTCTTCAGGCTATGAGTAATAGCAATTATTATTATTAAAAGAAATACACCGGTTTGTTCAATATTAATTTTTTGTTAACAAAGATATCCCATGTCAGACCTAGTATCAAATAAATTCAGAGTTGGGTAATCTCTTAATTTTTAGCAAGAGTTAGGAACTGAGGATTAAGTTTTTCAAAATATTTTTAAAATTACAGGTTGGGAATTGAGTTTTTGAAAAGTTGTAGTGAGTTTTTTAAAAATATCTTTTGTGATTAGGGATTGCGGATTAAGTTTTTTAAAATACTTACTTGAGATTGGTGATTAGAGATTGTTTAGTCCCAAATTCTTATCATGTATTGGAGATAACGTCTTGAAACAGAATATGATACACATGCTAACTTACATCCAGGATGTACCTAATCCACAAATTTTTGACAAGGATAGGAATTGGGATTTTTGAAAATACTTTTTGGACTTAGAAATTGTATTATAAAAAAAACTTCGGTCTTCCAGATGCTTCTTGTACCTGTTCTGTTGAATCAAATATTTGTAGCGTATAGGAATCATTTGGAAAATTAAACTTTGGGCATATTTTTTATTTTTGATCATATTTTTAAAACACAAATTTTTCGATTGTTTGTGCTATTTGATTTCTTCGTTAGTTTTTTCGCATCATATTCTTGAAATTTGACAATTTGACTATTGTGAAATGCTTTTGACCGTGTCCGTGTGCTTAAATTTTTGATGTATATGGACATATCTGATACATATAGTATATTATTATATTTATTTATTAGTTTTTATTTACATTTTATTACATTATTTAAATTAAATTAGTCAATCGGACTCTCTGCATTGTCGGACACGGGCAGTACTTAGATGAGTAACCGGCTCATATTTAATTTTGTAAAAAATATACAATATAAAGTATAATAATAAGTACTTTAGTTATACTGAAATAGTTTTCTTTATTTGAATATTATCATTTCGACTGGCATTCAGGGCAACATTCTTCTACTAAAGTCTGTAGACTGATGTAGACTGTAAAACAACGACTAGAGATTAAAGATCATATACAGTACATTTATAAACCATAGAAGTACACCTTAATCTATACATCACCATACTATAAACGGTAGATTATACACTGGCGATCATAAACTATAGGCAATAGAATACAAACTATGGACCATAAGTCTTAGAACCCAGAGTAATAGATAACAGACTGTATAGCAGCGTTAGTTAAGTTTTTTGCTTTTGGAACACCATAAAATTGAGTGGAACAGTAAATAAAAATGAGTATTCTAAATCATAACAGTATCATGAACATAGAGCCAACTGGCCGTAAATTCTTCCTGTTAGATTAGATTTAGAAGTCTCTATGCTATACAAAAGTATGTGTATTATACGCTACAATTTGCAGAGCGTAGTCTTTCGATCATAGACTGTCGATCTTAACATATAGAATGTAGGCTATATATTATAGATTGTAGACACATTAAATATCACAGATTATATACCATAGACTGTATACCAATCGTAGGTCAGAAAATATAATATATAAATTGCAGATTTTAGACCGTAAATCATACGTTACCATCATATACGGATCAAACACTACAGACCTCTGTAGTGTTGACCACTATGGACCGTTTGGTACAGACATTACTCTACAGCATATAGACGGGAAATCACAGACGGCTGATCAAAGACTATGGGTCGTCAGACTGATTATATATAAACTATAGGCTTATGGTCTACAGTAAATAGCCTATAGGCTATTTACTGTAGACCATAAGTTACATATCATTGTTTATAGACTCTAAATTGTAGAAGTGGTTTGAAAATTGTAGAACATGATGATTAAAAACTGCATACGATCCAATATTGTCCAATATATGTGTATTGGCCATATTCTATACATTATGGTCTATAGACTACAAACCCTGTATTGTGGTTGTTAACAATGGTCTACGGTTGAGGACGCTGAACTAACTTTGCAAACTTGTTCTTGTAGAGTGTGATCAAGTAACTATGTAATGGGGCTACAATTTGTGGATTCATACTATTGAGTTTATACTTATGAATTATGGATTATGTAAGATCAACTTTGCACTATATCGAATACGGGCTACAGAAAATAGAGGACCATTACATTAAATTCGCAGGCTACTAAGGATATATTTGTTTTGGATCACCTGATACCTATATAGACGTATGTAAAAAACAAAATAAAAATTTTAACTATAGGTGAAAAATAAATATCGTTTTAAAGAGAGACTGGAAAGGAGTTAACTGAAAGAGAAGTTGTTTCTTTTTTGTTTGATTTTTAAAGTTTGTATCTTTTGAGACGTAAATAAACCTGTAAGGAAAAAGATATTCTAGATCTATTAAAGTAAATCTTGGAATTTTCTATTTCCTTTTTTATTACTTAAACTGGAAGCTTTATAAACTGGTATATACTAATTTGGGATTATATAATCGTTAAGATTAACTTTAATTAATTAAATTTATTACGTCTTTGTTTTTTCTATTGCAAATTATTCGTTTTAAATGTCTATAAAAATACGTGAATTAGATAATTTCTTACGAAACAAGAACTTTTAGTAGATTTATTTTAACTAAATATAAAACTTACCTACATCAGCTTTAGATTTTTCCTTTTATCTTCTTTTTTGTGCTTTCCCAATTCCCATGGCAGAACAGTTAGCGTTGAGAAAGGTGAGGATTGGATAGTCCTACATATTATATCTAAACTAGTGTATCTTAGGTAAAACCAAAAATACAATCCATTATTATAAAACCATTTTTGATTATAAACCCCAAAACCAAGCTAACAAAAATTTATTTAATAAGGCATGTATATTTCATATAAGACACTTTCTATTTCCATTCCGGCAGCTGTTACCGATATGTCCAGCAGATTTAGGTTTGGGCTTCTAGAGGGCCAATTCTCATATCTAATGACATCGATTACGATGCTTTCGACCATATCGAAATTCGTAGCAATCCTCCATCGACCATTCATACCATGCGGACTAGCGCTGAATCTTAAGTCCATACTGAAACAAGTCCTCTTCAAGGGCTTTACAATGTACTCCAAGGCCAATTCTTGGCATTCTCTGGCCAATATTTTCACTCCTTTAGGACAGAAATGCATTTATAACTGACACATCGTTGTTGACACCCCACCAAAACACAACAGATGCGGAATGGTTACCTCTTTGAACTTTTGGTACAATTTGAAAAGCTTGCTTTCAAGATCGAGCATACGGTCTATCGTTTTGTTTGTTGTAGCATTCTTCTATCTTGAATTTTTTCTTGCCTGTGAACAAAACTTTCCAGCTACGCTAAAAGCTGTTTCGATATTTCCTTCATTTTTATCACAAAAAATATCGCGCACTATTTTGTTTAACTGCGAACAAGTGTCTGCACCTGTATTTTCGTTGCATCGAAGTTCGAAAAGTCACTAGAGTTTGTAGAACAGCCTTTACTGGTAGCCTCGTCCAAAACATCTGTAGCAACTTGTTCGATTATTTATTATAAGAATTTTTGTCCTTCATTAATTCTCAGCATTTGATGAACAACTTGGTTTGACCATCAACACCTTGCCTGAGTTGTTCATTAATGATTTTGCATGCTAGCCATAGTAATAGTAGATAACTGAAACACCCTTCTCTGTTTCTGTTCTTTTTCAAACTACGAGTCTTGCACAATTCTGCCACTCTTGGAATGTTACATTTCTTTTTTAAACTATAAAACACTTTCTCGTCTTTTGTGGCCTATTTCTTTGTATTATTTATCGATTTTATAGAAAAAGTCTTTATTCTATTCTTTAACATTGTCACAGAAACCAAACTGATTAGAAAGTCACCAGGTTTTGCGTTATGAATGCAGATTCATAACGAGAATCATAATAAGATAAAACTGAGAAATGCAGCTTAAGTGCAGACTTAAGCTGCATATAGGGCAGTAGAGGACAGGTAGACCTTTATTATTGCAGTAAGATAATAATTCCGAAGCACATCCCTTTTTTCTCAGTTTTATCTTATTATGAATTATGAAAAGTATAGTAGTTATTTTTTTTTAATATATCTGGCAAAAACTACCAGTAGCAATAAACGGAAAATGATGATAGATGACTCAACATGAGTACAACAATCCAGAACAAAAACTGATGTCACGTAAAATCGTACGTACTACTATATTTAACATATACAGGGCGTAACTGACATAACTAGAAGCCTCGTAATGGGAAGTAGCTGTAATGATTTAGAACATATTTTCCTTGTCGACATTTGATCGCTTCCTGCTAGTTTTCGAGAAAATCGCATTTTAAATTTTAAGTACACCTAGAAAATCAGAATTATGGTCTTGTTTTGAGATTCTGTCACTATGGATTATGCCCATTAATTCTCTTTCAAAAGGGCAGTGGCGTGCGGTCCATGGAAGCAAGGGAAGCAATGCTTCCCTTAAGAATTTATTAAAATTAAAAACCAATGCTAACAAAAATATTTTTATAAAATTATGGTTATCGTTTATTTAAATTTGTAATATTTAATCAACTTAAAGCTCAATATCAATTCCGTACTGCAAAAAATATAATTATTAAGAGTACTATTTTAAATTAGGCTCATTAAACTTGCGCTGAAAAGTAATACTTATTCAAATGTGTTACTTACACTGAATATAAGCACTCATTTCGTTGCTTACTGCACTTCTTGCTTTCGGTAGCGTTCGGGTCGCGTTGTGCGTTGTGGGCTACAGTTAACATCGTTGAGTTATTTTTATTGGCGTGCTCCGTGATCAGATGTTTATTATAATTTCGTTATTTGTTCGATTTTTCGTGTTTGTTAAATGTTATTTAAGCAATGTAAATCTGCGAATGAGACTGTATGTTGGAACATTTTATTATTTCAATTTATATAAGTTGGGTGTTTAAAACTCACCTTATGAAATGTTCAAGGGCACCTTCATCACGAATTCCCAGCGAGAAGACACCGACAGGGAATGCCCCTGCAAACAACTTCAGGAAACAACATGGAGAACCATCCGTCATCATTCACTATTATCCAGTGGCATTACCACCATCATCATCATATCGATGTTCCTGCTGCTGTTCTGGGGTACTCGTCGACTTTGGAAAAAATATCGTCATGTCCAATCAACTTTAACTCCACCTGCAGAAGAAACGCCACCCAGCCATCCTGAGATGATCGAGCTCCGGCCGTTAAGATCACAATCTCCCCATTCCGAGAGCCGCCAGAATGTTTAAAACTAAACATAAAATTTAATTTTTTTTAATTTCTTTCAAAAAATAATGTAACATTAAAAGGTTAATAATTTCTAGGCCAACTCACATTTCAAAATATGAACAAATGCTTTCTTGCAATATAAACACATTTTTTCTAATAATTGCAAGATATGCTTACTAGTTAAAAATAGTAGGTTAGTATAAAATGCTATTATGCTAAAATAATCACTTACTTAAAGAGCTAACTAGACAAACCAGAAAATAACAAAATGTTAGAATAAAAATTTCTTGTCAATTAATGTAATTAATGTAAATGTTTTAGCATCACAGATTTATAAAAATAATTATAATTTGTATATAAACAAAGGGAATTTTCAAATAAATCATTAGTAACG
Organism: Agrypnus murinus; assembly: GCA_929113105.1. Classification (NCBI taxonomy): domain Eukaryota; kingdom Metazoa; phylum Arthropoda; class Insecta; order Coleoptera; family Elateridae; genus Agrypnus; species Agrypnus murinus. Next base: position 99,888,722 of record OV816023.1, read on the forward strand.
TATACTGATCACTTCAACTATTACCTCCTTTAGAATCTGATACCAAACGGTATTGATTACCTAAGGAGGTAATCATCCTACCACTCCGAGAACAATGGACCACTGTACTTAAGTCAAAACTAACCTCGGCGTATGAGACTGTACGTCGGCAGTGGTCCAAAACTAACGAAGAGCGCCAGCAACACGGACTGAAGAAATTACTTACATTTCGGAGTGGTAGGAAGCTGGATCTTGCATTTGGTGTCCGGTTGGATGTTCTACGAACATTGTTAACGTCAAAAATTCCTGGTACCACCATCATCCTGAGGACATCTAACCAACCATCTACAACTCAACATTTGGTCTCTTGTGCGGTAACATCACCAAGGGACCGTGAATGAAGATCCAACCAACCAAGATCCAAGCAACCATCAACAACTTTACATCTGGTCCTTCAAACCGAGAAGGATCGTGCACTAGTAAATGTTTTACAAGCATTTACTACATTACCAGTGAAGTTTTCACGCTGGACTTTACATTTGATTCTTCGAACCAAGAAGGATCCTATCAAGTAAATGTCTTACAAACATTTACAATTAGTCTAACCGCCTTGCCGAGTTAGAAATAAAGTCTTCACGCTGGACTTTACATTTGATTCTTCGAACCAAGAAGGATCCTACCAAGTAGATGTCTTACAAACATTTACAATTAGTCTAACCGCCTTGCCGAGTTAGAAATAAAGTCTTCACGCTGGACTTTACATTTGATCCTTCGAACCAAGAAGGATCCTATCAAGTAGATGTCTTACAAACATTTACAATTAGTCTAACCGTCTTGCCGAGTTAGAAATAAAGTCTTCACGCTGGACTTTACATTTGATCCTTCGAACCAAGAAGGATCCTTTCAAGTAAATGTCTTACAAACATTTACAATTAGTCTAACCGCCTTGCCGAGTTAGAAATAAAGTCTTCACGCTGGACTTTACATTTGATTCTTCGAACCAAGAAGGATCCTACCAAGTAGATGTCTTACAAACATTTACAATTAGTCTAACCGCCTTGCCGAGTTAGAAATAAAGTCTTCACGCTGGACTTTACATTTGATCCTTCGAACCAAGAAGGATCCTACCAAGTAGATGTCTTACAAACATTTACCATTAGTCTAACCGCACTGCCGCGTTAGAACACACACCACGAAGGACTTTACAATTTGGTCCTTCGAGCCTGTGGGTAGTTCATTTGAAATCTACAGACGTCAAGATGTCCACCACCAACATGGAACAAATGAATCAACTCAGCAGCCAGCAAGAGCAATTGGGCCAAAAAATTGCTCAGATTCTAACCAACTCCAAGAAGGATGCTACATCCCGAAAAACAGAAGCCTACATCTCTAACCGCCTTGCCGAGTTAGAAAAACTGTGGAAAGAAGTTCAGGAAAAGAACGAGATAATCCTGTCCCTCGATCTTCCTCAACATAGTTACTGTACAACAAAATACGTCAACCAGATCGAAACAATTTATAAGGAAGCCTCAAACCACCTTATGAAATGTTCAAGGGCACCTTCATCACGAATTCCCAGCGAGAAGACACCGACAGGGAATGCCCCTGCAAACAACTTCAGGAAACAACATGGAGAACCATCCGTCATCATTCACTATTATCCAGTGGCATTACCACCATCATCATCATATCGATGTTCCTGCTGCTGTTCTGGGGTACTCGTCGACTTTGGAAAAAATATCGTCATGTCCAATCAACTTTAACTCCACCTGCAGAAGAAACGCCACCCAGCCATCCTGAGATGATCGAGCTCCGGCCGTTAAGATCACAATCTCCCCATTCCGAGAGCCGCCAGAATGTTTAAAACTAAACATAAAATTTAATTTTTTTTAATTTCTTTCAAAAAATAATGTAACATTAAAAGGTTAATAATTTCTAGGCCAACTCACATTTCAAAATATGAACAAATGCTTTCTTGCAATATAAACACATTTTTTCTAATAATTGCAAGATATGCTTACTAGTTAAAAATAGTAGGTTAGTATAAAATGCTATTATGCTAAAATAATCACTTACTTAAAGAGCTAACTAGACAAACCAGAAAATAACAAAATGTTAGAATAAAAATTTCTTGTCAATTAATGTAATTAATGTAAATGTTTTAGCATCACAGATTTATAAAAATAATTATAATTTATATATAAACAAAGGGAATTTTCAAATAAATTATTAGTAACGTATACTGATCAATCAATTATTATCTCCTTTAGAATCTGATACCAAGCGGTATTGATTACCTAAGGAGGTAAAAATAACAGTCACCCTTATGAAGAAGTGGTGACCACAGAAAGGTCGTAGTACCAATCTGCTTTAACGTAAAATCTACCAAGAGATTTTACATTTTGTTTGAAGGACCAGATGTAAAGCTGGGAATTCGTGATGACATCTTGACGTCTGTAGATTTCAAATGAACTACCCACAGGCTCGAAGGACCAAATTGTAAAGTCCTTCGTGGTGTGTGTTCTAACGCTGCAGTGCGGTTAGACTAATGGTAAATGTTTGTAAGACATCTACTTGGTAGGATCCTTCTTGGTTCGAAGGATCAAATGTAAAGTCCAGCGTGAAGACTTTATTTCTAACTCGGCAAGGCGGTTAGACTAATTGTAAATGTTTGTAAGACATCTACTTGGTAGGATCCTTCTTGGTTCGAAGAATCAAATGTAAAGTCCAGCGTGAAGACTTTATTTCTAACTCGGCAAGGCGGTTAGACTAATTGTAAATGTTTGTAAGACATTTACTTGAAAGGATCCTTCTTGGTTCGAAGGATCAAATGTAAAGTCCAGCGTGAAGACTTTATTTCTAACTCGGCAAGACGGTTAGACTAATTGTAAATGTTTGTAAGACATCTACTTGATAGGATCCTTCTTGGTTCGAAGGATCAAATGTAAAGTCCAGCGTGAAGACTTTATTTCTAACTCGGCAAGGCGGTTAGACTAATTGTAAATGTTTGTAAGACATCTACTTGGTAGGATCCTTCTTGGTTCGAAGAATCAAATGTAAAGTCCAGCGTGAAGACTTTATTTCTAACTCGGCAAGGCGGTTAGACTAATTGTAAATGTTTGTAAGACATCTACTTGGTAGGATCCTTCTTGGTTCGAAGAATCAAATGTAAAGTCCAGCGTGAAGACTTTATTTCTAACTCGGCAAGGCGGTTAGACTAATTGTAAATGTTTGTAAGACATTTACTTGATAGGATCCTTCTTGGTTCGAAGAATCAAATGTAAAGTCCAGCGTGAAAACTTCACTGGTAATGTAGTAAATGCTTGTAAAACATTTACTAGTGCACGATCCTTCTCGGTTTGAAGGACCAGATGTAAAGTTGTTGATGGTTGCTTGGATCTTGGTTGGTTGGATCTTCATTCACGGTCCCTTGGTGATGTTACCGCACAAGAGACCAAATGTTGAGTTGTAGATGGTTGGTTAGATGTCCTCAGGATGATGGTGGTACCAGGAATTTTTGACGTTAACAATGTTCGTAGAACATCCTGCCGGACACCAAATGCAAGATCCAGCTTCCTACCGCTCCGAAATGTAAGTAATTTCTTCAGTCCGTGTTGCTGGCGCTCTTCGTTAGTTTTGGACCACTGCCGACGTACAGTTTTTTTTTTTTTTTTTTTTACGTTACTAATAATTTATTTGAAAATTCCCTTTGTTTATATACAAATTATAATTATTTTTATAAATCTGTGATGCTAAAACATTTACATTAATTACATTAATTGACAAGAAATTTTTATTCTAACATTTTGTTATTTTCTGGTTTGTCTAGTTAGCTCTTTAAGTAAGTGATTATTTTAGCATAATAGCATTTTATACTAACCTACTATTTTTAACTAGTAAGCATATCTTGCAATTATTAGAAAAAATGTGTTTATATTGCAAGAAAGCATTTGTTCATATTTTGAAATGTGAGTTGGCCTAGAAATTATTAACCTTTTAATGTTACATTATTTTTTGAAAGAAATTAAAAAAAATTAAATTTTATGTTTAGTTTTAAACATTCTGGCGGCTCTCGGAATGGGGAGATTGTGATCTTAACGGCCGGAGCTCGATCATCTCAGGATGGCTGGGTGGCGTTTCTTCTGCAGGTGGAGTTAAAGTTGATTGGACATGACGATATTTTTTCCAAAGTCGACGAGTACCCCAGAACAGCAGCAGGAACATCGATATGATGATGATGGTGGTAATGCCACTGGATAATAGTGAATGATGACGGATGGTTCTCCATGTTGTTTCCTGAAGTTGTTTGCAGGGGCATTCCCTGTCGGTGTCTTCTCGCTGGGAATTCGTGATGAAGGTGCCCTTGAACATTTCATAAGGTGGTTTGAGGCTTCCTTATAAATTTTTTAAAGACAAATAATTTATTCTATTTAGTTTGTTCTGTATGCAACATTTAAGCTTGCTTTATCGTCATGACTTCAAATTCAGCTGCTTCGGTGGAAGGTTCCAGTACTTCCGACACATCCGAATCAGGACAATTTTTTTGTTCCAGTTTGTAAATTATTAATAAAGAATTTTCTTCATACAGTTTTGGAGAGAAATTACAAAAAAGGCAGATCAAGACTAGAACTTTCAAATTTAACAACAAAGATTAGACCTGCACCAGGTATTTTGCTAAAAAAGACCGGAAAATCAAGTTGCATTATAAATAAATAGTAGTACTTTTTTTTTAAAATCAAGAATAATAGTCAACAAATTCCATAAGTATAAAAGACGTATTCTTTTGCACATTGTGATTAAATCTAAACAATCATAAAAATTTGAAAATGCTTTGTCACAAAAGAACGTTGGCAATAGTTACAAGTTTCGTCACAGCACTTTTTATGATTCAATCATGTCAATCACAGAATTTATACGATTCAAAGGTGTAACGGAATTACCAATCATGCTAAAAATATCTTACTAGGTGGGGGTTTTTCATCAGTATTCAAAAGAACGAGATGTGCTAAAAAATTACCAATCCGATTAATCATTATATAGAGCAAAAGAATACTGTTGAAGTGTAAAAGTTCTTCTTAAAAAAACTTTTAAGCTTAATAATTACAACACTGTTTTTTATTGTACCTAGGTATATTAAAATTAAAATCATGGTTGCTTCCCTAGCTTAAATTCTCACCGCACGCCACTGCAAAAGGGGTTTCGGAAACGGTACTTATGTTGATGTACCACACTTTTATTTTTGAACTGACAGAAATGAAAGGTGTATAGGCGGAGCATTTTGATCCTTACTACGTGTATTTACTTTACTAAATAAGCACATACTGCTGTTATAATATACATTCTAAGTGAAATTTGGAATTGTAGATACAGAAAATAAGAATTTTCTTGTTAACTTTAAATTGTGAGATAAATAATTTAAGATCTTGAATTTCTCAAATCCTGGAGTCTCAAACTTTTAATATATATTGCTGTGGATTTTGTTTCCAAAATTTTGGAAAATTTTGAAAGTTTTGTGAAATTTTAAAATCTTTGTAAAAAACTAACACTTTAGAAATATTTTATCAACTTTTCCAGTTAAAAATAATTTTAAGTTAGTTACTGGTGTATCATTGATTATACAATCAATGTGTATACTTTTTAATAAGGTTAAATAATCCATATTTCTTTATTTATTATCAAACAGTTTACTCACCAAATACTTAAGTATACGTAACATCCAGTTGTGCGAGTTTTATTATATTCTGTGGCCGAAGGTTTTTTTTAATACTTTTATTTATTTAATATAATAAAACAAATTTATTTATTTCGTTTGCAGTCGTAGAATATAATTTATTATTTATAATAAAGAGAAAACTTTTATCTCTTTTTACGTTTACAATATAAATGTTATATATATAATAATAATAATTGCTACAACCCATAGCCTGGAAACCAGGCCCCAGAAGCTATAAGCTTGTGCGGGAGGGAGGGGGCGATTATTATTATTACGTAGGCCCTAAGTGCGGCTGCAGCCGACTTACAGATGGAACAGCGCAAATCCCACATTTGTGTCACAGCTAAGGAAAACTGCAGAAAACCTTAACCAGATCTGCCGGCACCGGGAATCGACCGCGGGCCGCTTGGGTGAAAGTCCAGCGCTCTAGACATTACACTACCAAGCCTGTTATAATATTACTTTGTCAGTAATTATTTAAATGAGTTTAAAACGGGTTTAAATGATTAGATTTGAATTAACACACTTAACAGAACAATTTAGAATTCACATTTAAATGACATTAAACAAAACAATTAATTTAAGACTCGAATGAGTCTTTATGTTTTACTAGCAGGACAATTTTAAAGTCCACACCTAGGTTAATACTCACTCTGGATAAACACTTGTTGAAGATTGATAAAGACTTGTGAGTTGAATAAAGACTAATAAAGACTGAATACTTAAGATTAAAACAGAGGTATTTATACAATGTTACAATCTTATCTGCCTACACAATTCTTATGGTCATGAGAGAGTTGATGCTAGAGCAGTTCTCATGAAGATAAGATAAGACTTTTCTTGAAAATGTAATTTGATATCGTGTGCTCACAATCTTAAGCAATTCTCATGTAACATGATCTTATCTATAGTGTGATTATAACGTACGTTACTCCTCCACCCTTAGTATTTTCAATGTTATTAAAATAATTTGAAAATAAAATTTGAAATATTTATATATTATAAAATTTTTTAAAAGAAATCTAAATTGGTATTTCTTCGTTATTTTGGTTATTTATAAAATCTTTATTTAGAAAATCTATAAATTTGATTTTTAAGGAGTTACGTTTACAATGAATATACAATAATAAACTTATAACTATTACAATGATAAATATAATGATAATGATACTTAATAAGCTCAAATGATCGAGGGTTGTAGTACTATTCATCTTTAGAAGATGATTTTGGTTTGTGATCTTCAGTTGGTATTTGTTCAATTTCTGTGTATCGATTGTAGTTAAATCGATTTTAGTTATATTTACATGTTCGAATTGAGGGGTTGTTAATTTTGCAATATCTATGATATTAAATTCTATTACTTTATTACAAATACTTTTGGCTGTAAATAACATGTTTTGATGATTGATCATGTCAATACAGTCAGGACTAAGATGTATAAGTTTTGAACCAACAAGTTCTTTTCGATACGTTTGATCTCTACATTTAATGTCTAAAATGGATCTGGAAGGGGAACGGATTAACCAGGTTACAGAATTAATTTGGGAAATCTTTATATCTTTCTACCGTACGTGCTTTCATATATGATGAATACGTAGAAATAAATGACAAAACTATAAACTTGTTTTATCGTTTTATTTATAAAATTTTAATAATAATATTAAATGTATACATTGTACGACATATTGATAGGGTAGGTGAATTGCAGGCATTTAGCAGGCCCGTGTTTCTAACTGCGGATCCATAGGCTAGAAGAAGAATCAGAAAAAAGTATTAGGCAATTTTGACCTCTGATATCTCTGCTACTTCCTTCACGTTGTATTCATGCAATTTCTTGACGGGTTTTGCTGTTCGGCTGATTGGTTCAGTTCGTTTAAAAATTCCATTTCTTACTGTAAGCAATCGTAAAACATTTACATATCAGGCACTTTTAAAATATAAGCAACTGAAGATAAAACATACCTGCTTGATATATTTCAAATAAGTTTGCAGGATACAGAATTATCAAACGTTGATAATTTCGCGTCTTCGACTTCCTTGATACAGTAACCTGGAATAAAACTATGTGGATTTCACGCTGATAGAAACTGCAGTCAGCCTATAACAAATTTCAAAATAAGATTACAAAACATCGTTAAAAATAAATGCAACTTACATGATTGATTTCAAATAAGGAAAATTAATATTTCTTAACGATAAATTATATTTCTTAGGAACTGTAGACTATCTAAATGGAAGTCGATCTAAAACATATGTAAATCATTTACATATAGTTTTTAAAATATAAGTAAAAATAAAACATACCTGATTTTAATTAAATATTGCACTTACTTGATGAATTTCAAATAAGGAAAATTAATATTTCTTATTGATGAATTATATTTCTCGGGAACTGTAGACGATCTAAATGGAAGCCGATCTAAAACATTCGTAAATCATTTACATACAGTTTTTAAAATATAAGCAAAAAATAAAACATACCTGATTTTAATTAAATATTCACTTGATGTAACTATCTTGATGGTTCGAGAACACTTTCGGAATGCTTAGGAAACAGAAATTTCGGGGTTTTTATATCAGTTTTCGGCGTCTGCGTAATTATGATGAACAATAGTTTTTAAAATAAAACATCTTTTCTTTGATAGCTGTTAGTTATTATAGAACGAACTCGTCTTAATCTTAAGTAATCAATAATAAACATGTTTCTCTGTTAAAAAGTTAATGAAGCGTACATCAAATCTGTATGATTCAGAGCTCTGAAACAATACAATTAAACATATATAGTACGTTATAAGGTTGTGTCTCTTTCAAATTATTTCCGTATTCAAATTTTCTACACATCTAACTTATACGGATTAACACAAGGGTGAGTAATTGTCATTTAAAACAATAATTTATGCCGCTTTTAATATGATGATCTCTTAACAAATTTTTTAGAAAATCTAAATTCCTTGGAAATGTTCAGTCATCAGTAAGAACGTTTTGTTTATTTATGGTTGAAAGCAGTTTTAAGGAATGTTGGAAAAAACAACGTGACTAATTAGCTTGTACGTATTTCATGCAATAACATCAGTTTGAAGTAACTTCTTAAACAGTTATAAATACAGAAAATGTTTTTGAATTTTAAAATAATGCTGTACAGTATTCTATATTCTTAAAAGTTTCATTTAAGTAAATTTTTAAGAAATCATAACGAACGACCCTAATTGTTTTCTTTCAAATAGAATTTGCTTTACTTGTGAACCATATTTTAAATGTTTATGACGTATATTTAAACAGGTCAAAATGCAACAAAGATAATCCGACTGGTGATTGACAGTAACCTTTAGAGGTACTTTGTATGCTTGAAAATAATTTTTTCTCGTATTATTACCCTAGATGTTTCTACATGTTAATTACGTATAGATCTATATTTAAATATCAATTAGAAATGACAACCTAAGATTTATTTTAAAATAAATGTATGAGAGAGAGATGACAGATGCAAATGATATATAAAAATGAGGTGTACAAATGAGATGAGTTATGTAAATAAGAGATGAGATATGCAAACGAAACCGTGAACTAATCTAATTCGCGCATGCATATAAAAAATGAGCTAGGCAAATGAGAGATGAGATATGCAAATGATACCTTGAATTAAATTAATTCGCTTATGCATGTGAGAGATGATACATGTAAATGAGAGATGAGAGATGACTAATGAGAAATGAGAGATGACAAATGAGAGAGGAGAGAGGTGAGATGACAAATGAGATATGAGATATGTAAATGAGAGATGAGATATGCAAATGATACCGTGAATTAATTTAATTTCCGCATATTAATTAGATCAATTAATCTAATTCGCGTATGCATGTGAGAGATGATATATGTAAATGAGAGATGAGATATGCAAATGATATCGTGAATTAATTTAATTTAATTAAATTAGATCAATTAATTTAATTCGCGCATTTAATTTGCGCATTTAATTAGATCGCGCCTCATTTGAATATTAATTAGATCGCGGGTCAATTGCATAAAAAAGGAGGGGATGGACTCAAGTGTCCGAATACCTACTTTGAATGAACGGAGACTAGCTTTGCACTGATTTTCAAACAAAACAACAGTCTGCCGCCGAAAATCGTCAACAAGCAGGTAATTCTAGAGTACTTCTATATACCTGCTTTCGGTTGCCTGAAAACTGATAATTATATTAATAATCAGAATGCCTACATTAGAATCCATTAGAAAAATTTTATAAACCAGCACTTTTTTACAGAAAAGTAGTTTTCCTCGCCAAATCAATTTGAACTGAAGATCAGTAAGATTATCTGACCTACATCTGTGACCTACATTCCGACAAGACTCAATGGAGCTTGAAACTGTAATATGACTAGGGGTCAGTGACTTAAATTTAACTTTCATAATGAAAATTGTGTATTTTGTTGCAAACCTTATCCATACTACATGTGAAAGTGTAAAAAAAGTGATACGAGCGCGTCCTGTGGTAATGTCGTAAATCTTAACTAGGTATAACCTAATTAAAGGCATTGGAAGGTGTCTTTTGCACTGATTCTTCTCTGATTTGACTCGTGACCTTCTGTACGTGAATCTAACTGTTTAAAGAAACTACTTAGATAAGTTCATTATTAGAACCTTTTTTACTCTCTGGTAAGGTGCCCTTCTAAAGAAGGACCTCTGTTGTAATGCATAGCTGATTATTATGTTAATCCAAGCCTGACTCATTATAATTTCTCTTTCGCCAAGAAATGTATGTTAATTAACTTTTTTCGTAATATAGCAGGTAGTAGTGCAGTTATTTTACTAATTAATTCATTTTTAATATAATGGAATGCAACAAAATTAAACCATTTATTTTTCTTGTATTCGATTTTTGTATTCTTTAATTGGAAAAAATAAGTTGATAATTTTCTTTAGCCAAAATATAAAAAAGTAGCAGGTCTATATTTTAAACAAAATGATTATTAATTTGTACTAATTTTGTTCCAACCTTGAAGTTGTTATTTTATTATTTATTGTTAGTCACTTTTTTCCTTTGCGTTAATAATATAACAATGCTTGATTAATGATGAGTAAATATGTTTTTGATTGTCACAACCAGGAAGCTGTATTAATTACTCTGTATTTATAATCGGTAAGAGAAAGACGAAAAAAACCACATTTTAGACTATTCGTTTAAATATTTCTAAATAAAAATACATTAATTATTAAATAGTCTGTAACTTTAATTAGATAATTAAATGCAAGAAAATGTAACAAGTAGTCTAATCAACTTGAAAGAATAAATTAATCAAATTATTCTATTTATCTTTTTACTGTATTAGTTAATTTTGTTTATTATTTATTTTGCAAAACGATAGCATAATAATTATGAAATACGTATAATATTTAATCAGATTTGGCGTCGCTTTTGAAAAATCAATTATAATTAATTATCACATAATTTTATTTTTATGTAGTACCCAATATTTAACAGCTTTTAGGTGACGGGCAACCCAATTTAGTGGACAATCTCGAATCCGTCCCTACACGCGGGCACAGGAGCGTGTTTAATGGGGTGTTAGCAGAGTCCCCCCTGACCGTACTACAAAGAAAACTGGAAAACGGCGCCTTTTTGGTAACACTAAATACATATCAAAGACGTATACCAACAAAAAACAATAATAAATGTAACCAAATTCTATTTTATTTAACAATATTTTATTTTTCATTTTGCAGCATAGTCGCTACTTGGCAACCTTGCGTTAGCGTCCCCACTCTCCACCGCAAGCTACTTATAAACTTATAAAATTCTTGATTTTTCAAAAGTTATTAACAATAACATTTTTATGCAAAGAGAAATTTCTTTTTCTAATACTAAAGCATTATAATCAAAATTCTTCGGCAAAAGGGAATAAAGATTAAGAAGAAGTAAATATATTTTTATCAAGCATGATATTCTTATAAATAAAAAGTATTTATAATAAACACATTAAATTATTTATGACTTTTCTACCGAGTTGCAACATTTTTCTTATCAATTTATATTCTGTGTACATTTACAACATTGCTAAAAAAAATGTTGGATCCAAGTTTTCTAGAAAATACTAATTCTTGTCGCATCACGCAAGTACGCTAGCATCGTAGACCAGCGGTTCCCAACCTTTTTCGTTCGCGGACCGCTAAACGACCTAACATTTGCATGCGGACCGGTAAGGTAAAAAAACATTTTGCAAAATAAATCTTATAATGATAAATTTACTTTTACAGTGTACAAGAACAATATAAAATAAATAAATATCCATTGTTTATAATAAAAAAGTCGGTTTTCGTACCTCATCCGCTTCCCGCATATGAAACCTCGAACGACCAAAACGGGAACCGGCCCAGAATCGACGGGTACGACGAATTTTTCTCTTTTTGTTAAACGTACGTTCAGAAACCATCGCAGGGCGAGGTGCGGCGCCGAAGACCATAACCTTTGAGTTCTAGACGCATAGGACGGCCCATCGTTCAAAATCAGAACACGATATATCTCGACAGGGAGCGGAAATATAACCGAAAACGCTGGCGAAGTGGTGGTCAAAAACGGGAATAGGTTCAAACGATCCTGGAGGCAATCATATAAGACCTCCAGAAGTGGTTCCGACTTAGGAGCCTGATCAAGCTGATGGCGGCGATATTACTTTAGCACAATTCTCGGGTGAAAAATAAATAAAAAATTTCGAGTTTTTCGGCTGTAACTTTTGTCTTATGGTTTTGCACGGCATTTCACGGGGAAATCTTTTGAGATTACCCGTCGTCTGACGCCAAGATAGTCGTTTAGGTTCCTATAGTTTCCGAGATACAGTCTCTCGAAAACTAGCGGAACTCCCTAGAGCGGAGATACGGAAAAACCAACAGATGCACCGCTCGTACACATGTTTGATCGCCCCTTAAAACCCCATGTCACCTCTAGCCCCCGCTCCCGGAACAGTTTCAGCAAAAAACTTTTCCGGTAGAAACGATTGGGGTACTGCGCTGGCAAAGATTCCGCGGTCATTTTGTCGCCACGCATCAACACACAAAAAACGGTCCGGATCGAAGCAAGTCTTGCGGCCCCTCGAAATCGCAAAACCCTAATTTTGATCGTTCCCGTTAATCGGGGACGCAAGACGAGAATTCTTTCGGTTCTGGTATGACTAGAACCGTGCGCGCCAAACCCGCTTAAAAATTATAAAATGGGTATCTTCCTTATTACCTATTATTGGATATTACCTAACCACATAGGTACAGAGCTAGCGCGTTATATATGACGTTTGTATGTATACATAGCGCTGCTACGTATAAAAGTCAGAGTTTACTCTTGGTCAATTCCGATAAACTATTTGACCATACGTTAGCTCCAGGATAACACGAATTAAAAAATTCCTTCAGTAAAATTTTGAAAATACGGTTATTTCTCTGCGGGCCGGCAAAAATTTCTAACGGACCGGCGGTTGGGAAACGCTGTAGTAGACTGTGTATTCAGCGTATTTTACTACATTAGTGTCCAAAAAGTGTTTATGCTTATTGTTGCTAAAATTGGCGGATATGGCCAGGGCCAGATCTAGGTATTGCGGGGCCCCTAAACACAACATTTTTTGGGCCCCCTCCCCCCTATAAAAAATTAATTTTAAACATTCTAAAAAATGCACTCATTACACTGTGATACAATTAAAAAACAATAAATATACAAAACCTCCCACCTACAAAGCTGTTTTGATATTGAAGGATATCTGATATATTTGATATTTTCCCATCACTTCGAGTTTTCTTCCCAGGCGCTGAATGTACCTCATCCAGTTTAGGTGACTTGCACTACTCTAGTGACCAAAACTTAGCCACTTCTTGTCACATTTTGGAAATATTTTCTCTACTGGGAAGATAAGAAGTGTAGCTTTACAAAAGTTCAAAAATAATGAGAGTCGGTAAAGATATGACCGAGTTATAGCCTGAAACGGTCAAGAGAAAAAGTTTTTTTTGGAGATTTTTAAGTTTCAGTGGTTCAAAACGATAAACTAAAATGAACAAATAAAATTTCTTTCAGTTCATTTATTGAAGATATATTTTGTTTTATATTTTTGTTGATAGTTTTGGTTCATATCTAGGAAAACGTAAAGAAGAACGATATTTATCAAGATGCAACTTTAGTGATGGAAGTCGGAGCCTTTAGCATTTAAAAAGTCGCATCTCTTGCCTGTTTTCAAAAAATAGTTGATTTTTGATTATTCCAATGTTTCCAAGGCATACCTAACTGTTTTTTTTGCATAAACGGAAGTTTTATTTTCTTCACTTTTTGCGGTTATAATCAAAGGCATCATTCGGTTCGTAATTTTTTCTTTATAGCACTCCTTAGTATCTTTACTGTAAAACAATTAAAGGGATTATATTAGGGTTTGAAATAAAATGTACGTAAAACTGTATTGTGCATGGAACTATTCTACACCCTGTTTATATACAGGCTGTTCACTAAAACCGCCGCAAGCCGTAACTCCACAATTTATGGTCCGAGTTTGATAAACCAAAAACCAGATCAAATGGTTCTATAAGTACTACAGAACAGTGTAAGTGTAGTTTTTCTACTACGCCAACTTTCAGCGCTAGTCAACTATTTTTTCTTAAATAGAGGCAGTTTTTTAAATTCGATCATGTAGTGCAAATTGTGATTGCTGAAATATATGTTTGAAAAAACAAAAACGGTTGTATCAAATTTAGTTACACTCACGAAATTTTCAAGTGTGCCATGGAAAACAATAAAAACTGTGTAGTTTTATTGCAATAAAGATAATATTCTATTGATTAAACAAAAAAAACTTTTCCCAGTTTAAACGTTTGGATTATGTTCTATTGTTTTATAGTTTTATTGAAATATTTTTGTAAATACGTTTTTTAATTTTGTTTATTGCAGTAATGTGGGTATCACACGATTTTGAAGTAACTCAAGGTATCCATTAGAAGTAAGAGTTTCATTAAGAAAGAAAGGTCCTATAATATGTCGTACTATAATGCCTTTCCATTAGGATGGAGTATAAAACTTTTTTTTCGGAATTGCTTATAAACCCACAAAAAATTCAGTTCTGTACATGACATATTCAAGTTCCTTTTTGAAGGTCAATTTTCGAAATTTTTAGTAATCCTTTTGCCTCAATATTAGTACAAAAATACAGTTCTTTCCAGCGCTATCTTCAAGTTCCTATAAAAACTTATTGATCTTCAAGGGTTTTTATATTAAATAATATTTGACTAATGTAGGGCACGGCACACACGGTCGTCTGTGATCACATCCCCATAACTTCGAGGACCACGTCAGAGACGTGGTCCGGATAATGACGAAATATTTACATTTGCTGTAATTTATTACATAAACAAACAACTTAGACTTCGAGCTGATGTGTATAATAAAATTATAAGTATCGTAGTTCTTTGAAACGTGTATATCGAAATAAATGAAATAATTATTGAGTTCATAATGAAATGTATTCTGAAATCTCTTTCTTTATTTAGAAATTATGCAGACAATAATGTCTTTCATTGTGATAAAAAACGTTTCAAAGAAATACGATACTTTAATTATACACACCAGCACGAAGCCCAAGTTGTTTATGTAATAAATTACAGCAAATCTAAATATTTCATCATTATCCGGACCACGTCCTCGACGTGGTCTGGGATGTGGTCACGGACGACCGTGTGTGACCTACAGAATAGTTATTTTTTACTATCATTAAAAATAACTAAAATAATTGTCAAAACGGTGTCAATAATTCAACCTCAAGCTTGAGGTGACGGGTCAGACAGGCCACAACAGGTTAACGACAGGCTAGACGAGAACGGGAAGCTGTACTTCTGCTTACTGTGGTTTGCTGTCGTCTGCAATATTATATTCAGTGACAGCAATGTGCTTTGGTGTGTTAGATGTGTTTTCGATTAGTCTTCCCACACGTTTGTTTAGAATATTTAAATTTTAAAAGATACCTCAAACCCGGATAAAATGTGAAATATTTGTAACATCAAGTGAAACTGCGTGGCATGTCCTTCCAACATATTCCGACGTTATGAATTTGTTTTTGTGGTATTGCGAATATTTAAAGGCTGAAGGCAACAAAGACCCTAGTATGCTCTATATTTCTAAACAAGTATTGATATTAAGTTTATTTGGAAAAAGCTTCCCTTCCAACTATTTCTGGTCAAATCATAATTCAGAAGATCAAAGATTAAAATGAGAAATATAAGGTTATGAAGAAAAACAAGTTTGTTGGAAAAAATTAGGTATTTAAAACAGATAGTTTAAAACTATTCGACATTTGTCCGTGTAAGTGTGTCCTTTTGATCGATGTGGCTGTAAAATCAAGGTACCAATAATGGAACTAGAATTTCTACAAGACCAGAGAGGCCAAAGAAAGATTATGAGTTAGAAGAGTATTAATGTTAAAAATACGAAGAAAATCGCGAAGTCACTAGAAAAAAGGGAACTACTAAAAAAGAGATTTGAAAAGAAAATTTATTTCGCTCATTCCGTAAATGTTTTGATGGGAATGCTTGGTGATAACAGAAAACATATTCGTGAGTTGGCTTTGCATCGAACTTTAGAATGTGAAGTTCGCGATGTCAAAGTGTCAGAAGTAAATTTTGAAACTATAGCAATTACAACCAGATAATTAATCGGCAATCTGTTAACGTAACAGAACTACTATTGATCAAAAATATCACCGAAGCAGATCTTAGAGAAATGATTATAAATATAACATCGATTATTTATAAATAACATCGAAATTTTAAGTTTTCCATGCCACACTAGGCTGTAGAACGTGCCATAAAGATGGTAACCTAAGCATCTCCGTTAGTATGTGGTAACAATGCCAGGGACGGATTGATTCAGGCAAAAATTTCTTCTAGAAAATCTATATCAAATATATGGAGATAAAAAAATATTTTATACCAAATATGGTGATATTTTATCGAGTAAGTTTTTAGAGATCTATTTCCAAATACAAAACATTTGCGTTTTTCAACCATTTTTTGCCCGTATTTATTGTCACCATATGTCAGGAATGGTTTTACTCAATTTTGGGGGTTGTTTTTAGCTCTAGCGCAAGATTTTGAGGGTGTACGTGCTTTTCTGAGGTCGGATCCAGTTTCAGCGTCGAAAAATAGCAACGGGGTTTGTGAATGATTTACAGTTTCTAGCCATGAAGCCAAGCAATCTTGTGGCGGCACTACATACTGAAGTAATTTGATTAGAAAAGCTAAGTTTGTTATCAAATGTTACACCAAGATCTTTATGTCGCAGCGATTTAGTAAGTTCGAATTACATTCATAGTATGTAATTACATTATATTTTGATATATTAAGGCTTAAATTATTGGAAATGCACCAATCGTGAATTTCATTAACCTGTCGTTGAAGTAATTGGCAATCTGCATACTTAATAATAACAGAGAATATTTTAAGGTCGGCAAAAAGCATTTTTTCGCAAGATAGTTTTGAAGGCAGGTCGTTAACAAATAATAGAAATAGAAGAGACCCCAAATTGGATCCTTGAGGGATGCCGGAAGTGACCATGAAGAATGGAGAATTGAAGTTATTGTATGAGACATATTGAGAACGGTCATTAAGTATGACCGAAAAAGTGATACTAGAGATTCAGAGAATCCAAAGGTCCTTAATTGTCTAAGAAAAAGTTTGTGATCAATTTTATCAAATAATTATATATCACATCAACTTGACCATGATTGTCGAGAGTTTCTGATATGTATTCTGTTAAATGAGTCAGATTCGACATCGTAGATCTGCTCTCCACAAATCCGTGCTGGTAAGGGAAAATAAAGCTACTTATTCTAGGATTTATACAAGTGTACGGTACCATTTCAAAGACCTTTGAAAAGTTAGTTATCAAGGATGGATCACCAAATTTAAAGAACGGGCAAATTCTAGCTTCTTTCCAGACTTTATTATTTTATATATATACTGTTTTGGACTTCCTTTTTGGAGATGATAGATATATGAATAGTATGCGTATTACTCAACTGTGCATTAACAAAAGATGCATTATTCATTGGAGCCTGATGAACACTACTAAAATATCTACTAAATCATTAACAATAGATTCGGAGAATCTTAAGTGAGATCGCTATCGAGATTTTCCCAGGAATTCTACTGGTACCTTTTTTTGATCGAACATAGGACCAAAATTGCTTGGAATCAATGGGTGGTATGAATTAAAACGAAGTACTTGCTAATACTACAAGTATTATTTACATTTACTTCAATACCGAAGAAGGCATCCCTTTCATACTGAACGGGAGAAAAACAGCAGTGAAAATTGAAGAACTTCAGTATATGGTCAAACTAACCATTGTTTTGGTAATATCACTTTTCAGAGAATAAACATCAGTGAGTGAGAAAAATTAATTGTACCTAATATACCTAACACTAAATTGTAAAATATAAATCATCTATTTGTTCCGTATTTTCGTCGCCACTTGTTAATAAAATTGACCCCTATACTGATATTACATTTTCATTATCAATTACTCTACTTTGATGAAAATGATTACTTGTAATGGTAATAATAGATACATTTGCTAGTAGTGATAAACTGTACCGATCCGCAAATAGACAACTTTAACTTCGCTTTGGTAATCTCACTGCTACTGAAAAATTGTACTCATTTTTACTTCACGTTTCGTTTGCCGACGGAAGTCTACCTGAACATTCTCGTTTCGTGCGGAATAACAATGATGGCGTTTAGGACTTCTTATTTGGTGCGATTTTTACCTGCTCATATCTGCATATCAAGTAGGTACGATAATAAATTTCTTGTTCTACACTTCAACCAACACCTAGCTAGCTAAAAGTCATGAGACAATTTTGGACTTAGTTAGGTTAGGTTATGCCAGTAAATCCTAGGTTAGCTAAATCTAGCTTAGGTTACGTCAAGCGATCGAACTGGTTTAAAAAATCACAAAAATTAAGAGAAAAATTATTTTTCTTATTAATACTGTTTCCACAAATTATAAAATTTTTGTTTTGTTTTTAAATCGATAGTTTTTAAATTTTGCTTTTAATATTAATAATTTTTTTAATCTGTTTAATATTTAAATTTTGAATTTTGTTTTGTATTTTTGTTTAAAGTGCTGTGTTAATTCTTTCAGTGCTGTGTCTTTTGCTGTTTTAATTGGTATCATTCTTTTATCCAATATGTATTTTAAAATCTTCTAGCATAAGCACAAAGAATACTTGCAGTATTAGCAAATACTTCGTTTTTATTCATACCACCCAATTAACTATGGACTCTTCAATAATCTGCAAGTAACTATTATATGCGTTAGCTTTCTGTATTTTTACAAGTGCTCTCGGTTGTCGGAAATTTTGCAAGTATAATAGAGTAATAATTATGTACTTGTTTGTTTATTTGCGTTTGTTTACTTGTTATAGGTTTAGTTGTCAATTTTCATAGCATACTTGACTTGAAAGCTGATAATCAAGTCTTATTACTAAATTAATTTTACTACGAGCCAGGTTTTATTATTAATTGATTAATTTTCGCGTTTTTTTTTTCTAAAAATATTTTTTCTAATTTTAACTTTTTAATAAACTCTTTTCTGAAATGCAAAAATTATACGGATGCCACGTAAAAAACTAAGTTAATTGCTATAGCAACAAAACAAAAGAACATACGAACAAACCAAAAAGTCACAATATGCAACGGAATAAACAAAAAACTTCTGTATTTAACGTTTGTTTGTAACTCTGCAAATTAAAAAGTTACAGCCATTATTTGGTACTTTTGTTACACTCTATGTCAATATATACATATATATTATATATTATAGTACAGCGCAGATCTAGATGTTTTTTTTTTGTTATTAACATCAGCAATACAATTAAATTGTTTAAAATGATAAACTGATTAATAGTATCAACATTTATGTCCTAAAGTTATTTAACTTTCTAAACATTATTTAATGTAGGCTGTTAACCATCTGTAGTAACGTGAATCTTCGTGTTTTAAACTGGTTAAAACTGTTTGATCTTAAACAGCTCATCATTAAAGACGTTAACCCTCACTTGTCGGCAATTAGCCCACAGATTGCGGACCGCCAAGTCATAAACCGACCAACCGAGGTATATTTTCAAACGGAAATTCCGTTTAAATTTTGCATGGAGTTTTTCTGTCCATACATATCCGCACAGATTTTTTCCATTGATTCGACTAATTAACGAAACAAGTCATAATTATTGAATTTTGTGTGCACGTTCGGAAAAAAGGAATGTTATTATAATAGACGAGGGTAATCTAGTTCCCTGGATGTAGGTTAGTAGGTAGTTAAACTGGTGGAACATTAATTTGGCAGTTTACAAACGGTCTTCCTATAGTAAAAAAGCGCCTGAAGTGTCGATTGTAATAACTGCATCCAATCCTTTAATTTGTATATATACTAAAGTAACGAATTTGTCTGAATGTATGCAAGTTTTGTAAAAATATTCTTTCGAAATAATGATAATACATATATCAAAAAGGGATTTACTAATTGTTGGTGCATTTACAGTCCATATGCCTTTGGCTAAGCTTTTTTATTACGTTATGAGTTATTACTCTGATTAAAAAAACGAAAAAATGCATAAGCAGTCTATATCAACCTAATGTGCATTATTGTCAAATATACGAGGATACTAAAAGCTGCGACCGTAAACGAAACATATTGTTTTTTAAAATATCCCCATATTTTTTTATTTTTAATTGGTTCATATAATTACAAATCCATATCATATATCCATAATTTGTCAAATAAGCATCATTGTACAACACCTTGTAAGATTAAAAATTTTCAAATTTTAAACTCAAAACGGGGGATTTCTCAACAACTTCATTAAAGCCGATGGGGAAATAATAATAATAATAATTGCTACAATCCACCACCTGTGAACCAGACCCCAGAAACTATAAAGCTTGAGCGGGAGGGAGGGGGCGATTATTATCATTACGCAGGCCCAACGTGCGGCTGCAGCCGACTTACAGATGGAACAGTGCAAATCCCACATTTGTGTTACAGCTAGGGAAAAACTGCAGAAAACCTTAAACAGATCTGCCGGTACCAGGAGTCAAATCTGGGCCGCTTGGGTAAAAGTCCAGCACGCTAGACAATACACTACCAAGGGTGTTAAAAAGGAAAGAGAAATACATTAGGCATTTGGGAATATGATCCTGAAGAGTACGCCAGATACAACAAAATCAGTTGTATTTTTAAGTGGTTGGACATTTCGCCGACCAGACACGACCCGACTTCGGACACTGTGCTGACCGAGGCCACTACGGCGACTGGCGATACTTTTTGATACTTTGTTAACTGTAGACACTACAAAGACTCTTAAAATAAATTTTGCCACTGAACACTTTGCCCATCGTGGACAGTACGCTGACCGCAAGAGGCTGGCAGTTTGTCGACCGTGGACACTACGCCCTTTAAAATAAATTTTGCTACTAGACACTTTGCCGACCGTGGACACTACGCCGACCGCAAGCGGTGGACCCTTTGCCGACCGTGGACACTACGCCTACCGCAACCAGGGTTTTGATACTTTGTTAACTGTAGGCACTACGAAGGCTCTTAAAATAAATTTTGCTACTGGACCCTTTGCCCACTGTGGACAGCACGCCGACCTCAGAAGGCGGGCAGTTTGTCGACTGTGGACACTACGCCGACCGTTGACACTAGGCCCTTTAAAATAAATTTTGCTACTAGACACTTTGCCGACCGTGGACAGTACGCTGACCGCAAGCGGTGGACTCTTTTCGGACAGTGGACACTACGCCGACCGTAACCAGCGGACACTACGCCGATCGTCGACACAGCGCCAGTTACAAGCTGTGGACACTTTTCCGACCGTGGACACTTCACCAACCCTTAACAACCGGCCATAGTTACAATCTTACATGGGAATGTTAACGTAAAGTTCCGAAGCTAAAACTAATTAACCTGTTGATCGATTTTGATATGGTTTTTACAAATATGATATCTGTGATGTTTTCTATAATATGAACCTTAAGTTTGGTTAGGTTAGGTTAGTGTTCACCGGTTGCAGTCGGTGTAGTGTCCACGGTCGGCAAAATGTCCACCACTTGCGGTCGGCGTAGTGTCTATGGTCGGCCAAAATATTCAAACCGGCCAGTCGGTGATGTGTCCACGGTTGATGAAGTGTCCGCGGTCGGCGTTGTGGCCGGTCGGAGTAGTGTCCTATACCCTATTTTCATTACTGTCACTTCAGTTTAACAAATTTAAAGCATTGTAAATCAGTCATGGTTTTCATGGATAAAAATGGTCAAATTAATTTTAGAAATGGTAGTAGTTAATGGAGATTGGGTTTTTCAGCTTGAGGCACCTTAAATCATTTTTAGACAGCATTTCAAAATATGACTGCTGTTTTTGACAACTTTTGTAAAGTATTCAGAATATTGTGGGTTTATAGGTCTTCAATCACTTTTATGCATATATCACATACACGGCCGTGGCACAAGCGAGTTATTTGTCATAAACCTCCCAAGGCTAGCCCGATATCTCTGCTGCCTTAATTCCCACTCCAGCCACAGCTGTGTAGCGTTATGTAGGTAGAAGTGACTTTAGACCTGATATCGCTCGCAAAGGAGGGAATGGTAGACCAAGAACGCTAGTAATGGAGGAATAATTGGAGACATCAATTAATCATTTGTAGTAGCAAGTGAACTTATCATGTAGCACTTGCCAGCATATTTTTAAACAAAACATGCAAGTATTTCGAAGATAACGATTAGGCCCTTGAGTAAACTTTCTTTACTGATGAAACTTTCTTCTACCGCTGTGGATACGTCAATTCTCAAAATACGACAATATTTTTCACTACACCAAAAAAATGAGAGTTTGAATATTCTTGTATAAAAATTCGTACTTTATTGAACATCTATTGACAGTCAGGTGCAGGCTATTGACATATTAAGAGTGTTTATGCTGAGAGATACATTGTAAATCGTTGCAGATTTAAATTACTGCTACGGCCCTCATTTGAGCTAGAAACTGAGATACGCTTAATTAGCGCGTCGCTCTCTTAAGAAATACTGCCAGTTCTCACTGGTGGGAGCGAGGTTACGAGGGTACCGCTGTGGATACGCCAATTCTCAAAATACGACAATATTTTTCACTACACCAAAAAAATGAGAGTTTGAATATTCTTGTATAAAAATTCGTACTTTATTGAACATCTATTGACAGTCAGCTGCAGGCTATTGACATATTAAGAGTGTTTATGCTGAGAGATACATTGTAAATGGTTGCAGATTTAAATTACTGCTACGGCCTTCATTTGAGCTAGAAACTGAGATACGCTCAATTAGCGCGTCGCTCTCTTAAGAAATACTGCCAGTTCTCACTGGTGGGAGCGAGGTTGCTTGTATTAGCTCTACAGGCTAGTGCCAAAGCTATTAACGTGCTCGCTTGTCGGGGTCCGTTCCCGTTACCCCTAGTCCAGCATGCGGACTAATCATTCATTGTCCGGTCAAGTTTATTCCATGTGAGGGCTGGGCTTGATCTAAGACATGTCTATGAACCCTAGAGTTTTACCTAATACTTCCTACACTGTCTTAGTAATTAAAGGCTTGGTGGGCTTTTGATAGAGCCTCATTTGACTTTACCTAAAATAGAGACCCGGTATGGTATATCCACATAGAGGTGAAGTTGTCTTGGATATTATATGCTATAAAGTTCGTATCAACATCCCTTAAAGATGATTACCTATGATAACCTTACATGGCCTCAGCCGTGTCGGATATCTTAGGTTGTCTGAGACTTCTGAATTCAGGAAAGTCTCAGTTGGCCGATAAAATCCAGAATAGTTAATCCACAGTTTTTAATAAACCAAGGAACTACGTGACCACACGGTCTCTCCTATATCAGTAGCCAAGGGACCACTGACGGGATAGACCTAACTAACCTCTCCGTACTAGAGTGTAACCTTGATCTGCGACCATTCATCCTCATACTAAGGCATGGCCCAGGACTGGTCTATTCATGAAAGAGAGTCATAACCACTGAGTAATACATTATTACAATGAATGTTCCCGTGTTAACATACCCCCACGTTCCTTCCCTTGGGAGGAAGTAATTGAGATACGCTCAATCAGCGCGCAATTGCACAGCAATTTCTCCCAGTTACTCACTGGTCGGAGCGAGGTTGCTTATCCACCTTCTACTAGTTAACCAGGTTAGTACCGAAGCGATTGACTTAAAACGTGCTTGATCCTTTTGCTCCCGCCGGCACCCTCCCGTCCTCTTTCATACGGGGTCAAGTCCAGCAAGAGGACTATTCCCCCAACCTAGGTCAGTGCATCGGAACCTAGAAGTTCCTTCACCGAGCCAGGGTTGGGGCCACTGCCCGATCGAATCCAACCTCAAGTGTGGCGGGACTTGGTTTTTAAATGGTTTTGCCACCCCGATCTCCCAGTTATAGTCCTGGTGTGCCCCCGACAGAGCTTCGTTTCGAGGCTACTTTATAGGGCCCTTAAAAGCAGCATCCCGGTATACCCGTTAAGGTGAAGTTGTCTTGAACGTGACAGGCTATGTATCTTCGCATCAACGTCCTTAACTGAGCAATACAGATAAAAAATCTGGTCTGCGTTTATGGATATGTTACATGACTAATTGAGGCGAACGTATTTCTACGTAGATAGGCATAAATGCATATCTAAGCTTCTTAATAAAATACTTAAAGAAATCAATATTCAAAACTATTGTTGGTTATATGAAGGATCTTAACGAGAAAATTACAAATAAAATTGAATATGGAAATCGGTTGATAACCAAAAAATAGGTTCCACATTAATCAAGGTTGAATACCACTAATATACACACACATCATACCTTTGAAATTTGAAAGGAAATAGATTTACGTGGTTGGTAATGCTGAGTTTTATTAGTTCTGTTATTTACAAACACTTTAACTTCCAAAAAGTAGAGAATATAACCCTTTGGTGCTCTTTCAAGATAAAATATATTCAATTTTTAATTGAATAAGGAAACTATATTGATTTGAGGTTTCTGTTTGCAACCCACAGCTTGTACACTTACTGGAGCGGGCCTTAATGTCAAGATGCTCATGTTATAAGCGAAAGATAAAAGTTTCGTTGCTTCTCGGAGGTAATTTCATCACTTCAACATGTTTCATTATCGAAATAGCTATCGATGTGGAACGATTGAACCGTTTCTATAAACACATTAAGTGTCAGGCATAAGATAATTAAAAGATTCTGTATGCATTTGTGTTTTGTTTATTATTTTAAAATTATATTTCTATAAAAATTAGAAGCGGATTAATACCAATTAGGAAAATCAATCGAAGAGTGCCTAAAATTTTGATCTTGTATCTATCAAATTTATATGTACATCTATAAATATTTTACCTTATTTAAACACTCAGCTGTATATATTAAATGAACTGTAAAATTGATAGACTATTTTAATCTTATGCAAATTCATCGGTTATTCTTCGATAGTCAAGAGTTCAAAGCCTGCCGGCGCACAGTGGGATAGATAGACTAAAAATTGGCCAAAAGCCAATCGTCGATTTAGAAATCATCAACCTGGTAGATACTATATGTATCAGGTAAATTCGGTAAGTTTTTAAATGCGAAGCAAATTAATCAGTTAGATTTTCGAACGCTATTGATACAAGCGGTGTCTATCAGTATGATTTTCTTGAACAATTTTTGATACGTGATATCTATGACCACGAGTTTAGGACACGATTATCTCCAATATAGCACCATTTACTACTGAATCGGAGTAAGTTGACTACTGTCAACTTACTCCGATTCAACTACTTTTTGAGCACATGATCATTTACACGTGTACCATGTTGGATCCCTTATACCGAATTTTGACATCATCATATTTGAAGCCCGTATAATTAAGAATGTAAGCCACCATTTTGTTCTCAAGTAATTAAGTAGTAAGTAGTTTAACAACAAAGCTTGAATTTAAGATTTTGACTTATAAGTTTGATATTGAATTCGTAAAAGCCTCCTTGGAGCTTAAAAGATGATTTCGAGTTCCTGTTTCAAATATTGTAGTCGTTACAAAGTTAAAGCCGCAGGATATTGCATCCTATTTTAATATTTTTCAGAGTATGTCAACTGATAATCCTGACAATTGTCTCTTATGTCATTTAGCAATCTGATGTGGACATGTCAGTTAGGTTTTTGCACTATAGAAATAAATAGATTAAAATGAAAAAATGTAGAAAAACTACCAATGCATTCGTATGAGGTTACACAGCCTGGTCTGACCTGACAACATCACACTATGGCAAAGCAGCTATTGCTATAACTGAATTAACAACACTATTCCTTTTATATTTAAGGATGCAGACGTGTTTGTTCGAGCTTCGAGCTAGGAAGAGATTTTTCAGTTCTGGTATTGGATTTGTGGAGCCAAAAAATGCAGGGGCGCGATAGATGGAACAGCCCTAGGGGTGTTTAAAACTCCCGAGCCCCCCATAATAAAAAAGATCACTGTCAACATTTATAATATAAGATTTTATAATAACGTAAATTGGGTGGCCGCGCGGTAAAGCGTTTAACTCTTACTCAAGCGGCTCGGGTGGCCAGCTTCGATCTTCGGAACCGGCGAAAGGATTTTTCTCATCGATACAGCCTCAGTACACTTCGCCGTGCTATCAAATGGGTACGTTAAGTGGTCGGTCTCAACAACCACGCAAACATCTTTCTGTGGTTGTCGTTAAAAATAACACTGCCCTTACCACGGGCAAGTATGTATTTACTTCAGAGGGTTGGCAATGTTAATTACAATTAACATTTATACTATACAATGCAATAAAATGTTTATCACATAATAAAATGGAGTGATAGATCAGAAACATCATTTTTTCTATTACGCGTTTACAGAGTCACTGTATTGACGATTACATAGTAAACTTTATAAAATGATTTGAGGTACATTTCTACTTATAAAGAAAACATTTAATTTTAAATGTTTTAATTGTTTATTGAATCAATGGGTGTTACCACCTTTGCGTTTTAATCTTTTTTGCTAACAAATATTTAAATTTCTAACAACAAATAAAAGTAAATATAACTATAATGGGAAGTAATAAGTACTCCGCTAACATGTCGTGCTTTAAATTTCAGCCTCGGTCCTAAAAACTGACGCGATAGCGCACTTGTAACGATCAAAACCAAAAAATTGGTTATCTAAAACGTATTATTTTACACAAAATAATAAACGTGTCAAAGAAAAAGAACACCAAAGTTTCCAATATTAGACAATAGTATTTTGTGTAGCAACGGCTGAAAGTTGACATTTGCAGTCCGCAGTTGTTTAGTAGCAGGCAATTAAGGATTGCAAATATTTTTCTGTCGAGTGGCATACAATAATGCTGTAATAATACAATAATAATAATACAATAATAAAAAAAACTTGAAAAAATCCAGTGTTAAGCACAAATGCAACTTTTAACCAATTAAAAGCATATGTTTTTAACAAAATTCTAATATACGATATTAATAGTAATAATAGTTATTTATACAACAAGTTACAATAAGTGTTGTTGCACTAATCGTAGAAGTTGTTTAACAAAGTTTACCCAGTTGGACAACCAGACGGTGACTTTTTGTGCACTTGTTGTATACACTATATTTTAATTTTCTGAAACCAGTGAAAAAAGTACTTTGTTTTCATTGCTTTGCCTAAAAGGGTAAAAAATACTTTTCCACTATTTTAATAAGTGCAAGAAACATCGTTTTGACGTATTGGATTTGACAACTTAAAAGGTTTTATTTTAATTGACAATTGCAAAAAAGTTATTTATTATCTAAGATTATTTGACAGAATTGAAACAAAAGTTTGAATTCGAGGACAGAAAAGAAGGTAGGCGAAAATAATAGTACTACTTAACGTGTAGACCTATATTTTAAGCGGATGCCGAAAATGAGTCATTAAAAGAATCATGAAATAAATAAAGATTAGTAAAAAGTTTCACAGTATTTATGAAAATACTAGGTAAATCTCGTCAAGACATGACGGTCAAAAGCATTGAAGGATGTCCCTATATACAACATTCGATGTGTGATTATAATCCTATGGATTTTCGTGAGTGATTATTTAAATAAACGCAACCAAACATAACCAGATTAACTGCATGCTTTACGTGGAGTCCCCGTGTAAACATACCTCCACGTTCCTTCCCTTGGGAGGAAGTAATTGAGATACGCTCAATCAGCGCGCGAATTGCATAGCAATTGCTCCCAGTCTACTCACTGGTCGGGGCGAGGTTGCCTATCCACCCTCTAATAGCTATCCAGGCTAGTACCGGAGCGATCGACTTAACACATGCTCACCCGCCGGTACCCTCCCGTCCTCTTTCATACGGGGTGAAGTACCTAGTCCAGCAATAGGACTATTCCCCCAACATAACTCAGTTGATAGAGGAACCCTCCAGTCCTATTTCATACCTTCACAAGTTCCTCCCCGAGACAGGGGTTGGGGCCACTGCCCAATCGAATCCAACTTCAAGTGTGGCAGGACTTGGTTTTTTAATGGTTTTGCCACCCCGATCTACCAATATATAGGCTTGGTGGGCCCTCGACAGAGCTTCGTTCGTAAGTTTACACGTTATAGACTCCCAGTGTGTACCTCAGTAAGGTGAAGTTGTCTTGATTGTGAGAGGCTATGTATTCGCTCCAACTCTCATTAAGTGTAATGGCTTTTAGAACTTCTCCCAATCACTGTACCCGGCTGCAGTCCGTATCATAGGGTGGTCGGGATCGGTCCTAAGCACAGTTACCTGGCGGCATGCAGTTTCCCATAGGAATTGAATTCCTTCAATACCGGGATAAACCTCACTTCGATTCTCCTCCTTAAGATTCAGTCAAACAGCGGGTTCCTTTGATGACCATAGATGACCTTGGTCAAACAGCGGGTTCCGTTCGGTGACCATAAATGACCTTCTCCAAGGCGCCACGTTCCTTCCAATGAGGAAGTGATTGAGATACGCTCAATCAGCGCGCAATTGCATAGCAATTGCTCCCAGTCAACTCACTGGTCGGAGCGAGGTTGCCTATCCACCCTATCCTAGCTATCCAGGCTAGTACCGGAGCGATCGACTTAACACGTGCTCACCCGCCGGTACCCTCCCGTCCTCTTTCATACGGGGCTAAGTACCTCGTCCAGCAATAGGACTATCCCCCCAACTTAACTCAGTTGAATAGAGAGAGCCCTCCAGTCCTATTTCATACCTTCATAAGCTCCTCCCCGAGACAGGGGTTGGGCCCACTGCCCGATCGAATCCAACCTCAATTGTGGCGGGACTTGGTTTTTTAATGGTTTTGTCACCCCGATCTACCAATATATAGGCTTGGTGGGCCCTCGACAGAGCTTCGTTTAAGTCTACACGTTATAGACTCCCAGTGTGTACCCGTTAAGGTGAAGTTGTCTTGATTGTGAGAGGCTATGTATTCGCTTCAACTCTCCTTAAGTGTAATGGCATTCAGAGCTTCTCCCAATCACTGTACCCGGCTGCAGTCCGGATCATAGGGTAGTCGAGATAGCTCCTATGCACATTTACCTGGCGGCATGCAGTTTCCCATATGCCAAAAGGCGGGATAAACCTCACTTCGATTCTCCTCACTTCAGATTCAGTCAAACAGCGGGTTCCTTTGGTGACCATAAATGACCTCGGTCAAACAGCGGGTTCCGTTGGTGACCATAAATGACCTTATCCAAGGCGAGATTCGAATCCGCCCACACCGGTATCATATACCAGGGCTCCCCCTGATCGGTATGAGTAACCGTCGAGAATTCTCACGAATCTGTCTACCACACACTTGGCCTGACAGCTTCATCCATTGCCCAGTTTCCAAGGAAACAAGGATAAGGTAGAAGACAGCCAGTTTAATGGGTGAACGTCGTGTGGTCTCCCGAACACCCAGTCAAACATAACCAGTTGAAAATTCTATGCCTAGCATTCCTCTCTCCCTACTTACCCTCTTCTCTTCCGACTATATTCCTCTCTGGCTTACCCCTCTCCGCTGGTTTATTGTACATACATACATACGGAAATGCTACCTTACGAAATGATAAGAATAAAATCAAAAATCATTCTTGTTTAAAACATTCTTGAAAACGTCTATTAGTACATATTTCAAAAACATGACATAAACATAGTGTTGGCAAATTCACTGCGTTTTATACAAACAATATGAAACTGCTCTGAATACGCAATTGCCATCAGCTATTATTTTAATTCGTCTGTTGTCCATAATTTTCAACTATGCAGGTTTTGTCTACGCAACCTAACATTTTTTTAAACATTAACCGCTTATTAATGATGGAAGTGGACGACTGCCACACACCCTTGGCAACACCCTTTTATATTTATAAGCGGGAGAGCGAGAGTACTTACGCAACTCACCACCGGAGAAAGTGAGAGGGCGTCCCAAGTGAACGTCCGATTCGTCCGTCTCAAATTAAATATTTTAGAGTTTTCCATATTAAAAATATAAACATTAAAAAAATTAAGTGCTGTTGACTAATCTACATAGTGAAAGCTTTAATATAAAAAAGAATCGCTCAGATCGGCACGGTGGAACTCTCAAACGAACTGGAACAAAAATAAGCCTTGTGTTTTAAATATATAGATAACCTGACAATATTGTTTCGACAGCCAAGCTGTCATGATTATGGAGTTCCACAAAGTAAGGCTGGAAACAATAAACAACCTTAAAAGAATGTTTCCAGATGAGTTACGTACAAGTACGTATTTTAGACACCCGTGTTCAGTTGCGCCCACTCCTCGGTTGCTCTGATGCTCCGCGCCCCATGTCAAAATTATAAAACTAATATTTGAATTTTCTATTCGTCAATCTTTCAATTCGGTGGCAATGTCCGTGTTTCTTTAGCATATTTATTATGAATAATGTTCTTAATATTGCTGTTACTACACCTACATCTTCATTTATAACAGCACATAATTGACAATTTTGTTTTCCGGACTAGTCGTGTAAGAAAGATTTTCCGGATAGTTCTGTAAAGAAGTACTTTCCAACCTAGAAGATGTACAGTAATGCAAGATTTTCAAGGCGGGTGTTTAAAAAGATATAGCTTTTGTCGGCACGCATATAAAATGCGTATTTTATTATCAGGCAGAGATGCCGTCGGCCCTCAAGTATTCAAAAGTAATGTTCTAAAAGTAATTACTTCAACCGGCGTAATGATTACCCCCTCACGGCGGGCCTGGCCATATGACCTAGATGTTGATGTCTGTAATTAAACAAAAACAATACGTTCTCAATTTGTAACTAACCAAAAGATACTCTTTACCCTATACAGAAAATCTTACCCAAAAGTTAATAAACGTTTTCGTATACTAACTATAAATAACTACATAAGTATAAAAATTGTATACTCATATTTTTCATCAGAAACAAATTATTCACGGGGTTCTAGCTATAGACTTTTATAAATTTGACTGTCTACACTGCGATATAACTTACATCGGACAGACTGGACAAAAACTGAAACAAAGATTGTAATCTAATTTAAAATTGATATCAGACTTAAATCTAATGCTCTTGGAATACTAAGTAAACAATTTACGTGGGAATTCTAGTAATTCCACTTTTTATAATCAAACGAATGAAATCTAAAAGACACAACATAACCCAGGTAATATATAGATATAAACTAACGACACACTCAGCAATTTTAAAATCGTTAAATAACAACGTATATCGACGTATAATGCCCCTTGTTATTGTCTCATCAATAATTTGTATAAAGTAAGTTTCCAAATTGTAAAATAATTTATAGGGGCCACACGTAGATAAGGTGACTTTACGCTAGCCAAGGGTTCGACTCTGTTGCAGGCGAGGGTGTTTGTCGATGTTCGCGTACACGCTAAGAAACTCTCCAGGACTGTGTATCGTAGCGTCTAATTAAAAAATCGGAATATAGTTTAAATCGACTATTTTAAAAAAATCGAACTGGAATAGTAAGCATGTGTAAGTAAGTAAGTAAGTAAACGAGGGAATCGGTAAAATAAAATTGTAATTTGGCGTTTAGCGTACGGACACGGTTGTACGCAGAAGACTGTATACAATTATCATTTTTCAGTGAACGAGATTAGGGTGCACCATAAAGCTTCGTAGCATCGAGTCTCGCTCGCCTGTACAGGCAGCACTGATAACGAAGAAGTAGCACATAAAGCCCACATACAAAATGAAATATGTTCGTCTTTGTCGCGAGCTACTCGCGAGTCTGCAGTCCCTAACTCTCTCTTAGCGGTTGCTTCGAGTGATATACGCAGTGGAGTATTATTTCGCCGGCCCGGTTAGACTTAGCTAGGCTATCTTTTGCTATGTTTAATGGTTATTGCCGATTGCGCGCCATCGTATATGAGAGATTAACACAGATACGGAATAAAATATGGGCATACTTATGGTTGCTCTTGGGGCTGAAAGCGTCGTCGTTGTAGTCGACGTTCTCGTTTAGGATGGACGGCGGTGGCGCACCTGGCCGCCTCGCATCCCATCGCGCCGATCCCAAGATGCATGGCCTACAGAATCTTAATTAATTGTGTAACCGTAATCTCGAGCAATTAAATGGCAATTTCTTGGAAAACAAAGGATTTTTGCGAAGAACAGGGAAGCGCGGAGTCGAGCCGGGAAATACTGCCATAATTCATCTATCCTATAAGATTACTGATCTTTAATCCCCTTCCCTTCGTACTCCTCTTTCTGTACCAGGCCGCGCTCCTAAAAGTTGAGATTTACGGCGTTCTTGGAATTATATTGTTGGCTTGCACAGCAGCGTGCGAGCAGGCGATGCAGTTAGCTAGGAATTATTAAGATATATCTGGAGGAAATCGCTAGCACCTAGTATATGGCATCATTAGATACAGAGCAGTGCCGTGCGGGCTTATCTTGGCGCTCCGACGGGCAACCGGCCGGCAGTACGAGGCGGCTCACGCGGCATTACGCCAGATAGGGAGGATATAAAATATGGCGTCCTTTCATGAATCTTATTAAGATATCCGTAACACCGAACGATACCAAGTTATGCGCGTCGGAGAGAGACGCGCGCCCGCGAACTTATGAAGAAAGGAGTAGGTGTATAATCCTTATAGCTACACTGCTATATATCACACCTAAGTCCTGTAAGGAAAACAGGATAGATGTTTATAAGTTACGAGTCTCTCCCTGCGAACTGTTTATTTAACTCAATAACCGTACATCACCGCAAATTTTTTCGAGTGCTTAAATCGAGGGTTTTTCGATTTCGATCGTTTTAAAAATCGTTTCCGGTTTTGCACTTATACAGTTGGCTAAGAAAGTACGGTAGACAATTTACGGCGTCGCTCAAGACTTAACGTAACCCATCAATCGATTTAAGACGTCGTATAGTTAGTTAGTTCTAAGAGGTAGTCACCCGCTGCTAATCCGAACATCGCATAAATATGATCAAGTGTGAAGTTCGAGCCATAAGCAGTAAGCCCAGCTTACAGTTTGGCGCTTCCCCGCGAGCATCTGAGGCGGCAGACGAGCTCGAAAAACTATCATCTAACTTTACTAAGCGTCGCTTTATTGATTACAAAATAAGCTGACTCGCCTACTTTAATTCGACGCGTCCATCCGAGGAACCAGAGCTGTCGTTCCTGCAGTCGAAACGTCGTTTTAAATTTGGATGGACTACGCAACAGGTTACGGCGGGTAGTTACTGGCTCGAGATCAGCCCTGCGGAAAAGATTAATTCTAGGGAGAGTTTTTCGAGTAGGTGCCGACTAACGAGAGTGCTTTCAGGACTCATGCAATCGACCGAGAAGGTCCATTTTGCGCTACACACGTGGAATGTAATATACTCTGTGTCTTTTGCCGTTTGTATACTATATGATAAAATATCACCCCTGAATCGTTGTCGGGCAACATCTAAGCTTTCAGTTGCTAGGTTTAGACTTCGGCGGTCATAATTAGTTGAAAGCGTACTCCACTTTGGCGGATCTTAAACGTGTATTGAAGTGAAAACATTAATTCCATTTAAGTCAGCTTGTTGAATGACCGCACCGACCGCATCTATAGACGATGGCGTACCAATTAAGAGCGTCTTTTCTCGAGTGAAAGAGGTTACAAAGTGCGTCTTTTAACATTAGATTCCCTCGAGACGGGTGCACAAAGATAATGCCTCGCGACAAACTGAGGCGAATGGGGTCGGCCTATATCCAGTCTGTTTGCGGTTCGATTGAAATGATTCGAAAGCCACTCCACTTGTCATCCATGAGTCCCCATACGCCAAGAGAGATCGTGCCGCAAATAAAGCCGCATCGAAGTAAGGATTACGTGTTCGTCGTGAATCCATCCTCGTTTAAAGGACATCTTTCTATCCCAGAAGGCGAGCGTCCTACACGAAACACAGGAAACAAGTCCAGTTAAGCCCGACTTCGGTATAATGGCAAACTTACCGAACAGCAAAAGTAATCCTGCAAGTAGCCTAATACGATCTCGCCGGTTTCGATTGCCTATATATAAATCTAATCAGTTTTTAAAAACTTACCAAGGACATTTTATCTCCGCAATAATAAAGATAATAGATAGCCTTCGGTTCTTGATGTTTCTTGTTACTAAATACTAAATGGTATGCGATCATTCGACCTTTTAGTGGAGGGCACAGTCGATTTACCAACGCAAATTGAATTATCCGTATGATTGGGCGACTTCCAGTATTAGAGGCATGTCTGAAACCTAGATGACCATTTCAATATATGAGATTTATACATTTAAATTTGCTGATGCTAACATACTGCAGATTGATTCTGTCATAGCAGCTTCTATCTTTCTTTATTTTAAGCTGTCACTTTTTCGTTTTAGTTCCGGATAATTATTCTTTCATATCCAGCATTTCCCAACGTCTACTACAAGCGCTTATAGTAATTAATGGCATCCATAATGCGACGCAGAGAAAACCGAATGAATATTTTTAAACAAGAAAATAAAAGAGAATTCTAAACGGTGGTAACAGTAATTGTAAAGTTATAAAGTGGTACAAAAATGAAAGCTATTCACACGGACGATTATTTTCAAATTAAAACGTGCCAGCAGTTATATAGACTTTCAAAGTTTAAATGAAGACGCATAATAGGTAGGTACCCTACATCCCGGCTCTACAGGGGAATATACGTATAGGGAGACAAATTACCTCCACTAATACTAATGATATTTTTTGTACTAATGTGAGATCTCAACTTATTGCTCTCTATTAAATTAAAATGTACTTCCTAAAAACTCATTTTTGTTTTTTCAAGAACCTGACCGTGCTCAATACGCAACAAAGGTGTTAAAAGCTTATATATAACTCATCTATATGCATCTATCTTATTGCATGATATTGATTAGCACTAGACACAGAAGCGTCCTTGCCAATATATGGTATTTTCTATTATACTTTCCTGTTACCACAGCGTTTAACTATTAAAGTTAATTTCAGTGGCTGTTATGTAGGACATACACGGTCTTCCCCGACAACGTCGGCGAAGACGTCGTCGACAAGGTCGAAATAATGAGGTAATGTTTACATTTACTGTAATTTAATGCATAAACAACTTCTACTTCCAAGCTGGACTGTTATAATAAAATTATGAATATCGTATTTCTTTAATGCATCAAACTGAAAAAAAGCATTTTTGAGCATAATAAAATGCGTACTGAATCTCTTTCTTTAAAGTATTTCAAAATAGCTTATGCAACTAACAAAACTTTTCATAAGCGGAATAATATTGATATTCATCGGTAGAATTACAAATCAACTCTTTATTAGGAAACGAAAACTCTTGTTTTTTATTTATTTCATTCTTAATTTAGTTTAAAAATGGATATAAATTAACGCAGGATTTAGGATTCTGAGTTCTGGTGCGCAAACGATGTACAATAATTTCCTATAAAGAACTTTCCGTAAAAAAACACTGGGGTAAAAATCTGCTGATTTTGGTATAGGAGAGGTCAATGGACAAATTATTAGGTATCAAATATCATTTTGCTCGTGTTGTTCATCAAGAATGTGCTGATTCTAGTAAAATAAATATTTTGTTGCATTTGTAGACACCGTTTAATAAATTCAACCGAATTTGATGTAAACTGATTCTTAATTTTACAAATCATGTTTACAATATGGGTCATAACCTGATAACCTTGGAAGGTAAACGGAAGTATTTAATAGATGTGACAAAACATTTATTTTACCAGAATCAGCATTATGATTCATGTGAATAAAATGTAGCAAATGCTGTTACTACTATTAATAAAAGATGACAGATATGATAAAAATCAGCAGATTTTAACCATTGTTCTTTGGTAAGTGATAATCTTCCTTTTGGTTTCGGAAAATTGTACATCGTTTGCACACTGGAACTCGGAATCCTAAATCCTGCGTTAATTAATTATATCCATTTTTGAACTAAATTAACAATGAAATAAAAAAAACTAAAGTTTTCGTTTCATAATAAAAGATTGATTTGTAATTCCACCGATGGGTGACGTCAAGGTTATTACGTTTATGAAGACTTTTGTTAATTGCATAAGCTATTTCGAAATACGTCTTGATTATTATCAATAATGCTTTCTTTCATTTTGATGTTTTAAAGACATACGATACTCATAATTTTATTATATACAGTCCAGCTATAAATTACAGTAAATGTAAAACATTACCTCATTATCTCGACCTTGTCCCCGACGTCGTCGGGGAAGACCGTGTATGTCCTACATTATATGTTTCTAACGCCTCTTTATCCAAGATTTGAATTGATTGTAGGAATAGATACTTGTTGGATGAATGCTAGGTGAGACAGTAACCTTAGCCTCTTAACTTAAGATAGTTAATGGTAGTAAACGTTTTAAGGTGAAAAATCATTAGTCAGTTCAACACCCCACCCCGTGATATTATATTCGGCAATGACTTCAGCCGCACTGGACAATATTTTATTGTTTATTGCGGTGACCAGAAATCGGTTGAGTTATCTACTGGATTATTTGGGCAAGGTCAACTGAAGTAGGAATTTGCATTTATTTACTGGTGACGACAGCTCGTTTTTTAAAGAAAGTATTCATAGCCCACACTTTATTTGTTTCCAAATAGTTCACCATCATATCTCCTCTTTTATTCCTCTCGCCTAGCCCGTATTCTCCCACTTTGGTTTCTGGATTATCTTTGCGTTTACCTATTTTGGCGTTGAAGTCGCCTATTATCATTGTATATTTGGAAGGATTTGTGTGTGTTGATTCTTGTGTCATCCAGGCCAAAAATGGACATGGAGAAGCCCAGATTTCAAATACAAAAATGAAATAGACTATATCCTTTCAGATCACACTTTAATAGTCCAAGATGTATCAGTAATCAACAAAATTACCACCGGCAGCGATCACCGATTAGTGGGAAGTAAAATACTTGTAAATACTCATAACTCAGAATAAAGAAGAATATGAAAGAAAAATACGCAAAAAATTAACAAAGAGAGATACAACGATAAACAACATCACTGGAAGAATGAATGAGCTTACGAAGATCATCATGGAAGCTACGGCCCAAGCAGCATTTCTAGTCACCGCTACGTACCAGCAACCACCGGTGGAACTATAAAGTTTTTGCCGTTAGTCACAAGAACGTAATTGCTACGGTATTGTTACGTGCCTGGAACCAAAATGGGGAACAATTCTAGGGTAGCAGATACGTTGCAGTAACCCTTCCGGAACTTGTCCAGCTACCTTTAGGCTACGTAGCGGGAACGTGGCGGCGTAGTAATTGCTACTTTCGTGGAACTTTTTTTCTCTTTGACACATTGTGTCGCGTCGTTGTTCCCTCTTACTCTTGCAACTTAACAAATATTCTTTCACTTTCTCTACTAATGCCGCGGTCGTGTCACAAAATGGATTACTATTTTATTTGTAATACGTACATAATACATAAAGAGATGAAATGTTTCGTTATTTTGTCAATCTAGCATACCAAAATTATAAACCATCGCAACTTTTCTGTTAAATGCGATGATGATAGATCGAAAAATAACAACGCGCCTTCTTTAAATATAATTTTTAATAGAAAATGTCTTGAATAAAATATGACAAAAATACTTATAAATTGATAAACATGATAGAAACCATTTTTATTTTATTCCCAAGGCACAATTTGACATCGATTTATCTTTATTGAGAGTTATAGTAAAAGACTTTTTAACAATTGCAACAAATTGCAAATTGATTAATAGCCTTCAACATTTTACAAGTAAATATGGAGTTGTTTTGAAAATGTCACCTTAAAGTAGTATTAACTGTAAAATGTGTGTCTAAAGTTTGTATCGCTTTATAAACAGTAACGGGAACTAAACAAATTCTACTTCTAGGTTGTTGTTACCACGAAGTATAAAATACGGTTTCCGTAGCCACTTTCTAGCTCCTAATGTCACTGCAAAATTCCCATTGGAACTTAACCTCAAATTTAAACGTCAATCGTAAACAAACAACCAATATTTTTATACTGATTGCTACTTAATAACAATTATTATTTAATTATTGCTCATTTTAAAGTTGTAGCGACGAAAGAAAAAAGGGGAATATATTTCACCCTTGTTTACTACATGATGGTTTATCAGTGATCTCATCCGTATTTTTTTCTATTTTGTATTGTAAACAGTTGATTTGTTTCCACTGATTTCACCTAACTGCTGTTCTAATTTTCTATAAAAGATGGACGTATATCTAAAATTCTTTTTTTTCTTATTGCATTTGCCTTTGACATTTTTATTAAAAACTTGCAACACTACTACCACTGCGAAAACACAATTAACCTCCAAATTCCAAACTAAAATTACTTTCAAGTGATTCGCCTGGGTAGCATAAACGTAAGTTTTACTTTCAATGTTACTGTATAGTTCAGTTACTTTAAAGGTTAAACAATGGTTTCAGACCAGTGGCAGGAACATTCGGTGCTACTTTAAAGTTTTAAAAACTTAAAAGTAGCTTCTGGCAAGTTACTGCTACAATCATAATATCACTTGAAGTTGC
This sequence comes from Agrypnus murinus, assembly GCA_929113105.1. Classification (NCBI taxonomy): domain Eukaryota; kingdom Metazoa; phylum Arthropoda; class Insecta; order Coleoptera; family Elateridae; genus Agrypnus; species Agrypnus murinus. The sequence continues at coordinate 99,927,508 of OV816023.1, forward strand.
AACAACATTAAGGTAATTATACTAAGTAGCAATACCGTTCCACATACTTTAAAAAGCTACTTAGAAGTAATGTAACTACATAGTTCTAATAAATAGTAGAAGTAACTACATAATTACTAAAATATTCCAAATTGAAGTAATTAAACCTATAAAGTCATAAATTTAGTTGTAGTTACGCAACAGATACTCAATCAAAAGTTCCGATCTCAGTTACCGCTACTTAGATGCTGCTTGGGGGATGAATTACCAGAACAAAAGAAAGCAACAAAGAAGAAAATAAGCGATAGCACAAAATCACTGTTTAAGAAAAGACGAAAACTAAAAGTAGACAAAGATAAAAATTTAATAGAATGGGCAGAACTTAATAAACTAATAAGGAAAGAACTACGTAAAGACATCAGAGAATACAATACTAAAATAATAAAGGAAACAATTGAGAATAACAGAGGCCCAAAAATATTTAAGAAACATCTCAGCTTAGGAAAGAAAGAAATGATATTAACAGACTTAACATTATTAATTGAGAAACAAAATATTAACAGACAGCACAGATTCTTAGAGAAGTTGAAACGTATTACACAGATCTATACTCAACCAAGTCCGCCTAAATGAAAATCAAGTGAAAGAATTCAAAACAAAAATACAGAACGTGGGCTCTGAAGACATTCCAGATATCATCACTGACGAAATCTATAACGCCCTCAAAAAGATCAAGAACAATAAAGCTGCTGGACCGGACGGTATAATACCCGAAATGTTAAAACATGCAAGGCCGGAGCTACTTGAAGAACTCAAACAGACTTTCAACAGCTGCTTAGAAACGAGACAAATCCCAGAACCCTGGATAGAAGCCGAGGTTATTCTCATTCACAAAAAAGGGGACATAACAAAACTCAACAACTATAGACCAATAAGTCTGCTGTCCCAAATATATAAATTATTCACAAGAGTGCTTACTAATAGATTGACATTAAAGATAGACTGCCAGCAAACACGTGAACAGGCTTGCTTCCGCTCTGGCTTCAGTACGATGAACCACTTACACACAGTCAACAACCTAATAGAAAAGTGTAACGAATACAACTTAAAACTTTACATGGCCTTTATCGATTACGAAAAAGCTTTTGACACAATCGAAACATGGGTGGCGCTAAACTCTATGGCAAAATGCAGAATAGACAGCAGATACACCAGATTAATAGAAAATATTACTCGCAAGCGTCAATTTGTACGCACTTCTTCGAGAACGAACATCTCTAATCCCTATAAAAAGAGGAGTACGCCAAGGAGACACGATCTCTCCTAAATTGTTTATAGCGGCCCTTGAAAACACCTTCAAGGAATTGAACTGGGCAAATAAAGGAGTAAATATCAACGGCGAATATCTCAATCATCTAAGATTTGCTGATGATATCCTCATAATAAACAATGATGCGACAGAACTACAAGAAATGGTTACGGAATTAGATAACCATTCTAAACTAGTAGGACACAATTAATATTAATAAAATAAAAATCATGACAAATACAAACGAACAAATGAACGTAACACTCGGCAACCAACCTCTGGAAAAAGCCGAACACTACATATGTATACTCGGGACAAAAGATCACTACCACTAAGGATCGCATGATGGAAGAAATCGCAAGACGAATCAAGATGTCTTGGATAGTATTCGGCAAATTAAGCAACAGTTTAACATCAGAATTACCCAACAACTCAACACGCTGAAAAGAAAACTATATGACCAATGCATTCTCCCAGTACTCACCTATGGAGCTGAAACATGGAGCCTCACAAAGAGACATACTCAACGAATAGCCAGAACACAACGTGCACAGGAACGAAGAATGTTAGGCATTAAGCTAAGCGACAGAAAAAACAACAGATGGATTCGAGAACAAACGAAAATTACCGAAGTAATGGAAAGGGTAGCCGAATTAAAATGGAGATGGGCCGGACATGTGGCCCGCAGAACGGACAATAGATGGACAAAACTGATCTTAGAATGAAGACCAAGACTCGGCCGTAGAAGCGTACGAAGTCCAGTAACAAGATGGAGAAACGATATAAAGGACAGGGCAGGCATTCAATAGACGATTTGGTACTGGAATTCTTAACCAGAAGATCCATGTTTGTTTAACGTGGCCCACCTGCGTTGAGCTTATGACCACGCCCCGCCCTTAGCGGACAACGAATTGAGTTAGGTTGAATTAGCGTAATGTTACGCGTCACTTACTTTTGTAAGAGCTACCAGGTACTAACTGGTGCGAGCGAGGTTGCCTATCCACCTCTACTAGCTCACCAAGATAGTGCCGGAGCTATTAACGTGCTCACCCGTCGGAGTTAGTGTCCGAGAGAGTCCCATCATACCTAGTCCAGCATGCGGACGTTCACTGCCCGGACGAGTTCAACCTCAAGTGTGGTTGCGACTTGGAAACGGTTCTGCCTAGGATGTCCCAAAATTTAGCAACCCCGCCCTGCCATATTGAGGCTTGGTGAGAGCCGCCCGACTTACCTAAAAGTAGAGACCCGGCCAATACCAAGTAGGAGGTGAGGTTGTGTTAGTGTAAGAAGCCTTATATTCGCATTATAACTCCTTATAAAGTGATCCCAACAATGCTATTCCAGGGGATAAGACCATACCTATAGATCTTAAGTCACCAAAGTGACTCAAACTACTAGTCCATCTTAATGTTGCCCTCGCGCCATGTTTGCGCGTGATGTTCGGAATATTTAACAACTGGTACGCTAATACAAAATTATACAATGCCCACCAAGAAATGGGAACAGGATTTCAGTAAAATCGCGACAGGACTCTATTCAAAAGCAGTAATGAACCAAACATAGTGACATGTGTTGCATTGCCGTAAACTACTTATTTTCGTATGCACGCTTCGCTACTCTTATAGAACTATGTCTCTACATATCATAGTTGAACCTCAGTGTGCCACTGTCACGTTATATACAGCTATTTGTATAAGCTTCAGCTCAAAAGTCATATAGATACTGTAATTAAGGAGTTATCTATTTACGTATTCAGTTACAAATAAATTTGACACGTCAGCATAACTAGGTGTAGATTTTCGTTTACCCGGGTAGAGTCTACCAATGAAATTTAGAACTCTATGACAAAGTTTCAAAAATCAGGCACAACTCAAAATAAGATAGTCGGAAGAAACCAAAGGATCAAATAATACCCTATTCCTCGTCGCAATCTAAATTTTAGAACTTCCAGAACAAGCTTTTGATCGCCATGACATTGGTATGTTCAGCTTTTTTGTTAATTTTCATTTACTCAGAATAGACACAATACCATCGAATGATCAATTTTTGTTCCCTATCCATGTGCGAATGAGGGGTCCCCGATGTTAGGGTGTAGCTAATAGTAATAAGAATAACATTTCTATTAAAAGAATCAACGACGAATGTTTCGGCACGATGGTAAAGATAGCCTTTTGCCGACTTAATTTGATATAGCGACAAACAACTTCACCTCGACATCTCTTCACATACAGAACACCTACCACCGGCCATCATCAACTGCTTCAGAAGCAGCCTCGCTTTCTCCCTCTCTACCACATGTCTGATACCGTCGCGACATGTAGCCTTGGAAAGTGTTGCGTGGAGACTTCCCAGATGGGAATGTCGGAGGCAGAAGAGTTTCGCTTTGAGCACCAAATACAGTATATTCCTCCAGGCTGAAGAAGCACAATGAGGCTATAACGATCATTGCAGTGCTTCCTAGGGCAGAAATCAATGTCGACAATCATGTCTTTTGAAAGTGGTTTAGACGTTGCAGCTACAAAAGTTTGGAATTTTATATATTTAGCAAATGCAGCACTAAAAATATATAAATACAAAATCAAGATTGTATACGCTTATTTGGAATAACAAGCCCTAATTATATAGACAATGTTTTTAATATCCTGATTTAGTTATTATAGCTTCAAACCAATGCAATCCTACTTTTCCATATTCTTTTTGATTTCTCAATTATTTTTACGTACAATTTAAAACCTCTCGACTTATTTTCACTTTTAGGTAGCGCCGAACCTATAGACATAGGGCGTAGTACATAAAGACATTTCATAGACTTGAATGAGTCACTCGCATTGCTTTGGACATCTTTTCTAAACATACGTTTTGCAATTGCATACAGACTTTGACAGACACCACACTTTCACTTATTCAGTTCTTTCTTTATCTTTAAAAACTTTTGACGGCGTTTTGGCGAAAACTGAAGCGTTTACTCTAACGCCTGCATGCGAACATGATATATTATATGCTACCGCTCTCCTCTGACGAAAAACTTGACCCGTTCAAAACGTCTAAACCTAGTTTTCGGAAGGTTTTATGCCTCCCTCTCTCCCGAACATGAGTTTCAAATCTCAGTTTCTGACACAGTACACAATAATTAAGATTCGGAAATCGTTATTTTACCCGAAGAAACTAGAGGATTAAAGCGGAATATACCTCCGATTCCTTTACAAACCAAAATGCCGATACCGAAATCTAGTTAAAAGTTTTTCTATTAATTAAATGGTGAAACATCAAGTCAGTACGAATATTCTTTGGTTTTGCGCTTTTTTTGCTATCGCTCGCCAGAGGCTTATACGTCAGTCACCATGGAAACATATTTACTACCTAGGGAAACAAAGGGATATTTTAGTCTCTTTTACCAGGTAGTAAAATAAGACATGTTATAAAATGCTAATTGAATACGTAAATTGCTAGATGCTGTAATATAAATGGTGAGACCAAATGAATCATGAAGTAAAGTGAGTCAAGTATTATATGGGGGTAATACGTTATAGAATTTTTTGTGTATTCTATATTTTTGATCTGTATCTGCGGTAATCTGCAAAATATCCGTGTCCATTGCTTTTATTGCGTATTTTCCGGGGCTATTATTATACTAAATTAAACTATAACAAAATAAACGCGCTTCGTAAACACACCTTGCAAGTTGCGTTCTGATGTAGAAATAAGCACGTAACATTCCAAACGCAGTGACCAGTGTCCAAGATAAATTGACGTATTGACTGCTTGGCTGACTGAGCGATGCATATTCGCAAGTCTTTCCGTTACGATTTTAAATATCTGCGTCCGTATTCGCAGATATTTTTAAAAAAGGACCAACTTTTTTCTAATTAGCAAGGTAAAATTTCTTGGTCGTCAATGGTATTCGCATTTCACACATGGACTGTCTTTGAGCAAACGTGATTTGAGTTAAGCCAAATGTTTCTCGATTGGACACATAGTATTCGACAAATTCATGCTCTCAAATACGAATGTTATACCATTGTCTACCATGAATTCAACGTGTCTTTCGCATACTGACCTGGAGCCAAGTCCAGCCAAACTTCTTAGTCTTTAGCGTTTTTTAGATATTAGCCCCCAATTGTTGACCAGTCAAGCCCTTCCTTTTATGGTCTCTATTTTGTTTAGTGATCATATTATAACGCTGTATAGCTTTGCGAATATTTGGTTTGGTCGTTTTACATAGTTTTGCAATGATAGAATACAACATCCCAAGATTTTTCACGCTTATGCAAGACTATATTGCGCACTTTTTCCTTTTGGTTTTCATCTGTAAAATTACAAGTTAATCCCGATTACTCGAGTTGTTTTGGTTTAAAAGTAGTGTGTAATGAAATTAAGAAAATTCTTCATTGTAAGAGTAAGTGCTGTCGTCCAGAATGGGACAGTTATTGATCGTTTCTTGGATGAATTGTGTGTTACTCCTGGTACCAGCAGTTCTGGTTAAGGTTTTCTGCAGTCTTTCCTTAGCTGTGACACAAATGTAAGATTTGCGCTGTTCCATCTGTAAGTCGGCTGCAGCACGTTGAAACTATGTAATAATAATAATCGCCCCCTCCCTCCCGCACAAGCTTCATAGCTTCTGTAGCAATTATTATTATTATTATGCTTGTACCATTTTCTTGAGTTCGTTTCCATATACTTTTTTATATATTGCTTAGTCTATTCAGTATTAGCAAATAGACTTCTACAATCAATGAGCCGCTGATCCCTGCGAACTGTATCTGTGTGGACTTTCCAGTTTATAACTTTGTTTATTAAGCAAGAGCTTACAACTGTCTGTTTCTTGTTTCGTGGTTGCCTGCACAGTGTTTGCATGTTGCATCACTTTTACAATCCTTTCCAAGGTGTCCAAACTATTGGCACTTGCCAAACTAGCAAACATCTTAACAGTTAGTCTTACATGGTCTATAACCGGACATGACAACCATCTCAACTTGGTAAACAGTTCATCAACACTCTTTGAGAAGAAGAAACTGTGCGTTTACGTTTGCGATTTTAAGACAATCTTTTCAAGAGCTGTCCTATTCACTTTCTTAATCTATTCATTGTTCATATCAATTCATTTTGCCCATCCTTGAGAAACCCATCTGATTGAAATCTTGAATTTTTGGGTTTAATCTTGTTTTTGTGTCTTCGCACGTTTTCATATCTCTTTCTTTATGTTTGGGAGATATTATAATGACCTGCTTTGGACATGGAGTTCCCATTCTTCCAGATTGAATTTGAACTTTAGCTATCCTTTTAACTTTGGCTGAGGCAACAGCTGTATATGCAGGAGCCTGCTTGCTGGCTTTTTTCGACCTTATCAATGATACTCGAGACTTGTATTCTCACGTCATGGTGTATACCAAGTTGGTAGAAACATTGACATTGGTCCTCTAATTCTTTAAAAACTTTCAGTTAAAATCTTTTAAACTACCATTATTTGTGTTCTCTTCTCCGCAAATTCCTCAAAGAGATTAAATATATCTTCTTCATTTATTCGGTCAATATCATCAACTTTACTGATAACGGATGCCAATATAAACATCATATAATAATATCAATTAATCCGATTTTCAAGTTTTTGTGCTTCCCCAGCTTCCATGGAAAGCACGCCCCTGCAATGAGAATTTTATATATAATTCACTAAATTAGCATACAAGATTCCAAGAGTGTTTCTACGTGGAGCACCTGTAGTTAGACTTAATCTCTACGTTCCTTCCAAAAGGAAATAATTGAGGTAAGCTCAATCAGCGCGCATATGCTTAGCATATGCTCCCAGTAACTCACTGGCCGGAGCGAGGTTCTACTGGTTCTCCAGGTCAGTACCGGAACGATAAACGTGCTCACCCGTCGGAACTCTCTCGTCTTATTTCAAACGAGCGCCGGGTTCCTCGTCCAGCATTAGGACTATTCCCTAACCTAGATTAGGTATGGACATGCCCTCACAAGTTAATTCACCCAGCCTTAGTTGGGGCCACTGCCCGTTCGAATCCAACCTCAGATGTGGCGGGTTTTTAAGCGGTTTTGCCACCCCGATCTCCCAGTTATAGGCCTGGTGTGCCCTTGACAGAGCATCGTTTCGAGGCTGCTTCATATGGCCGATCGAAGCTGCATCCCTATGTGTACCCGTTAAGGTGAAGTTGTCTTGAACGTGAGAGGCTATGTATCTCCGTATCAACGTCCCTTAAGTGTCGGTCTCTAAACGATTTCTGAGCATCCTACGACTGGGACTGCACAGCCAAAGCCGGACCCCCCCATACTGTCACCTCCAAAACGCTACCTGGTGGCATGCAGTTTCTCATAGATCAGCGAGCGAACTCCCTGGCGGAGATAAACTTCACTTGATTTTCCTCCATTCGTCTATGTCAGACAACGGGATGCTTACCTCCATAAAAGACCCTGACTTCAGGTAAGAATCAAACCACCCACACCGGACCACCCTCTTGTTAGCAAAGCTTCCTCCGCAACGTTTTAGAGTCATTTTGGAGTCGAGAAACACTTAGGTGTAACTCTACCACACATTTCCTTCTGATTGCGTTATCCGTTACCCAGACAATCCTGGGATTGGGTAGACAACAATCAGTTCTAAGGGTGAACGCCATGTGGTCTGCCCACAAGCTAGTCTCCAATCCTAGTGCTCCCCTACACCTCTAACGACTGCCCTCCCTCCGTCTTCGGGCTAGTCTCGGATACTAGTGGAGTCCGACATCCATGCATACAGTCACAAAATTTGCTATTCGAATGCGAAAGGTTTATTGGCCTTGAAGAAAAGCCAGTTGATGCAACAGTACAGCTTCAACACTTGCACAAACAAATAACAAAAAATGGCGGTAACTGCAGTCACTTGTTCAAGAATTAGTACTAAGCTGTGGATGGTGAACTATGATACTAAACTATGAAAGCACCGAGCCTTAAAGGTATAATAAGCAATCTTTTCCACGTCGCAAGTCTGAATATCCACTGTGTTGAGTTTATGTATGTAAAAGTTGCACATAAAGACAGACATTACACGTGTATACGTTAAAATTCGAGGTTCTAGTTGCCACGGAATCTTCGATTTTGTGGTTTGATCAGTATTTTCCAGGTTGCGTGGAATGTAAGGCATCACATAGTTTCTAATAAAAAATTAATTAGGACAATTCCGTAAAGCAGCGGTCAGTGAGTGTTGCTAGGATAGGTTGTAAACTCAGTACTACATAACAGGGGCAGATAGGGGCGGTAGGATGCCGGAAATTTTCGATGGGCCAGTATAACAAGGGCAACTAGACATTAGTCACGTATTCAGTGCGTGTACTTGGAACTACGTACACAGTACCGTCGAAACTATCGAAGTAGCCCGCAGAGATGCTACGCAGGACGAGCGCGGCTTATATAACGAAAACTTTAATATTTGGCGTGGTTTCATTCTTTAAACGTCTATGTATCGATAAGATAAAGTTTTGGATACAATTTCCAAATTCCTTCCCAAACATTTTTAATTTCTGGCCACAAATGTTTGGCATATTTGGACCAAGAGTTTATCTTATACCATGTAAGCCTGAAAGACTGTCACGTGTTTGAATTTCCACGAATTAGATAAAATACCAATGTTGACACCACTCGACCTTGTGACAATAGTATCTTGTTAACCTCAAATTATACATATAATAACGACGACACAAACAAAATACACACAAGACTGTAATTAGAAGATATAGTGAATTTTAATATTTGGTCACAGTCCCATCTTTTACTACATCATTTAGATGCCTATGTTTCGATAAGGTTTTGGAAAAAATTCCTTTACAAACAATTTTAATTTCTTGCCACAAATGTTTAGTATTTTGGGAGTCAAGAGCTTCTTTTATACTATGTGAGTATGGTACTCCTATACCGTGGTACAATGGTTTTACATGTGGGCCTGCACATTCTCGGCCTGTTTTAAATTGGGACTGCGAGGAGGCCAAGGCAAAGTTTCTGTGGTTTGTTATGGAAATCATGAAGTTACAGTTTGGGCTGTACGGACGGGATAAATTTACGTACGGGGGTATAACTCGGTTACAGAGAAAGTCATTACTACTTCTAGAATACCTCTGCCAGATTATTTTCTAAATCTTTTTCAATTTTCCTATTCTTGGTCAAATCTAGAATTCTGAAATTTATAATCCAAACATGTCCAATGTGTTTCTTCATTACTTAATACGTCATTTTCCACTATCCTATGTACGAGACGAGTCCCAGGACAGAGGTCTGGGGCATGATTTGAGGTGTCGGGCTTGCTTAGTATTCGAGACGAAACGTCGCTCTCGGGTGCAGATCACACGGTGCTCATCCATAGAACTGACAGTAGTCTATCCAATCTCAGGTTGAGAATGGAGACAGACGTCATGCCGTCGTTTGAGGTGTCGTGTTGTCGGTCTACACTAGGATCAGAGACGAGATCTTGTGTGGTTACCCAGCCAGTCGTTTGAGGTGTGGATAGATTGACTGTCTAGTATCCGAGACGAGACCTGAGGGGATCCCTGTCTTATGTGGGTAACGGACGATATAGTCAGAAAGTAATGTATGTGAGATTTACGTAAGTGTTTTCTACAAAAACTCATCAACTCTGAGGATAAAGCTCTGCAAACATGAGTACCAGTGTGGGTGGATATGATTCTCACCACAGATTTAGTCTGATGAAGGAGAATCTACAGACGTTGGAGGGATGGGGTAAACTCCGACCAATGGGAAACTGCAGGCCACCAGGTAGTTGTGTCGAGTGACGGAAGTTTAAGGTCATGCTATGACTGTGCAGTTCCAGTCGTATGCTGCACAGAAACCGTCTAGAGTCACTACGCTTAAAGGATGTTCATGCGAATATATAGCCTTTCATACTCAAGACAACTTCACCTTAACGGGTATATACCAGGATTCTAGTTAGATAGAATTAAACGAAGCGCTACCAAGGGCACAGCAGGCTTATAACCTGATATGCATAACCACCCAAGCCTAGCCACATTGAGGATGTCTTCGTTCGGGCAGTAGTTTCCACTACGTCGTGGGAATAGTCCGCATGCTAGACCAGGGCATCATCTCTTCAGAGAAAGAACCCGACGGGTGACCACGGTTATAGCTCCGGTACTAACCTCGAGAGATAGTAGATAGCGGATAGGCAACCTCGCTCCCACCAGTGTGAACTGGTAGCATTTGGATTAGCAATTGCGCGCTAATTGAGCTTATCTCAATTCGTGACTCCCAAGGGTCATGGTCATAAACCGAAAGGTAGGTGGGCCACATTATGATAGTTCGACACAATCTCTATAGGTATTATTCAAAGCAAATATCAATCGTGTTTGCTTGTTTTCGTCAGTTAGTGAAATTCTTCTTGCCACCGCACAGTTATTTAAATCTGATATGTTGATTCTATGGGAAGCAGTTCGAGTTGATCCTGGGAGAATGGATTCTATAGAAAATTGATTAATTGATCAAAAAACAAATTTTTAGGATTTTGCGAGAGATTTTCAGTAAACTTAAACCGAAAAAGGGTTAGTGAAAACGTGTAACTATTGCTCGAACACTCAATTGATATACAAAGAACGCAGTAAGTCCTATGCGATTTGAATGTAATATGAAACATCTTCAGTTTTTCTTTTATCATGGTGTTAAGGCTGAATAAGTCTTCAGATATCAGATCAAAAGCCCGTTGCATTAATCGTTCATTATTCAAACACGCATTCATAACATTGAGAAAAGTATAAGAAAATAATAGAATTGTTTGTTGTCCCTATTGACTGCCGCGCCGTGCAGTCACGCTTCTATACGATAATGTGGACTCAAAAAAGAAAATTAAAATAAAAAGGTCTGGTGTGAGGTGTTTTTAGGTCTACCGCAACTCTAAGGCCATGGCCAAATTTGCCTGGTCGCGGCGATACGAACGCCGAAATTTGCAATAATGTATTAGTAAGATTCTAATGCAATGTCCATACTTACGTCCGTCATTACGAGCTGGAAACAAAAGAACAATTAAAAGGATAGAAAGCTAGTTACCAGTTCTCACGAAATAATTATGACAGACTAAGTATTTAGAACAAGGTAGAACTGTATCGGAATCGTATTATTCTTCATTATTAACTAAGCTTCGGCAATAATTATGGAAAAACGTTGTTGTACAATCAATTTTCAAAGGTATACACTTTCTTGCTCACAGTCAACTGATAACGTTGCAAAGAATTGGTAAAGTTGGCTTTGATTGGCCATCTAGCTCCCAAATGCCATTGGAATTGGGGGTTTTGGTTTACCAGAAAAGTGGTTTACATATACTTAGTCGACAACAAGGGCCGCTTAAAATAAAATTCGCCTGGTAGCTAATTTTCTTTTACTCAATAACCAGTGAATCAATAGTGAAAACCATCAAGAGCGTAAGAAGACTCCAGGTCGGAACCATCTAGATCTAGGTGGTAACTATGGTTCAGACTAGTATCAGCATATCGATATAATTATATCTCTGAAATTTAATATCCCCATTATTTTTCTAAAACGCACACAACAGTTCAAATGTTATGACTACTACAAATTTGAAAAAGGCTTGCGAGAATTGGCAGTAAAAATTCTTAAAGGATTATACCGATACAGTAGTGAAGTGATCTTTTATGGTTGTATCTTTAGAATAGTAGAGACCATTAAACAACGTGATCGTGTCGTTATACAAGTTAAGCAAAGAGAATTTTAACGTAGTCACGTCAGTTTAACGGGAAATCCAAAATATACAAGTACTTTGTATCTTATGTAAAGAATCGCTTCCTCTCTTTCAAACGTTACGGTTAAACATAATTGGCAAACAGTTGTATCCGGAACAATGATTATTATTAAAGCCTTCTCAAATGCTGAAAATACATAAGCAGCGAGATAATTTGTATAGAATTTACGCTTGCTCCATTTTTATACAAAGATCGATAAAAATAAGGGATCAAAGGATTGTGGAGTAAACTCATCGTAATTGTAACGCCCCACTGTTTGGGTCTACAACAAATTGTATCTCAGGTTTTGTAATTATTCTTAGTCAGGCTCTTCACGTCGTTATCTGGTTGACATCGGAGTGTTTTTGTTACACATTGGAGGTGTTGCAAGTTTTACTGATAATTTTACCGATAAGCAGTTGGTATATTGGCCGCACGGCGGCAGGGAGGGCCCATCTTATCTATTTAAGTGTAGTCAGCTACATGGATTCTAATCTGATGTTGACTCGCAGCTCGGTGCGATATAAATGTATTAATTTAAACACCACAAACAACTAACCGCAGCATAATCAGTGTGCGGTCGATGAATAAAAGGGATAACTTTGGTTAAATTAAGAATTTGCGGTATGTAGTGTTTGTTATCTGTTGTGTCAGTTGCCGTTTGTTCTTCCTAAACAACTGAACTGGTTTAATTTCAGAACTTCCCCAATATAATATTCGATAAATGAATAAATATGCTAGGACCGTTATTAAATGGCATTTGGTATATTTTGTTGTTCCTGCATTTGGTACAAGCGCAATTTTTAGAGTGTCCACGAATCTGTAGATGTAGAGCATCCGATGTTTCAAGTATCTGTAGAAATAATGAACTTACTGACTTACCGGAAGGGCTTTATACAGAGGTAATTCACTATAAGAGTTATAAGCTTAAACCAAATTAATCAATATTTTTTTAGATTCTACGTCTGGATTTATCGTACAATCACTTTGAGTATGTGCCCAAAAATATGTCTTCGTTTAAATCACTTGAATACCTTAACCTGTCACACAACAAGGTATCACGCCTTAATAATACCTCTCTGGAAGGTTTAACTGCTTTAGAAGAGCTAGATTTATCGCATAATTTATTAAAAAATTGGATGGATATACACACAGATGCATTAACCCATACACCATCACTGCTTCAATTGGACCTTTCTCATAATTCTTTACGAGGATTTCCAGACATAATAATAGAAGACTACCCTCTTAAAAGTGACTCGCTGGAAACACTTTATTTAATCAATTGCTCGATTTCAAATTTATTAGGCGACATTCTTTTAGGAACAACTAACATAAAAAGATTATACTTATCGCAAAATCCATTAGTTTCTCTCAATACACAAATCAAATCGGAAAAATTGCACACTTTAGATCTTTCACAATGCAATTTGCAAAGAGTTCACCCTGAAGCTTTTATAGAATTAATTTCTCTGGAAGAATTAATACTTGCAAGAAATTATCAACTCAAGAAATTTAATTCTAGATCTAATTCCTTAAAATTTCTTGACTTATCCCACTGTAATCTAGAGAGTATACCTGGAAGCAGTCTCCCTAATCTTACAAAAGTTTATTTTAAAGGTAACCACTTGCGGCATATTCCAGCTAACAGCTTCGCTTCTTTCCCTTTAGTGCAAGCTTTGGATCTATCTAATAATGCTATAAGAAAACTGGACGTGAAAGCCTTTCAAGGTTTAAAATCTGTAGAAAGCATTGATCTTTCAGTTAACACAATAACAAACATAGACTCAGCTACATTTACGAGTAATTTGAAACTTCTTAAGTTAAACTTATCAAGGAACTATTTAAGTAAAATGGGGCAGTTAGTTATCGAGTCTCTGAAATGGCTCGATGTGAGCGTCTGTGAAATACAAGAAATTAATAGAGACAGCTTAATTATGATGCCGAGATTACAAAAATTAAATCTTTCTAGAAACTTGATATCGCAGATACCAAATAGATTACAAGCAGACGATTTGAACGTGCTAGATCTCAGCACCTGCAGAATTTACACGTTAAATAATTTAACATTTATCGGCATGAGTCGTTTACGTAGTTTAAGTCTTTCAGGAAACCGTTTGGTGTCAGGAATAAAACATTCTTTCTTTCACAGAATGACTGATGTGAAGTTAGAGGATAATCCCTGGTTTTGCGATTGTAGTTCCAATGATTTTCGAGAACTTTATACTTGGATTTATTATGAAACAGCATCTTCTAAATCTTCTACCCTTAGATGTGGATCTCCTGAGAATTTAGCTGGTTTCAGTTGGGAGGCTGCATGCCAAGAAGTTTGGTTTACTCCTGAAAAATCTCGTGGAGATACGATGTGGGTATATTCTTTATCGTTAATTATACTGATGACCTTATTATGCTGTGTGGTAATATCAATAAGGCACGTATACCACCGTAAAGCAGTTCGACAAAGAGAGGCTCAAGAACAAGAACGTGATGAAGCCCGAGAACGTCTTCGGCGAATACATCAACGAAACTTACAGTACAGCAGAGAATCGATGAATAGAAATGCACCAGATCCAAGAGAATTACAAACGCCACCCTCATATGCAGAAGCCGTTTCAATGCCACGTTTAAATGTATCTTGTTCTAGCTTAGCCGGAAGCCACCGCAGCTTGCATTCTTTACATTCTAGTCAGCCTGATATCTCATCTCGAAGAACAAAGATGCGTAGAAAAAGACGGAGGAGCAGGCACAAGGCTAGTGTTTCTGAAACCCAATCGGTTGCATCGCTTTCGCATGCAAATACGCAAAGTGAAGTTAGCAATTCTGAGGATGAATTACGTTCAACCACGGAAAATAGGAATGTTGTTATAGAGAGTAGTTTTTAGTTTTTATTGTTTTATTTGACTTAATTGTGAGTCTGAATTATAGAATCCTAATTTTAAGTAAGACAATGAACGAGAAAGAAAGGTTTCAAGTCCATATTGGATACTTTGGAGGTTTCAACTTTTATTGGACTAATCTTTTGCTAAACCGATATTTATGTTTTATGTATAGCCTAAGAAAAATTCTTATAATATCTTAAAGTGATTGAACACGAACTTAAACCTTTTGCTTCCTCGTTTGTTAGTTTACAAACATATTATGCATTGGATGACATTTCACTCTTAATTAAACAATGACTAAGTGGCTTTTAGTGCAAAGTACCAGTTGTAGACGAGAGTGTTAATAATCTTACTAAATACCTATTCTAGTAAAATAAGACTTCAAAACAACAAATTGTTGCACAAAATTCAAATTCTATGATTCTGACGTCGTACAACATGTGAATCTTCGAAACTCATCCAATCATCACCAAAACGATTGCAAATGATTTTAAGAAGTGTTATCATCTTCATTGTGTCATGGTTAATTTATGTTTTTGAAAATATTTAAATAACCTAATTATTATTGTACTTAGAATATTGTTAAACATGAACTTATTATTAATTAATAAGTTAACTCTAAAGATAATTAAGCTGTAAAGATCAGACCTCCCAAATTGAGAAACACTTCCAAGTTGATAAAACAGGAAATTTTTGTAATTCTCAAAACCACCCTTGCTTATTCAAGGGTAAAATCGTAAAAGCGAAAATGTAGTTTTTGTTCCTTTAATTGTTTTTAAATAGAATTAAGTTTCTTATTTTTTAATATAATCGTTTTCGTTAGCTTCGTTTCGTTTTATTTATAATTGCGATAGATATAAATAGCCTTTCTATGAAAGAGTACATACATGATAATAAGCTATTTTTGATAATGAATATTAATTAGCATAAAGTATATCTGGTTTATTATTGAAATGAATGAAAACTAAGATAAGTTTTTTCTTTATTAATAGAATTAAAGATATGATTAAACGCATCATATTTCCCAGGCTTCCTTGTTTCCATGCTTTAAATCCATATTCTGAAATGTTTCCATGTCAAAAGGTCTTGGTTTTACAATATTAGTCAGTTTCAGTTTTCCTAATTATCTTCATGCACTTACGTCAATCATTTAGTTTTCTAGTTTTTTAATCAGTTCTTGTATGATTTTCTGTTTCTCATTATATTCTTAGGATCAATCACTGTTCTTCCACGATTATCTGATGCACTGTGCATATTTTGTGCCTTGTTGTTGTGGCACGTCATACTCCCTTATACTATTGTTGCTGATACACTCCCTTTTTTGTGCTAGCTAAATATTTGCTCTATTTCAATTGAAATGCTTAATTGCATGTCAGTAATACTTAAGACAGAACTTTCGATCTTCCGGTATATTACGTTAGAACACTATAAAACAGTATGTGTAACCCGTAATCCATAATTTCCAGTCTGCTGTCCATAGTATGCAATATGCAACAAAGCACAACTCAGTTTACGCTGTAGAATGTAATGTATTGTCCAAAGAGGATAGTGCTCAGGACTACAGTCTATGGTTAATGATATGTAGTCTTTGGGTTATAACCTATGAGCCACGGTCTATAATCTATAGCTACATTTACAGTTTATATCCACAGTGCATGGTCTGTAATATAATTTTTAATCTACACTCTATAGTCTGCTATCTATAGTCTACAGTGTATAACCTATAAGGTATGATCTATTAATAGATGTTATAGACTATATAACATATAGCCTACAAAATATGTACATAATACATGAACTATAGGATTCCATGTAAATGCTCCGAAAGCCAATACATGCAAACTCAATAGTTGCATGCTTTCTGAGCACTGTATTTTTCGTGACTTTTAATTTTTTGATGTATTCGCTCCTTTGATGTATAGTCTTTTGATGTATTCACTTGTTTGATGTATTGATTTTTTGGAGTATTCAGCTGTTTATGTATTGGGTTTTAGTGTTTGATGTGCTGGGTTTCGATATAGTTTTTGGAGAATTCAATGGGCACGTTCCTTTCTTTTGGTTTCTTTTTTCCCATACGTTATAAGCCAAACAACTACATATAACTTAAAAAATCCCGATTAAAATTGGTGCATTAGTTCATTTTTTGCCTAAAAAATGTAAAATGGAAAAACATTGTTATTTGTTTAATAGAAGGTCAGTTTTGTGCGTCGTGTTTCGGCTGCCGATTGAAGTCTACATACATTCTTCTCATTTCGTGCGAAATAAAAATGATGGCGGATTCTTATTTGGTGTATTGTTTACCTGCACATCTTAACCTGCTTATATCTAAACATCAAGTATGATAGTATATTTAGTATTCTACACTTCAACTAACATCAAGCTAGCTAAAAGGTATCAGGCAATTTTGGACTTACGTTAAGTTAGGTTAGGTAAATCTAGGTTAGGTTAGGTCAAGCAGGTCAAACTGGTTTAAGAAAACACGATACTTAAAAATTATGAGAAAAATTCGTTTTCCGGTCTAAATTAGTACTTTATTATTACTTTACGAAAAAATATATAAAAGACTAAGAAGAAAATCAAATTTGTCTGTAGAAATCTTATTTTAAAAAATATCCAAGTCATCAGCGTAAATGATGCATGAGCGCAAAAAACGAGATATCAGTAGTACCGAATTTTATTGTCGATCGGATTTACGGACGAAACGAGAAGAAGAGTATACATATTTTATACAACATTCAAATTTATTATTATTTGAATGCCTTTTATATGTAGAGGGCGCTTCACGCAACAAACCTCCCTCCCATTATCCTTGGGTAACGTTTCCCCGGCTATTGTTTCTCCATTATACCGATATCTTGCTGAAAACGTATTCGTCATGCACTTCGCCAAGATTTTCTGGGAAAATATCTAGAGGTCAGTGGAGAACACATTATTTATTAAAAAGTTTGTTTTGTTCCATTTTTCACTAAAATAAACAAATAAAACCAATCAGTGCATTAATTTTAGTCGGATAAGAAAAACCACTCTTGATTATATCTTATGAAATATGTTGTCTGTGAGTCGGGAAAAATAGACAAAAATGAGCAACAAATACATCATTTCACAAGTTCAAATGTAAATATCTTCTAAACCACTTAACCGATTTCAACATGCTTATACACAAAATTTGTGCATTTTCATACTCTTTCAGACATAATTAAATTAAATTCAAATAGATAACATTAATATTTTTTGAAATACGATGCAAAATCTAGGATTTTGTGCCAGAAAAAATCCAAACAACTAAGATTGGTCATATGTTCCCTAAACGAACTAACTTTTTGAATTATTTAGCTTTTAATCATTATTATCTGATAGCAGACCAGAAACAATTAACTACGCAGGAAACAAAAAAAATACTTTCCAATTTGTCGGACAGTGGTGCCAACAGACAACAATCTATGGCATGAGTTGACGTACTGCAGCGAAGTATACAGTCTATAATCCATGGTCCACAGACGTCGATGGTTAGTAGTCTGCAGACAATAGTAGTGTTATATAGTAGTTGTCTACAGTCAGTAAGGTTCGACAACTTACAACCCGCCAAGTAACTTCAACTAATTACCACGAATAATTTCGGATCAATGCGCAGCAACATAAATATGGCAATGTATTTCCACAGAGAGTTAAAAGAAGACAAGCAATCTCATCGCTCTTACAGATAGCTGAATTCAAAAGACAGCATTTGATCAGTTGTTTTAGACCGCCCCTAAGAACGGCAAAAGATTTTTTTGATAAATGCGACCCTCGACATAGGAAAGGTTTCCGACTACGTTTACTGCATATGGATATAATCCGTGGTCTACGGTTTATCGTGGTATCAGCTGTGGTTTACACTCTACAGTGTACAGTATATAATTTATAGTTTAAGCTGTATAGTTTGTGATAAGCTTTCTTCCTTTCGAACACATAAAACAGTTTCTGGAACACGTAGTAAAGCAACATACAAAATTTGGATGAAATTTCAAAAAATTTGAGAATACGTAATTTTTTTGAACTGAAACATTTATACAGCATTTTGACAAAAATGAAATGAGTCCATCTGAGATTGACTATAACCAGAAAATTATTTTATCAAACGATAACTGTAGCCTAAAATTCTTTATTTAGTGACTACTATACAATGTACTTTTAAATTTCTTTTTAAAAGTTAAATAAGGCTTTAATTGCAAACCTACAACTCTAGGATTTAGAAAAGGCTGTACTAATTTTCTGGCTGTTGAAGCGGCGTCATAATGCAAGTTAATTATTTTGGATATTTTTCCATATAATTTCTCATAACAACTTGGCAATATTTAGAGAGTGAATAAGAAATTCAATGATGTATGATAGGCAGCGTTGTCAGTGGATATAATGGATTTATGCCGCGTTAAACTGCAGTGTATCTAGAAGTATGCTGCTTTCTGGCAGCTATCTCACTTTAATCATTTTATTTTAAGTTGAAAACAGGTAGCTGAATATTTTTTTCAAAAGAACTATGTAAAATATCTAGCTGCCAAAACTGCAATCAAGTTTTTAATAAGATATATATGTTACAGACCAAAGCCGATATTAGGCCAAACTAGTTGAGTCAAGGCGAACCAGTTTACCCAAAGCACAATAAGATAAACTAGTTTGTCCTAGTCCAAACTATATTAGCCTAAAACCTAAATATATATCTAGACTAAACTGGTTTGTCTTAGTCTAAACTAGTTTATGCTGCTCTGAGATTATAAAAAAATTGATGTGACATTTTCAATCAAACAATAATGATGTGATTGGCTTCGATTGGCCAAAAGCAAAATTTCTTCGCACCGTTACCTAAAAGATTTGTGTGCAGAGGAATATTAACGTAAGGTTCCAAGATGGGTAATTGTTTCTCATTAATCTCATTAATTCTCATTAGTGATACAACGTGATCATAGCTATGTCTGATGTGGACAAAGGCAAAAGCGATCTTTGTAGTATTATCGGAATTCTTTGCAGGATTCTGGAACTGACCAAGGATTTTACAAGATTGGGACCAAATACTGCATTCTATAGGAAATGTATTGAAGGTAATAAAACAGAAGTATATCATTTAAATTGTAGACTACCTCTTCAGTCCTTTTGGGCTGCAGTGCATGAAGCAAAACAAATTTAATAAGATGGTCTTGTTAAACCATTAGGACAATTACCAAACTTGAACTTGCCATTGGGCTGTTTCTGGAAATCAATCAGATCTACTTGACACCTACTTTTCATTTCCGACTGTAGAATTGGCTTGAAAACCAAACCCTATCACTTTTTAGTTTTCTTTTGCTGGCACACTCCGCACATAGATAAGAGTAGGCAGATCATTTCCTTTGTGACATTTGCAAAATTTCTTAGAAGTTTCAGCCAGCACTCTGTCACGACTACCATGACCTACCGCCGCATGGACTGCATTGATGACATCATATAATTCATCAACTAAGAAATATTACTTACATACAGAAATATTACTACGGCTTACTGAGGCAATGCGGGTGGGACTGATATGTGGAGCGGTTTTTCGAGCGAGTTCGAGACAGTATAGGGTGGGCATGCAGAACGGCACACTCGGACCGTCAAAATTAACTTAGGCTCAACTTGTTTAGACTAGGACAAACCAGTAGCATATTTAGGTTTCAGTCTAGTTTGGACTAGGACAAACTAGTGATCCTATCGTGCTTTGGATAAATTGGTTTCGCCCAGGCTCAAATCTGGTTTGGTCTGTAACATATTATTAATTCGATACCCGAATTGTCAAAGATGTCTTGATGTAGGAGTATAATAGCATGTTATAGTGATCGATTACATGAGACGCCATGCCAAACATATCTGTGTACGTGTCGTTCAAAAATCATTCTTTCTTCAAACCGTCATATCGCTGAAACATTATCATTTTGGAGAAGCCAAAAGTTTTAGTGAAAAATGAGCTAAAAGTTATACATTTACATAAAAATCTGGAATGTCATATATGTACGTTATATTTTTTAGTATATATTTATTTATTATTTTAGTTCTAATGCTACCGGGGACAATTTTGAGTCAATATACATATTATGTTTGTTGAGATTTACTAAAATCCATGGCACGTGGAAAATCGGTTTATTATAAGGTTGGTAGTTTTATAAGAACTTTATATCTCACAGAATAAAAAAAAGTTTATCTCTTTAAGTGGGATATTAGTAACTAAATATAAGACTTATCTCTACTTTAGAAGAGAACCAAATCTCGAACGAATTTGGAATGCGATAAGGAGCGATAACAGCTATGTATGTATGTACAAAGACTCGTTAAAATTGTGTATCTAATAACAGTTATAGGGTCAATGCTACTATTTCCAATCCTACCTGCAATAATTTTCGTCATAATAAAGCTGTAGACATGTTTATTGAAAATACTGAAAATAGTAATAAAATTTGTTAACACTTAATTGACAAAGCATTGTTACATACTTACACAGAGACGAATTTGGAGAACTATTCAAATGGAATAATTCTTAAACAACGTCATAGTTTATTATTCGAGATGAAAATTAGAATACAAAATAAATCGTGCTATTGCATTATACGATTAGATAATAATCTTTAGAAAATCATTTGCTTTATTTTTTACTTTATATCCCATATTAAGTACAGATTTATCAATCTGAACCACATGTTCCATGTTCTTGGACCAATCGCCACCTTAAATGGCATAAATACTAAAAGGTAGGTCATGGATGAGAAAACCAGCGAATGCAGAATGGAATCAATATTTACATAAGGCATAAAAGGATTTTAATTTACATTAAAACATTTATGTTATAGATTTCGTAGAATAAGACATGTACGCAGCGAATTAGACAAATGAATCTTTTTTGTAAGGATAGACTCCGCACTCGAGAATTTGAAGATTCTTTGTCTCAGCATATGACATACTGCCATATTGGGCATCTTAACTTATTAAGTTGCTCTTGCTATGACATCTGTGCATTCAGACAAACCCATAGTCTAAGCAACTGAAGTTTTTGCCATTATATTACCTTTAATTACTTGACCTCAACTACCATTAATATCCATAATACCATAAACCCAATTTATTTACAAAACATGAATAAATTTAGAAGAGTATATGGAAAGGAGTATCCGCCGTACAACGATTATTGCTTCCTGTATCAAAAAGGAGTCACAGTCAGTCTATAAATATGCTAATGTACTTAAATACTTTTTATATAATACCTAGTGTACTTGACATTTTTTATGATTTCTTGGCTTTTCAGTTACATTCGAAACCGAAGATCTACAATTAAACTATTTTATGTTGGAAAACTTTGATTTACCATACAGAATTGTTTTCCTGGCTTCTGGTGACAACAAATCCAGGTCAGGTGCTTATGATCTAGAAGATATACCTATTTTAGTACCTTGTGCAAGTGCCAGGAGGAAGCACTGTTTGCTATCGACTGGATAGTGGACCTTTCAACCACTGGAAAAATGGTTCGAGGAAAACATGCGGCGTAGAATGGCTTCAATCTCTAATAAGTAAGTGCAATTATTATCTTTTTTACTAGTGTATATTTTATTATTATAAGAAGGTAAGCAAAATAAAGAAACAGAAAGTAGAAGAGTATGGTCACTACTGTAAATTCTCGTTTGAACCGATGAACCTGTTTTTCTAATGTAAACAAGATCACAAGATCAAGGAACATTGAAGACTGTCCTTACTGACCTTCCTGACTTTTCTAGAGAGTTTAAAGATGAGTTTAATATTGTGCTGTTTGAAAATCTTCCCCATTCTATCGGTAACCCAGGGAATACAGTAAGACTACTGTAATTTCGACTCTGAAATTGGTTAGGATGACGATTCACCATCCTTTCGATATCCCTTTTGTTGTAACCATTCAAGAAAACTGTCCCAAACATGGCTTAATTCAACTTGAAGATGGCCTTCGCCTCTCACATGGCTTACATATTACTGTCTCCTCCTACTCTCTCTGTTTTTTTATATTTTGACTAATCTTCTATCCCATTTGTTTCGGACTTCTTGTGTATGTGATTTCTATGTAAATGTTCTCTTACGCCCTTTATCTGTTTTTTCTTTAAGAAGCCCCAAAAAATCACTTGAACTGTGAAAGGCTCGTGTTTAAATATCTATCCCATTTATCTCAGTACTTAACTCGGTGTAGGGATCTGTACACTCCGCGGTAGGATTACACATACAATATGCCATTATCAACTTTACTACTAAAATGATACAAAAATAGACCAAAAAACTGTTATTCGTTAAACAAATATCGATACCGATGCTTCGTGGAATTTATTACCAAAAATTTGCTAAAACCAGCATCATTACCACCAACCAAGTGCAACCAGGCGTAAGAATAAAGCTTTTTAGATTCCCTGCTTAAAATGCTGTGCTTTATGTTGCAAGTTTCACACGTTATGTCTTTCTCACTCTTACTCGTGTCTGTATTAACTATAAAGCAGGAAAGCAGTTGCTTACCGCGGCACATTTCTAAAGGCGGCAAATCTCGGAGTATTTCAAAATTTTTAAAATTAATTTTATTGCTGTCCTTAAAAATAGATTTTTAAGTGAACCAGCATTTTTTCGTAATCCTTAAGAGCTGTTAAGTGCTGAACGAGTATATCATTTCAATAAAATGCGTTAGCAATAAGCGCTACCTATATAAGTATTATTATATTTGTTGTTATTATGTTTGTTGTGTATCTTTTTAAAATAAAAACTAATACAATATTGGCCCGAGGACACTTCCTTGCCGTACGTCAGATGATATAGCCTGCTTATCGTTAACCGCGTACTGTTATTGGAGTTAAAAAAGCCTTCCAACTAAATATTTACTTTAATAACTAAACAGTACCCTTACCTCGATTATCTTTAATCTTATCGACATAAAGTTTTGGGAAAATAGTTCAAATATCATGAAACTTAAGTGGTATTTTTTTGGTTAACTCTAAATGCACAGTTTCTCTAAAATTAATTTTTTACGTACAACATGTGCAATAATTTAATTAATAAACATAGTTTTTCAAAAAAAGTTAGGCAAACAAGCATTTAACATTCCCAGAGTATTTATTTAAAATCAAAATTATCCACTATTATATTATTTATTAAAAAAGCAACACACATGTTTTTGGGTACAGTTGGACCTTAAGAATGGAATAATAACCTCAGTTATGTACATCCTAGTACAAACCTAAGCAATACGTAATAAGATGATTCGCATAAAATTAATTGAATCTTTAATTAAAAAGAATGTTTTTGAGAAAAATGCAAACTAAATGAACAGGAAATCTGTAACTCAGGGTAATGCGAGGTTCTTGAAGGGCGATTGGATGATTCGAATTTAATCAGAAACAATCTATTCAAAAACTATTAATTTATACTATTTACTTTTTAGATGAATTAGTAATTACTTTCCGATGTTGAGAGTAACTAATCTTTTTCCTAAATTCAATTTTAACAAAAGAAATATTTATACCTTTTACTTACACCTTTACGTTTACAAACACATCTCGTGTTACGCTTCTTTTTTATTTTACCATATGAAAATATTTTTTAATTTTCCATCCCAATAATAATAATCGTAGAACCTTTTACTGCACACTTTTATTTCGAAGAATCATTTTTTAAATGAAACACAAAGGAATTATTGCATTATTCGATATACTGTGTACATTTATAAATAAACTAAATGATTCTGGTCGCATCTTCGCACTTTTAAATACAATTTACTTATACGATTTTCAATTGTAACTTTATCAAACTCACTTTAGACAACATAACTTTTCACTATTTTAAATTTACAACTAGCTACAAATGTTCTCTTTGATGACTTCAAACAAACTGACCGCTTTAGTGACTTCAGTAAAAAGAAACTACTAATAAATTAAAAATCAAAACTTTATATACAATAGTGTTTACATTAACTCGGATGTAATTTATACAATATGATACAAAAGAATATGTACAAAAATGACTAATCAATTATACAACATACATTATCGAGGGCGTACCCAGGATCTGAATAGAGGGGGCACAACTCATATTAGTTTCGAGGAAGGGGGACAAACGACGATTTCTTACAAAATAAACTCAAAACTGTTGCAAAACTATTTTTATTAGTCACAAAAAATGTGTACTAATTCGCATCCCTCCCCGTCACATACGCATCAATTTCAAGAGGACTTTATTCTCTTTTATTTTTCTAGGGAGGGCAGCTGCCCCCTTGCTTCTCGCTAGGTGCGCCCTTGCTACTACTATAAAATAATTAAACTTTTTAATAGAAAAAGAAATTGCTCCAACAATTATTTCCCCTTTTTAAATCTCCACGAATT
Organism: Agrypnus murinus; assembly: GCA_929113105.1. Lineage (NCBI taxonomy): Eukaryota > Metazoa > Arthropoda > Insecta > Coleoptera > Elateridae > Agrypnus > Agrypnus murinus. The sequence continues at coordinate 99,952,757 of OV816023.1, forward strand.
CATTTTAATATTCGAGAACAATAAATGAAAGTTAGTAAGAAAAAATGTGTGTTAAATTCTTTCAATAGAACACTACTATAAAATAGTTCCAAGAATTATTGAATTATCTCACTCTTTTTAAAATTCCAAGAATTCATTTTAACATTCGAAGACAATGAATGAATGTTTATATATAAAATGTGTGTATAAATTCCTTCAAAACAATACTACTACTATAAATAGTTAAACCTTTTAATAGAAAAAGAAATTGGTCCAAGAATTACTTCCTCCTGTTTAAATCTCCAGAAATTTATTTCAATATTCGAGGATAATGAATCAAGGTTTGTAAATAAAGATGTAGGTATAAATTCTTTCAATACAATAAATACTACTACTAAAGGGCGTATGCAAGATCTCAACTAGAGGGGTGGGAAAGGTGAAACAGGACGACTTCTTACGATTTCTTAAAACTCAAGACTATTGCAAAACTGGAATTATTAGTCGTTAAGAAATGCATGCTAATTCGCATCCCGCCCCACACAGATGCATCAGTTTGAAGAGGACTTTATTCTCTTTTTTCTTCTAGGGGGGCAGTTGCCCTTGCCCCTCGCTGGGTACGCTCTTTTATATTATTGATTCTTATCTAATGGTAACATCCTATAAATTGATATATAAACACAATATTTAAGAATAATTGTAGCACAACATATAAACATTTACATATCAGAAATTGTTTAAAATTACTATTCATAACACTGTGCTACACATGAAATACACAAGATCCCCGGTTTGATATTGAAGAATAAAGACTTTTCACCCTTGCAGAATTTTCCCATCACTTTGAGATTTTTTCCCGTTGCCGCTGAATGTACCTCATCCAGTTTTGTTGCCTTGCGCTACTCTAATGACCAAAAAATAGCCATTCCTTTGGTAATGTTTTCTCTACTGGGAAGATAAGAAGTGTAGCTTTACTTTCAAAACTACTTGAGTTTTTGCAAGGTAAAATGTACAGATTGACTGAGCACTGGACTATAATGAGAGATTAAAATAATGAATAAAAATTGTTGTTTTGCATATTATCGGCCATAAGTTAACCAATTTAAAAAAACAAATTTTTTCTAGAAACGAAACAAAATATATCTTCAATAAATGAAGAGAAAAAAAATTATTTGTTGAGTAATTATCATTTTGAACCGCTCAAACTTGAAACTTTTCAAAAAAAGACTTTTTTCGTGACTGTTTCAGGCTATAACTCGGTTATTTCTTTACCGATTCTCATTATTTTTAAACTTTTGTAAAGCTACACTTCTTATCTTTCCAGTTGAGAAAAGATTTCCAAAATCTGACAAGAAATGGCTAAGGTTTGGTCATTAGAGTAGCGCAAAACACCAAAAGTGGATGAGGTACATTCAGCGGACTAGGAAAAAACTCGAAGTAAAGGAAAAATTCTGCAAGTATAAAAAGTCTCTATTCTTCAATATCAGAAAACTTATGTAGGTGGGAGGTCTTGTATATTTATTTTTTAATTTATAGTACAGTGTAATTTTATGTAATTGCATTATTAACTTCTTTCGCATACAATGATAAGACATTTAAACAGTTTTAATATAATTAAACTAAATAAGATCCTAACTTGGAAACAAAAACCTCTGCATTCCTTACATCACCAAATCACTTTTAAAATTAAAAGATTTATCTCAGAAAAGTTTAAAAGATTTTTAAAATGTAAATATAACGTTTAATCAACTATTATGTATTTTTAAGGTTTTGTAATTAACTGTAATGACTACAAGAACATTTTACTTAACGTTCATAAAAGTATAACGTATAAATAATAAACAACAAGTAAAGTTTCATAATTTTTGCAAGTTTTGGAAAATCAATTCACAACAATATGTATATAAAATCTTTCATTGCTTAAACTCATAAATACAAAAAATAATGTAAAGCAATAGAGCGAAGTTCAGTACGCAATTCGTAAATCCTTAAACCATTGTGGATTACTTAAGTTACTGTAACAAACTAATTAAACAAACGCAATCATATACGATCACCTGAGATACGTCTAAGTATGATTTGTCTTTGCTGATAGGTAACTTGTAAAAGAAAGTTTTGGGATCTTTCCATAGCCTCGAAAAGCACTGAACTTAAAAGATAGACCTTTTTGAATTATTTACGATGATGTAATTTCCATTCAGAATAGGATCAATCATAATGTGTCCCACATCTCCTAATTAGATCGCTTGTGTGTTAATCATATTCAAATATAAACCTCCTAAAAGTGAAACTTAAAAAAGCCATTGAACTTTTTATAAAATCTTTTTAACTCCGGTTCTGTAACATAAAATAATTAATAAATCAATTACACTCTTCTTCATAACTATAAAACAGTTAACACTAAGGTATGAAGTTTATGTATTAATTATAACAAAAACAAATAAGTCTAAAGAAACTTAAAAATTTGTTTTTAATGACGGCAATTAAAAAAGATTACACAAATTTGGCGGCATGATACTTCACTTTCTACCCAATAAAAAATTCTAGCATTATTAAGCGATCAAACTTGAATATCACGCCATTTTAGAAATTTTATTAACACAGTTAGGTAAACTTCAGTGATTGTTGAGAAGATTATGCTAAAATAGTTATGTCATCGCTTTATGTAGGTAGTCGTTTCATTTTCTCAATCGTTGGCTTTATGGCATTATTTATTATTGGCAAGATTATCGGGATACTTTACACCCTGTATATTAATTTTTTTTAAATGTTTCTAGAAACTGTAGAAAGTAATAAAATTGACAGGTATGACCAGTTTTTCTTATAATGATATGGTTATGAACAACTTTTTTCAATGTAAATGTTATAACCTCATTATTTTAATTAGATATCAAAAATTATTTTCAATTATTTTCATTAAATGGTTGATATACTACAAAACATTACTAATCAGATATGAAATAATATAAATGTAGCAAAGCCAGTGACTGCTGCTGAATAGGCCTGAATCCTGACTCACGCTAATGACCTGCAGAAAAATCACTCGACACTACAGACTCCACAGACCCCGTTTACTATAATTTTCAATTTCGAATTTATCTACGATACTAAGCATTGTCGCTGCGAGCACTTGTGTCGTACATTCTTGATCCCTACTTAGTCATCTAGTTTCTTATAGTGGTGATATATAGCGTATGACACTTCCAGGATCCCACGGAATGCGTTAGTCAAAGATACATCGTACTCAGCCTAGTACTTCTCGATTACCTAGAACAGACATTAGACAGAGAAAAATACATAGAAATAGAGATGTAAACATAGGGACACAGACAGTGACACAGAGAGACAGAGATATATAGATACAGATAGAGTTAGATATATAGATAGAGGTAGAAATATAGATAGAGATAGATGTATAGGTAGAGGCAGAGATGAATATAGAGACAGATGCAGAAGCAGAAGTAGATATAAAGAAGAGATAACTGTCAGAATGCAATACTCCAATATGAATTCGGTTTACTTATTTCTACCAACATATGTGTGAAAAACCATTTAAGACTTAAAAAGTTAAAAAAGGGGAGAGGATACACTTGTTTTTTAAGTATTAAATAGTTTCTTACACATGTTAGTAGAAATAAACAAAACAAATTACGTATTGCAGTACTGCACTCTGGCTGTTATCTCTTCTATATATCTATGTCTGTCTCTGTCTTCAACTCTATCTCTACCTATACTATATCTTTCTCTATCTATATATCTACCTCTATCTATATCTTTACCTATATATCTAGCTCTATCTACATCTTTACCTATATACCTCTATCCATCTGTATCTCTGTTTCTCTCACTATTTCTATCTTTATTTATGTCTATCTCTTTATCTCTATTGCTGTCTCTGTCCCTATCTCTATACTTCTGTCTCTATGTACATATATGTGCCTCTGTCTAATGTCTGTTCGGGGTTTTCAATAAGTGCCTGCCCACTTTTGACTTGGGATCCTAGAAATATCATAGGCTATATATGATCAATATAAGAAACTAGATGACTGAGCAGGAATCAAGAATTTAGAACAAGAGTACTTAGTATTGTAGATAAATTAGAAATTGAAGATTATTGACTAAAATTGTTTAATATTACTTTCAAGTTTTATTACTTGTTCGTAAACCATTCATGATTGAAAATTCTCGCTCGAATTGACAATTTCTAAATAGATTTTTTTATTAATTGGCAATGACTAAGGATAAAAGTATCGCCTGATCGTCATCTCAGTGTGGTCTATCTATTTTTTTGTTTATTTCGAATGCATTGTGTTTGTTTTTTGAAAATTTTCAAAGTAGCCCGCCGCTTGTTACTTTAAATACAGTTTTGAAACTTGAGTGTTAATGTTAAACTCGATGTTAATTTTCAAAATGGTAGCTGAAATTATGATTAAGGTAATTTGTCGGCCATTATAGTATATGATAAAAAGTATATTGATTAAGTAGTTCATAAAAACAACAACAGTTTATTCGAGATAATTTGAGAACATTGGTTACATTAGTTTTTTCTCTGCAATTTTCTACTAGAACAAAATATCTAGTTTTTTAGAAATATCCTAAAAATTCTAAATGACAGAGTTATCTTTTTTTGAAGCTACACCTTAACGGACATTATTACTTTTGATACAGTGTACCACACTCAGTATCCAATAACTTTGATTTTATAATAAAACAATTTTTGGGTGTTTTTAGCTTTTACTTACAAACCTATTTTCAGATTTGCCCCGTTTAATATACACTTCCTAAGTTCAAAGCAGTATTTTAAATGTAAATTTAATATATAATTAAATTATAGAGCCCCGTGCATATTTAAAAACTCCAGTATATAGGCCATAGTACATTATCTATATAAAGTACATAGGCTATAATCGATCGTCCATGTTCCATAGTCAAAAGTCCATAAACCACAGTTCTAGATCACTTACCCTAGATCACCCCCACCCCAGATTACCCCCCTAGATCACTTCACACTTCCTTATCCTTGTTCGCACTAAGCAAATTACACATCTATAGTCCAAGGCCAGTCTAGAATACATGTTTTTTATTGAATGTATAAATAAATACTTAGTTTGTGGTCGTAGCCTAGTGCTTATACCATAATCTATGGCTAAAAGCAGACAACACTCAACTCACCCTCCATAGTGTAATCTATAGTCCATAGTGAATTGCACTCAGTCTCCAATTCACAATTAGATGTGAGTAGCTAATGATCGAATTTGTTCCGTATTCGCATCAACATCCCTTATAAAGTAATCAACCGGAGTAGCCTTCCTGGAATCGACCATACCTGCTCAAACTACTGGTCCATCGCAGAGTTTCCTCCACGCCATTTAATACACAGTGCTGAACCGACTATCTGGTGAAACACCTGACGAAACGGTTTCCACTAAGGCAGCAATCAGGGAGTCATTGCCGGGATAAACCTTGCTAGATCACTGTCGTACTGGAGTCCAGCCTTATTCAATGACCGCCCCCCAAACTAAGGGACAGAGCCTTAAGACGCCTTAAAAGCCGGCGCGTTATATATAGAGTCTGCAAAAAAAAACTAACGTGCATCTGCTGCCGTTAGGCTTATATGCAGGTTCCTTTCAAGAAGAAGTAACTGAGATACGCTCAATAAGCGCGCATTTACTATTGTAATTACTACCAGTTCGCACTGATGGGAATAAGGTTGCCTATCCACCTTACACTAGCTATTCAGGCTAGTACCGGAGCTATAAACGCGCTTCCCGTTGGGGTCCCTCTCCGTAGGAGCATGAGGACTATTCATTGCTAGGTCGAGACCAACCTCAATGAGGTTGGGCTTGGAAACCTTTTAAACCTTTTAACTTGGAAAGTTTTCTCTAGGTTTTGCCACCTCGATCTACCATATTACAGGCTTGGTGTACCCTGGACAGTACTTCGTTTTTACCTAATTCTATCTAAATAAGTAACTCTAGAAATCCCGGTATGTGCCTGTTAACGTGAAGTTGTCTTAAACGTAAGAGGCTATATATTTCTGTCAACACCCCTTAAGCGTTGTGGCTTTAGACGGTTTCTTTGGATTACAGGACTGGAATTTCACAGTCATAACATGATCCTTTCGTCACCGAACGCATCTACCTGGTGGCATGCAGTTTCCCATAAGCTGTGGGATAAAACCCCCAGCCGGGATAAACCTCACTACATTCTCCTCCATCAGACTACGCCTGTGCTGAGAATCAAATCCACCTACACCGGTACTCGTGTTTTCGTCGAGAAACATTTAAGTGAAACACCTACCACACATTAATTTCTGACTATGCCTATGTTAGCAAGGAACGCCCTCAGATCTCATCTCGGATGCTAGCTAGCCCGAACTTTCCAAAATCTCAAGCGACGGCCTGTGGTCCGTCCCCACTCCCAACCTGGGATTGGATAGACTACAGTCAGTTTTATAGTTAGCGGCCATGTGGTCAGCATCCGTAACTCGTCTTGGATACTAGGCAAGTCCGACACCTCAATCGACGGCCCAGGTCTCTGTAAACCCTGGGACTTATCAGGCCTCAACACCTCAAGCGATGGCACGGCCGTCCACCCTAGCGTCATATATACAGTATAAAAGAACAGCATTGATCTGCGGATGGTATCAAAATAGTGACCAAGCTCGGCGTTTTTACTCACAAGAACTCCGTGCGAGACACAACTTTCAATTCTCGAATAATATCTGAAACAGCCTACTACAAATGCTGGAGTAAAAAAATTGTTTTTCAGCACCGAGCTATTTTTATTTCCCGTTTTGTTAACTGTCACAAACCACAGTAAGCTAACTTGCCAAATCGTTGTCGTTTGCTATGAAAACAACAATAAAACAAAACTGTTGATTCATAACGTGCAGGTGCTGTTATGACTAGCAACATTTTGATCGACTATGACTTTCACACAATTCTCGTATTGTAATACTATTAGGTATTCGTTTATCTGCAACTACAAAACATTTTTCATTGCAAGTTGCAAACGAATAAAAACATTATACAAAATCCTTCTTCAGATTTTAAAATTGAAAGCGCGCAAGTTGCAATAGATGAACAATATTAATAGAAATGCAATATGTACTTACTGTTAAAAATTACAACTTCAAATTTGATATTAAAATTCAAACTATATTTTTGAATACTTTTTGGAATAACTGGGTGACTCTCGAATAACTTTAGGACTCCCAAATAGCTTTTGGAGAACTTTCAAAAACTCAGATACTATTTGGATAAAGGATATATTCGATCCGATCCATATTCGAATCTGTCACAGTTACAGTATGTGAGTCTGGTGTAAAATGTGTTTGTGGTCTATAATCTACAGTATACTCAGTAACACCACACTTCTATAAATGTTTGAAGCTTTACAGCCGTAGAATAATCTCTTATAAATATGAAATGAATAATAGTGGAATATGATTAAATATTTTATCCGCCACTTTTATTTATCAACTCTTTTTTGAATATCTACAAGAGAATCGTAACCAATATTTATGTAGTTTTCCCATGGTATTCTGAACATTCCATAATAAAGATGCATAAGTTATTCGGAAAAGATATTCGAAGAATATTCTTTACGAATATTCACTCGACTTTTTATTAAATATGACTGAAATATTCGATTGCCGAAGACTATTCTTTAAAGAACATTTATTGAATATTCGTTCTGATTATTCAATGATAAATTTAATGAATATTCGATGGGACGTTCTATGGATATCCATAGAAGATTCTTAGGCGGACATTTGCACAGCTCTAGATCTTCTATAGATATATGTAGGCGATTTACAGAACAGTCGTAGAATAATCAATCAAATATTCTAGAATATTTTTGTGTTACTTAGGATATCTATCTATATGAGGATCACAAGAAGAAATAATTGTATTATTTATTTTACAGCAAAAGGTCACTTTTTATAATAGTTTGTTACAAAATATATGTTTTAATTTTTCATTGCTTTTATTTAATTTTTTACTGTTTTTTTTTATTTCACGCCTACACTACGGGGGAACCAACAGCTAAGCCCTTAATTTTTTACTATTATTTAACTAATTATTAATGATCTATTGAATTTGATATTTGTGGTTACTTTTTGGTTTAACTGTTGCGCATATAAATGCTCAATCACTACCTGACGATTTTCATTTGTTTCGCGACCATATTTTATTACAGTATTATGACATAATATCGGTCAACGAAACATTTTTAAATGGAAACATTCTTAATAATTTAATTGAAATTACTGGTTACAATTTATTACGAAAAGATCATCTCACTTTTGGGTGTGGTATTGCATTGTACTCGAAATCATCTGTAATATTAAAGCAAGTTCACGTTGCAGATGTTTCTGACTTTGAACAACTTTGGGTTGAATTTGAGCTTAACAAACAAAAGTTTTTGCTAGGTACGATTTATTTACCCATAGAAGTAAATATCGAGCGTTTATTGATAACTTTGTACTTATAGCAGTAGCCTGCTTCCTTTACATGATAATGTTGTATGACTTGGTGACTTTAACATTGATCTTTTACAACCTGATTATGTATAATCTGAACAGTATATCTTCATGATTGACGGTTTCAGGTTTGCTCAAGTAATTAAAGATCCTACACAGATAACATCTACGACGCAAACACTCTTAGATCATATATTAATAAATAATACAGATATTATAGGTCAATCGGGCACTGAACATCTGAGTTCCTTCTCTGATCACGAACTAGTCTTTTGCAACCAACTAGTAGCAGCATCAAAACCTCAGCCTAAAATATACACTTTGAGAAACTTTTCAAACTTTGATCTTGCCAATTTTCAAAATTCTTTGCATTCAATTGACTGGAATTACATTTACTCTTTAAATAGCGTAGACGAGATGATTACCTATTTCAATGAAAACCTAATAGCACTTTTTGACATCTAACGTCTCTATTTAAAAAACCATGGTTAACAGAACCTTGAAGCTGACGATGAGTCTAAGGAATGCTACTTATAAGCGTTTTAAAAAATATCGAAAACCTAAACAATGGAACTATTACAAATCACTTCGGAATTTAACTACTCTATCAACTAGAAATGAAAAAAAGGCATACTTAACTCATGCATTAATCCGTGGTAACTCGAAAACCTTGTGGAAAGACCTGCAGCGTTGTAGAATATATTCTAAACAAAATAACATGGTTATACCTCCTCATTTAAATAGCATTAATTCAATTAATTCGTATTTTAGTTCAGTAAATGTAGTAGAGGAAAGTAATGGAGAAACCCTGGAAATGTATGAAAATATATAGAACCGAATCTACCATCGAGATTTACCTTTATTGCTGTTTCGGATGAGGATATCAGTAAAATTATAAATACTATTAAAACAAAAGCAACTGGTAACTATAATTTAAATATTACAATGATACAATTATGTTGTCCATTTTTGATACCCTTTATTACTCATATTATAAATCTTTGTTTATTACAAGGTATCTTTCCATAAGAGTGGAAAATAGCTAATATCTTACCCATTGCTAAAACTAATAATCCGAAAGATTTGAAAGATTTAAGGTCGATCAGCATCCTCCCTACGATGTCGATAGTCGTGGAAAAAGTCATAGACTCTCAAATGAGAAGCTTTTTAAAAACAAACTCGTTATTAAATATTAGGTGATTACCCGTTAGGTTTTCGACGTAACTTCAGTTGTTGTTCTGCGTTGCTAAATATATCCGATGATATTTTGAGAGCAAGTGACGCTGGTAACCTTACAGTACTGGTGTTGCTTGACTTTTCCAAGGCTTTGGACACTATAAATCATGAAATATTATATACTGTTCTTCATCATTATGGATTCGAGGAGAGAACTTCAAATCTAATTAAAAGTTATCTAACGGATAGACGACAGTGCGTTGTACTAATAAAACGCAATCGTTCAGAATTTTGTTTTGTCGGACGTGGTGTCCCTCAAGGTTCTATATTAGGGCCTCTACTGTTTACATTATATACTTTAAATCTATGTAGTACTTCACTAAAACATTGCCTTTTTCACCAGTATGCAGATGATACACAAGTTTACATGTCGTTTAAACCATCTGATATCCAAACTGTATGTGTTACAGTTAATGATGATTTAAATAGGCTTTTTGATTTGACGGAGTTCCATTCTCTTAGTATTAATTCATCGAAATCCGCTGTTCTAGTGTTTGGTTCCGCTTATCATAAAAGTAACCATGCACAATAAATTGAATTAAAAATTAAAGATGTACCGATTCCCGAAAAATCTGGGGATTAATATACTAGATAAGGACTTCAGATTTCGAGAACATATAAATCTTTGCTTACGCAAATCGTATTGCAGTTTAAAGCTACTTTACGGTAACAGACGAGCCTTAAGCAAAGATTTGAAGAAGCTTTTATGTGAATCGTTGGTCTTGTCGCATTTTAATTATTGTGATGTACTTTAGGGATCATGCATAGATAAAGTAACTTCTCGAAAAATCCAGTTAGTTGAGAAAGGTTAATTCATGGCATACGACGTCGGAAACACATCACGTATAAGATTAGAGAAACAAACTGACTAAACATGGAGAAACCACGTTTTCTTGATCTAGGACATTTGGGCGCGGCCGTTTCGGCGCGAGCACGGTATGGCGCTGGGCAGTTCGGCGCAAGGACACTTCGGGGCAGGCATATTTCGGCGCCGGGACACTTAGGCGCGAGCACACTTCCGACTAAAAGCAGTTCGGGGCATGTACATTTTTCCGCGGCAAATTATAGTAAAACTTTCGGAGATCTTTAAATAAAACCTTTTTGGGCCATTAGTCTAATTTTTTGGGACAAGCTACCCTATTATCAGATTTCATTTCAGTTAATTAATTTTATAAAATTTATATTAATATGATTATCAAACATAATCTTAACAAAAAGGGATTTATAATAAAGAGATTAAGTTCTTATTACAAATTATTCTCTTATGCAGAGATTTGCCGAAGAATTTTGATTTTAGTTTTTCGCGCCGAAGTGTCCCTGCGCCTAAGTGGTCCGCGCCGAAGTGTTCTCGCGCCGAACCGTACCGCGCCAAAACGGCCGCGCCCAAATGTCCGGCTCCAACGTTTTCTGCATGCTGCTGTGTATTTTCATAAGATTAATAATAATAATAATAATCTTTATTTAGCATTAGCTATAACTATACATTAAGTATTCTGTTCAGGTCACCTCCTTATCTCTATAATAAAATTAGCTTCCGGACACACATACACAATTTGAATCTTCGTCACAGAGGATTACTGAATATTCCTCTACACCGTACTGAACTATTTAAACGGTCTTTCACATGCTAAATGTATACAAGGCACTGCCTATGCCTATTGCTCTCAACACTCTAAAAAATTACCGGTGAATTATACCCTAAAAAATGGAGGCAACTATGTTACCTCCATTTTTTGGGGTAAATTTACTTCAAAGTGTAATTTTCAAAGGAAGTGAAAAATTTCAACATTAGGTTAAGTTTGCATTGTAATGTTTCCTTTTTAAGTAAATTTACAGATTAAAATTACAATCTCAATGTAATTTTACATTTTAACATTAAAACACCCGTGTAAAGTTACATGACAAAGTTAATATTTCATGGCAATAGTACTTTTCAGGGTTAAAATACAAATGTGAAAATACTTCTTGAATGTAACGATGACTTGCGAAAGTACTTGCAAATTCAATCGTTCCTCTGAATATTACTTACATAGGTAAAGGAATTGTATGAAACAAAATAAAATCAAAGTAATTTTTATTGAACGTATGTACTTATATAAAATATAAGACATTAACAGAACTTCTTTTCAGGGGCTTTCGGAAATATTTGGTCTCTCAAAGACATTCAGATAAAGTTTCGATTCCACCTAGAAAATTAAAAAATTATAAATTATATAAACAATTATACACGAGTACCTTTCTCAATTACAGTTATGCTAGTTTATTTCGAATTCTTCAATTTTTGATTCATCCTAGAAAAACATTAAATTAAATATTTTTATTTTATTGGTTTAAATTTGTAATTTTAACATATAGGTACTTACCGATTATTATTTTTTAACTTCTACTATAAAATAAAATTCTTCCCATCTTCGGTCGTACGTGTAAATATTTGCCTTTAATAAATCCGCACTACACTACAACGAAAAACAAAATATTAATGAGCAATGAACACTTCGTTCGATATCGATAGAGTACGCCTCGCAGAAATCATAAAAGAATGGTACACACCATTCCGACCATTCCCCAAAAAACCTATTTGGACTGTTCATAATGGATTCCTGAATTCTTTCACGAAACGAAGGTCACAAACAAGTGCGATTAGCGAAATAGCATCTCAACGGTTAAAAACATATTGTAACAAGAGAGAAAAGGAGCGAGCCTCTTTTCGAGCGACGGGTGGTGCGTTCTGCCGCCTTCGAGAGAATGACGCATCGCACAAGCATGTGAACCAAACGCGGTTTATTCTGGTGTATTCTAGAAATACATGGTATGTTCGGGCGATTTCTGGAACGTTTATAGGATGGTATAAAGTCGACGTCGCGGAGAAAAGGAGCAGTCAACAGCAAGTCATTAACTGTGTATTACAAAATAAATAGTGGATATAAATGTTGTATTAGAAATTCATAGTCTGTAAATAATAGTTTTTAATGGTTTATAATTATAGCGTTAATTTATAGTGTATTCATTAGTGTAATAAAATAAATATTTGTTTGTGAATAGACGATTTAAACAGCACTTGTATTATTATTTGAAAAAGAACGTTACAGTGGTGTTACAGGTGTGAGGTTTTTAAAATAAATAAAATCGCGTAATAATTAAATAAAGTGCTGTGAGATTAAATTTTTAGTGTTAAAAATAATTTCAACAAACAATTAAGATGGCGATGAAATTGTTGAAAGATCTGAAGGTAATAGACTTAAAACGCGAACTGGAAGAACGGGACTTGGAAACAACGGGCCTTAAAAGCGTGTTAATAAATCGGCTAAGAGAATGGCTTTTAGAACAGAAGGAAGATCCTGAAAATTACCGCTTCGAAATACCTGGACCCGCAATTGATACTAACGTATTGTTAAGTAAAATGGAAGAGAATTCTAGAAAGTCTGAAGAGAATTCTAGAATTTTAAAAGAAGAATTACTTGAAAATACTAAAGCACTGGAAGAAAATGTTAAAATGCTTAAAGAAGATTTACTGGAAAACTCTAGAACGCTTAAAGAAGAATTACTAGAAAAGTCTGAAGAAAGCTCTAGAAGGCTTAAAGGAGAATTGTTGGAAAATGTCAAAGCGTTGGAAGATAAAGTTTTCGAAGAATTTTTGGAGAATGCCAGTTTGTTAGGACTATTGGAAGGTAGATTGGCGGTACAAGATAGGGTAATAAAGATGGTAGAAGAGAAAATAGCCCAAATGCAATTACCACCAACAACTAAGAAAGACGATATGGCCGAAATGCTGGAAGATAGAATGAGGCAACTACGGTTTCCCTCAACTTCTGAGAGGCCGTTTAATGAAGTAAAGAAACAGTTTAAAGAAGAAAAGGGTCCTGTAGTAGGGATAAAAGTAAAACCACCCACGTTCGATGGAAAGATACCTTGGTCCACTTACTACAAACAGTTTGAGGCGGCTTCTGAGGCCAACGGATGGACAGGCAAGGAAAAGGCCGTTTCTTTAACTGTGGCTTTGCGTGGAGACGCGTTGAACGTCCTGCAAACAATCCCAGCAGGACAGGAAAATGATTACCAATTGTTAGTGTCTAGATTGGAAATGAGATATGGAGACGCGCATCTTCAACAAGTGTATCACGCGCAAGTGAAGAATCGTATCCAGAAGAATGGAGAAAGCCTGCAGGAGTTTGAAGCCGATGTTGCGCGGCTTGTCCGATTGGCGTACCCTACGGCACCCGATTCATTTCTGGGACAGCTCGCTGTGCAGACCTTCATTGATGGGTTAAGAGACGGGGAAACACAACAATCATTGAGGCTGGCACGACCAAGAACAACTGATGATGCGCTTGCTCACGCCTTAGAATTTGAAGCTGCAAAACAAGCGTCCCGAGGTCACGGGCGTGTTCGGACCGTTGTGGAAGAAGATGAAGGTTCTAAAGATCGCCTAGAAGAATTATTAATGAGAGTTCTTCAGAAGGAAGAGAACCGTAAGAAGAATCATCAAGAAGTTCGAGGGCCTCGTTGTTGGAATTGCGGCGAACAAGGACATGTAGAACGTCGTTGTCCCAAAATAAGAAAAGTACAACCGTCGGAAAAGTTAAAAGGGGTTGGCAAGAGGGGGCGAACGTTGACTGCGAGTGAAGATGCCCCGGAGATCACGATCCATGCCGTAACATCAAAGAATAGTAACGGCAGTTTGTTTGTAGATGGAAAGATTGCTAATCGAACTGTTCCACTACTTATTGATACGGGGGCGACAAAATCCATCGTACGCCCTGATGTTCTACAATCAAGTATTAAATTGTTACCGACAACTACTCAACTCCGTACAGCAACAGGTGAAGTGATACCAACACGCGGAGTGGTGAAGATGAAGATTGGCATTGGAAGTGAAGAACGTGATCATGAGGTGCTGGTAGCCGATATCACTGATGACTTCATCTTGGGAATGGACCTCCTGAGAAAATTTGGTTTTACGTTGGATTTGAAAGAGGGTGTTTTGAAGGTCGGTAACGAAGAACTTCCTTTGCACCCACGAGAAGATCCGATTGTAAGGGTTTTGCTGACTGAAGATGTGATATTGCCGGGTCAAAGCGAGATGGTTGTCGAGGCGGGTTTGGATGGAGATCTTCGGGTAGGATGTGTGCGAATGATAGAGCCTGTTTGTGATAAGAAGATCCATAGTGGCATACTGGTGGGAAAAGCGCTGATCAAGGTTGGAAAGAGAGTACCGGTGAGAATTATGAACGTTAATGTGGATCCGGTGACATTGAAGAAGAGTACCCTTGTGGGACAGTGTGTGCCAGTATTCCGAGTAGCCAGGTGTATGGCTGATGTTCCAAAACCAGTGCCCAAAGACCATGGTGGAAAATTAGTGGGTATGGTTACTAGTTCGTGCGAAGACCTTAACAGAACGGAAGTGAAGGAGGTACAGGGTTTGGTTCACCGATACCAAGATATCTTCGCTCTTGACGATAGCCAGAAGGGACGAACAAATATAGTAAAACATAAAATCAATACAGGCAACTCTATGCCTGTCCGTCAGCAGCCGAGGCGTCTACCTCTAGCAAGGCGAGCAGAAGCCGAAAAGATTATTACTGATATGGAAGAACAAGGGGTCATCGAGCCATCCAGCAGTCCATGGGCATCACCGGTGGTCCTGGTCAGTAAGAAGGACGGGTCAACGAGATTTTGTGTGGACTATCGGCAGCTTAATGACGTGACCAAGAAAGACAGCTATCCCTTACCACGCATCGACGACACGTTAGATACCCTGTCTGGTTCACGATGGTTTTCGACTTTGGACTTGAAGAGCGGTTATTGGCAAGTTGAAATGGAACCTGAAGACCGGGAGAAGACCGCGTTCACTATTGGTTCCGGACTATGGCAGTTTACAGTTATGCCTTTTGGTCTATGTAACGCTCCGGCCACCTTTGAGCGTCTAATGGAGACCATCCTGAGAGGGTTGTCGTGGAAGACCTGCCTGGTATACCTAGATGATGTGATTGTAGTCGGAAAATCATTCAACGAACATTTGAACAATCTAGAGGAAGTGTTCCGAAGACTACGTGGAGCCAATCTGAAACTGAGTCCGAAAAAGTGCCACATATTCAGAAAGGAAGTGAAATATCTCGGGCACGTCGTATCACAAAATGGAGTGGCAGCCGACCCCGATAAGATTCGTGCAGTTCAAGAGTGGCCAACACCGAAAGATAAACACCAAGTTCGTAGTTTTCTTGGGTTATGTACCTACTACAGGCGTTTCGTTCCTGGGTTTGCCAATATAGCGAAACCTCTGACAAGGTTAACTGAAGATGGGCGCGAGTATGTTTGGAGCGGAGAGTGTGAAACAGCTTTCCAACAGCTGAAGCGTGCCCTGACAACAGTACCAATATTGAGCTATCCACGGACAGAAGGGAAATTCATACTTGACACAGATGCAAGTAATCTGGCCATTGGGGGGGTACTTTCTCAGATACAGGATGGACAAGAAAAGGTCATCGGCTATTTTAGTAAGGTTTTGTCGAAAGCCGAAAGGAATTATTGTGTGACCAGAAAAGAACTATTGGCCGTCGTGAAGTCCGTTGAGCACTTCTACAAATACTTGTACGGACGGAAGTTTTTATTGAGGACGGACCATGCAGCGTTGAAATGGCTTCTACAATTCCGTAATCCTGAAGGCCAGGTCGCAAGGTGGATCGAACGATTACAAGGATATGACTTTGACACCGAACATCGAGCAGGCACTAGTCATCGAAATGCCGATGCTCTTTCAAGAAGACCCTGTCCAACGGATTGCCGTCATTGCTCTCGTTTGGAGGAGAGGGTTTGCCAAGTATTAAGGACTACCATCGTCAACGACAATTGGTTGCCGGAAGAATTGCAACGACAGCAGGAGGCTGATCCCGAACTAAAAATGGTACTGGAATGGAAGCGCGTGGGAGAAAGGCCTGCCTGGGAGGCCGTCAGCCCTTTCAACAGAACGCTCAAAGCATATTGGGCCCAATGGGAGTCCTTGAAGGTGGAAGACGATCTCCTGAAGCGAGTACTGGAGAGTGAAGATGGCACCACCATTAGGTCTCAGTTCGTGGTTCCAAGAAGCCGAGTGGCTACAGTATTGCGACATCTCCATGACGGTGCCTCAGGAGGACACTTCGGTGTGAAAAAGACTTTGGAGAAAGTTAGGGAGCGTTTTTATTGGGTCAACTGTAAAGAAGACGTGAAGGAGTGGTGCCGGAAATGTGAACTATGTGCCACTGGTAACGGACCCTTGGGGAAACGAAGAGCACCTATGAGGCAGTACAATGTGGGTAGTCCTCTGGAAAGAATAGCCATAGATATTGCCGGACCATTTCCCGAAACCGACGATGGGAATAAATACATATTAGTGGCAATGGACTATTTTACCAAATGGCCAGAAGCATATGCCCTACCAAACCAGGAAGCTGCGACTGTTGCTGACGTACTAGTCAAAGAGTTTTTCAGTCGCTTCGGAGTGCCCATGGAGCTGCATTCGGATCAAGGCCGCAATTTCGAGTCTGTACTCTTTGGAGAAGTCTGTCGATTGTTGGGCATTCGCAAGACTCGGACCACACCGTTACATCCGCAGTCCGATGGAATGGTAGAACGCATGAATCGGACAATGGGCAAATATTTGGCCAAGGTCGTCTCCGATCATCAACGAGACTGGGACCAATACCTGCATCTGTTCCTGATGGCTTATCGTGCATCGGTCCACGAAACAACCGGTCAGTCACCAGCGTCTGTGATGTTTGGACGCGAGTTACGGTTACCGTGTGATCTAGAATTTGGGTCTCCACCTATAGAGCAGGAGGTAGCCGGGAATGATTATGTCATCAACTTAAAGAAGAAGTTGGAGGATATTCACGACCGAACCCGAAATAATAGTCGAATCGCGAGTGACCGGATGAAGGCTACGTACGATGTGAGAGCCCAAGAAGGAGGGTTTCAACCTAGAGAGCTTGTCTGGTTATACAACCCGCAAAGACGTCGTGGCTATTCTCCAAAGTTACAGCGAAATTGGGAGGGTCCATACCAGGTGAAGAAACGAATAAATGACTTGATTTATCGCATCCAGAAATTGCCAAGGGGGAAACCAAAAGTGGTACACTCCAATCGTCTGGCGCACTATGAGGGAAATAATGACGCAGTCCCGGATCGGAAAGATGAGGCTGAGGTGGCTATCAATACCGTAAGGCCTGAAGATGATCAGCCAACCTTTAGAGAATTTATGGCTGCGTTCTCTGGAACTAGAAAAGCGCGATTCGGAGTCACGACTGAGATGCAACAAGATCTCTTCCGGGTCCCTGGTGATTATTCCATTGCCCACTGTGTCTCCGAGGATCTCCGTATGTCCAGGGGGATCGCAGTGGTGTTTAGAAATAAATTTGGACGGCTGAATGAACTTCGAGAACAAAATTCCTCTGTTGGTAAATCCTTACGCTTGCCTGATCATGACCGATCCATTTACTACTTGGTAACCAAGCAGTTTTACTACCAGAAACCGAGTTACGCCGACTTGTGGAGGGTACTATGGAATTTGAGAATCGAGTTGCTTACCAGGGGAATTAACAAATTGGCAGTTCCCAAACTCGGCTGTGGGCGGGACCAGCTGGATTGGAGAATCGTTAGAAACATGCTGGAAGTTGTCTTTAGAGGTACGGACGTCAAGATCTTCGTCTGCAATTTTGACCCACAACCCGCATTAAGGCCAACGAAGAGTGTAGACTGTTATTTCTACCGTAATGGAACGTGTAGTCGAGGTGAAGACTGTCGATATCGTCATGACCCGTTCTACAGGAACCAGAGCATAAAAGCTGTTCTGGGACAGAACAGACTTGAAGAGGGGGGCAGTGTAACAAGAGAGAAAAGGAGCGAGCCTCTTTTCGAGCGACGGGTGGTGCGTTCTGCCGCCTTCGAGAGAATGACGCATCGCACAAGCATGTGAACCAAACGCGGTTTATTCTGGTGTATTCTAGAAATACATGGTATGTTCGGGCGATTTCTGGAACGTTTATAGGATGGTATAAAGTCGACGTCGCGGAGAAAAGGAGTAGTCAACAGCAAGTCATTAACTGTGTATTACAAAATAAATAGTGGATATAAATGTTGTATTAGAAATTCATAGTCTGTAAATAATAGTTTTTAATGGTTTATAATTATAGCGTTAATTTATAGTGTATTCATTAGTGTAATAAAATAAATATTTGTTTGTGAATAGACGATTTAAACAGCACTTGTATTATTATTTGAAAAAGAACGTTACAATATTAAGGGTAAAATTACACTATTCTTGTTCAAGTTCATCTTATCTTTAATATTACACTAAAAATGAATTAAGTTATTGAGCAATTATACATTTATAAGGAAAAAATTGTCTGAGTTATGTAAATTTATATTATGGATAGTGATTTTAACCAGTTCAATGTAGTAGAATTACTTATATTTGTATAATTTTACATAATTACAGGGCATTTTACCACAAATAGTAAAACTACTATTAATGTATAGGTAAAATTAATTTTAGGGTAAAAATACCGCAAATAATAGCGAAAAGTTACCTCTTTCCCAAGGTAATTTTACCTCATTTTTTACAGTGAAGGAGATGTCGACCAGTTCCTTCAGAAATAAGTTGACAATATAGCTCAAGTCGTAAAAATCAGAATCGCCAGTTTATTAAAAAAAATATTTTTATGTAATCTTCTCTATTTTATTACATTTAGTTTCGCATAACATATGTTAACCACACTGTAAAAAATGAGTTGAAATTTACCTTGGGAAAGAGTTAACTTTCCTCTCTTACTTGCGGTAGTTTTACTCTAAAATTTAACTTTACCTATACGTTAATAGTTGTTTTACTATTTGTGGTAAAATGTTCTTTAATTGTGTAAAATTACACAAATATAAGTAATTCTACTACATTTAACTGGTTAAAATCACTATCCATAATGTAAATTTATATAACTCAGAAAATTTTTTCTTGGAAATGTATTATTACTTAATAACTTGATTCATTTTTAGTGTAATATTAAAGATAAGATAAACTTGAACAAGAATAGTGTAATTTTACCCTTAATATGTTTTTAACCGTTGAGATGCTATTTCGCTGATTGCACTTGTTTGTTGATGAGTGGTGACCTTCGTTTCGTGAAAGAATTCAGGAACCCATTATGAACAGTCCAAATAGGGCTTTTGGGGAATAGTCGGAATGGTGTGTACCATTCTTTTATGATTTCTTGTTACAAGTTTCGGCGAGGTTTTTCGCAATCGGCGAGGCGTACTCTATCGATATCGAACGAAGTGTTCGAAATAAACTAGCATAACTGTAATTGAGAAAGGTACTCGTGTATAATTGTTTATATAATTTATAATTTTTTAATTTTCTAGATGGAATCGAAACTTTATCTGAATGTCTTTGAGAGACCAAATATTTCCGAAAGTCCCTGAAAAGAAGTTCTGTTAATGTCTTATATTTTATATAAGTACATACGTTCAATAAAAATTACTTTGATTTTATTTTGTTTCATACAATTCATTTACCTATGTAAGTAATATTCAGAAGAGCGATTGAATTTGCAAGTACTTTCGCAAGTCATCGTTACATTCAAGAAGTATTTTCACATTTGTATTTTAACCCTGAAAAGTACTATTGCCATGAAATATTAACTTTGTCATGTAACTTTACACAGGTGTTTTAATGTTAAAATGTAAAATTACATTGAGATTGTAATTTTAATCTGTAAATTTATTTAAAAAGGAAACATTACAATGCAAATTTAACCTAATGTTGAAATTTTCCACTTCCTATGAAAATTACACTTTGAAGTAAATTTACCCCAAAAAATGGAGGTAACATAGTTGCCTCCATTTTTTAGGGTAAATTTACCGGTAATTTTTTAGAGTGCACTCATTTCATATCATTTCATTTCAATTTAATTAATCATTTTCAATTTAAATTAATTCATTTTCGTTCACTCATCTATGTATCAACTTAAATTTTTGTAGCTCGTTAAGGGTAGATTAGTGGTAGATAGCGCTAGTTGATACATCTCAATTTCAGTAACAATCAAAGCTTGCGATATTCACTATACAGTCATTAAAATACGATGGTGGGGTAGAGCAGGGGTTTTTTTCTCTATGAGGGAAACCATCTGACTACCATCGTTTTTCTAAATCTCAAAATTTCATGTTATTTTGTATCATGTTTTTCATGTAATATTTTCCAGAAAACAAAACACTATTATTATTATTATAATTCTAACAAAACATGACTATTACATGCAATAAAGAAGAAAATTAAAAAAAAGAAGCTTGTATATCTATGACAAGACAACTACTATCGAATGCAAATATTTTGACCCCTGAGTTTGAATGCGTTAAGCATTCATAGAGCACCAGCTCAAATTAATTTAACCAAATAATTCGTGATAATTCAAAAACCTAAAATTAGTTAATTTTATAAATTTACTATTTTATACAAGAATAAATTGTCTAAACTGGTTTTGTTGGAATTAATTTGAGCTGTTAGTTTTTTTTTTGCTATGCGCATTCAAACTCAGGGATTAACTTTTGCATTCGATACTAATTTAAGTCCTATATTTTATTCTAAAATAAGGATGGCATGCTGGAAACAACAATGAAAACTGTGTAACATTAAAATTGATAAATACATGCAGTACCTTGTTTTAATTTTTTGAGAAATATTTTTATTCTTGAGACTGAGACTTATTTTGACATAGCAAGATTTTATATTACATTTGAAATTTGGTCGACTGGAAATTTTGAGCTTGTAGCTAGAGAATTTTAAGTCATTTGGAAAGGTTTTTTGTTTTTAGTCATATCTTCTTCAACTATGAGTGTGTGTGTGTGTGTGGTTAGATCGGGGATATGTCACTTTAGAGGTTAGTTCCCCCGCCGTGTAGGCGTGAATCCATGAATAAAAGAATATTGATTACAATAGATCACGTTTAAAAGAAGAAATATATGAATACAACTAATTCAGGTTTTTCTTAAACAAAAAAAACACTTCTAATAAGATATCACTGACCACCGAGTCACTAAAAATATATATGTATGTCGTCAGTGGGTTTGGGAAATAACAAAAGAGAAATTTAAGGTCAGTTGCATTTCAAGTCTGTTATAACTTTATAAAAGTATTTCGTAATAAGAACTATTAATATATAGTAATGCATTAATAAATTTCTGACTATTGAAAATAAAAAGTAGTTAGTGGTAAAGTGAATGCCTTCCTGAAAGTAGAATAGTAAAACAAAGTGTGCCCAACTGCAGTTTGTTTAGAGAGGACTGTCTGGCTATGACTCACCACAGTCATCATTAATCTAACCGAATACACCTTGAAGAAAATCACCAAACAAGTAAATCTAAAAAGCATTCACCTGCTTTTGTGTAATTACTACCTTTCTTCATTATTTTGCGGTTTTTTACATTTCTTCTTTTTACATAACAATTACCGTTTGTTGTTGGATAATTAAGTTCTCACTAAGTTTCTTGACAGCTATACAACTAATACCGCTGAGAAGTGTACTAGCAAACCTGTTATTCTAATTAAATCTAAATTAAAAAAATCATTAAAGCGAAAACCGAACTTTAAAACCCATACCAGAGATCATTCCATGGACACTACACACTTCAATCTCAAAAATTCATTTTTTAAATTTTTAAAATTTTTATTTTAATAATGGCAATATCTTTCATTTTATATTTATTTTGCTATGTGCTTAAGTACTTTTAATACCTCACTATAGCAGTAGAATTTTTGATTGTAATTTTAACTCCAAATCTTAGTTGTAGTGTAAGTCAGACATATTTTATTTTAATGTTATTGTTTTACTTTCTTATAAAATAAACATGATTTAATGATAAGCTTTCTATATAATACTTTTACTACATTATTAATTTTCATTACCATAAACATAATTTTATTTATCTTCACCTACTATTCATTTTTTTGTAGAATTATCTGACTTTGAAAGCCTACTATTGCTCGTAGACTACTGAACCAAATTAAATATTTTATATATTAAATTAATTATTTATTTTATCTAAAACGAGCAAATAGTAAATTTATTTTTACATGTAATAGTAAAATATTATATTCCTATGTGCTATACTTTTATTTTTATCGGACGATACATAATAAAAGGTACCCATTTTTATGGACAATTTCATTAAAAGTAAGTTAAATAATTTTTTCTCAGAAAGTATAGGCCATATATCATGAGATTTTTGTATGAGTTAGAAAGAAACCTTGCGGTTTCTTATGCTATTGATTTTCAGACAAAAAAGTGTTTTAATTAAGATTTATATGAAAAATTAGCTAACGAATTTCGCGGACAAGGTATACACAACACTTTATGTACAACCGTAAAAAATAGGTAATTACAAATTCCATTTGCATTTAAAAAACCAACAGTTTAATTCATTATACAATGTTTGTTAAATTTATTTATTACAAATTAAAAAACATGTTGTGGTCATGTTTCAGAAACGTCAGTGTCATTGTTATATTATTATCTGTTATGCCAACTTTCAAGTGTCAAATAATAGAATGACTTTTAGTTTAAAGGACGTTACTAATGCTAACGTCCATTAAAGTCTTTAAAGGCTTTACCCTTAGTAACGATTGCGACATTGGAGTTCGCATCCTTTATGGGGTACGCGAAAAGCCTACTTCGCATACGGATACACTTAAAAATTTTTAGCGGCTGCATTTTATTTATCAACAATAGTTTATTTTATAACATCGTCACTATGACAATTACCAGGGCCGGCGTAAACTTTTGCGGGTCGGGTTCTAAATAAATGTTTTTTCTAAAAAAAATTCTAAATAAATTATTTATTATAAATACATTATTACATACTCGTGTATTACAATAGAATCATAGAGCGCTTTATAGTTATTCACGAAGTACGCGAAGTCTTTATTCGCGCGTTTTTCGAAGCACGAGCGACGAAGAAGAGAGTGATTCATTTGTGCGAATGTGTAGAAGATCTTCTCGCATCAAGTTTTGCACAACATTTTTTGAAAGGAACTTTAACAATAAAAAAACATAACTAACCAAAAACTGTAATACTGTATCGAATTCAAAGTAAACATAAAACTAAGTACATGCCAATGGATGGCGCTCGCACATTTGTCAGTGTAGAGTCACTACATCTAGTCACCTAGGCCGCGCTGGTTGATCAGACTACCACAAACGCCGCCATATTGGGGCAAAAGAAGCACGAAATTGTACATTATTTGTATCTGTACTGCATTTAATCCACGTTTAGTTTAAAAGGTTTTTCTGATTGTGAAAGATCTAACCTCTAATATGTCAAATACGTAGAACGTGGTTTTAATCTGTCCATTATTAAAAATCACCCTTCTCTGCCACAATATGGCGGCGTTTTGCGGTACTCTGATCGACCAACGCGACTTAGGTGACTAGATATAATGTCAGTGTAGAGTCTACATCTAGTCACTTATGTCGCTGGTCGATCAGAATACCGCAAAACGCCGCCATTTTGGGACAGAGAAGGGTCATCTTTAATAATAGACAATTTAAAACTGCTTTTTACGTATTTGATATATTAGAGGTTTGAACTTTCAGAATAAGAAAAACTTTTTAAACTAAACGTCGATTTGATTAAATTCAATATAGGTTAAAATAATAAATAATTTCGTGCTTTTTTCGTTCCAATATATCGGCGTTTTGCTGGCTGCAAAGGCGACTAGATGTAGTGACTCTATGTAAATGGATTATTAGCAGTTACTAATCTTTTGTGATTTCTAATACCCAAATGGGAAAAATGGCATTTTCTAAATTAAATTTTAGATATAATTAAAGAACTCCCTCACCGAACATTCTTAGACCAAGCTGGTGTGTTTTTAACGAAGATTTATGCTGATTCTGAATATGTAAATCATTTCTGGTGCAAACACCTCAAAGGTCCCAAATTTGGGATCAAAAGTAAAAAAATGCTTTATATCCAAGACAGTGAGTAATAATAATTATATTACAGTCTTTTTCTATTGCTTTTCCGCTTTTGTCAATTGCATTTCAATATTTAGCAAATGACTTTCCAGATTATGAAATGTCAAAGCTATGTTGCAAATGACATTTTCTATTTGTCATTGGAAACACATTAGACACACATTGAAACGCAATTGACAAAAAAGGAAAAGCAATAGAAAAAGACTGTAAGTTACTATGATTGCCAAATTGTGTAATTTACAATAAATACACAATTTACTTAGGTTAGGTTTAGGTTAGATTAGATTTAGGTTAGGTTAGGGTTAGGTTAGCTTAGGTTAGGTTAGGCTAAATTAGATTAGGTTAAAAAAATCGAATTAGCTTTTGCATACCGATTTGGTTAGGTAGTGGCGTTTTTGTGGAGGTTAGGTTGGTAGCAACCAATTTTGGAGGCTTAAGAGCGTTTGCCCTAAAAATTATTTACATATTCGGAATCAGCTTAAATTACTTTTTATGGCCTTTTTCGTTGCAAAGTTTTTAATTACGTCATCAAAATTTACGTGATTTGAATGGTGGGAGTTTGCTTTGTCAGTTGTTAAGTGACTCGGAAACATCGGTGTGACTACAGCAGCAGAGAAAGCGCAGGTTTTTGTAAGTTGTAACCCGGAGCCATATCAAACCCGTGCCGTCTAAAACGTTGGGCCGTCTAAAGCGCGGGGTCAGGTTCTGGGGAACGCGCTGAATCCGCCTCGCGCCGGCCCTGATAATTACAACTTCGATCCCCAAGCACATGATTTTTGCAACAAATGTACAATTATATTAATCACCTTCCAGTTTCTTTTTTAAATGTTAAAATATAAATGGTAACCAAAAAAGCATGCGTCCTCTAACAGTCTATAACGGCTCGGTCGCTTTAAGAGGCTGCCTCTGAGATACTGCACAAAGGATAAGAAAAAAACCTGTTCTTCAATTTGCTTAAAACTTTTAGGGATGATCTTTTAGCCCATAAAGGCCGTACTGACCAAAGAAGGCACTATTTACATTGGTAAGCTGGGCGTAGCAGGGCGGTAAAGGAAGAAATGCTAGCTTTGCAGAGAAGCATCCTATACTCACATATTATAGCTCGGTGAGTGAAACAACTACGAAAATTCTTACTGTGCATTTTCTTGTTTATTAAAAGAGATAGAGACAATATTCTTTCGCTACATTAACACTTTTCATATGTAGGCATAATTTTCCTCAAAGAAATGTTCCCAATTTTAACAATAAAAATGCAGTAACAAAAAACGATTTTTAGTAACAAGCAGTTTGAATAAAAAAAATTTTTTTGTTATTACACTTTTATTATTGCGCTATTTTTTCTTATAAATCTTAAATAAAATTAAGGTTTCTTTCTAAACCCCTACAGAAATTTCATAGACATATGGCGTAGAATTTCTGAGAAAAAAATTATTTAACTTAGTTTTAATGAAATTGTCCCTAAAAATGGGTACTTTGTATTACGTAACGTTCGAGAAAAACAAAACTATACCACCTAGAAATATAACATTTTACTGTTGCAAGTAAAAATAAATTTACTATTTGTTTCATATTGTGCTTTTAAAGACAGATGACTTTAGAAAAAAAAGGATAGTAAGTTAGTCAGTCAGTCAGTCACGAAGTACAATAGTCCATTTTATTGTAGAGTTGATATTTAATCGTATCAACTCTACAATAAAACATTACTTTTAATAAATATACTTCAGTTATAGATGTTTAATTCATTAATATATTTTCAGCATTAACGAATAAATAGAGAAATAAAATTCATGATAAAAAGTTGCAATTGTAATAATAATGTAAAAGTCATGTATGGAAATGACCTACTAATAATAGTAGTATTCCCTTATGGGTATTCCAAGAATTTATTATAATTACAAACAAGAAAAAAAAGAAAGTTAACAACAAACATTCAATTTGTCACACTTTTTCGCAAGAAATACCCAAGGTTATTTATTTTCCAATTTTAAATTTCATTTTCATTCAACTACTACTAGTAGTAGAGTTTGACACAAAAATAATCATTTGAAAATCCAATAAAATTAATTTTCAATAATCAAGAAAGTCTTCTTTGCAACTTGCATTAATTTGATAGCTTTCATGGACTTGCACTTTCTCTGTTACACATTTTTTAGATTAAACCGTTTTGGTATCAAAAAGAAAACGGATACAACATTCAAACTTGTTATCTTTAGTTACAGTAAGTAGTATTAAACTATCCACTTATTCTTGTTTCTGGTTTTTTGTATCGTACTCATTTAGAATTAAAAAAGGTTGTTCTAGAAATAGCTTTAAAAATTCTTTCTTATAATATTATTAATGGAATATTTCGTCTTGGCTTTTGCAGGTAGAAATATTACCTGACTCCTAAAACTGAGGAATCTTATTGAACTCCTAATTTTTATGGGTTTTGGACAAAGGAATACAAACAGTAAGAAAAGTTAATTTTATCTTGACAAGCACATGTCTAGACTTTTGAATCAAAAACAACCATTGAAAAATGCATCACTTGGTACTTTTCATCACTTAACTCTCATCTTCATTTCGTTTTTGCTTTGTATCTTGTATTCCCTGCATAAAATGCAATTTGTAATTATTGTAACCTATAAAAATTTATAAAAAATTAATAATGTAAACATATCTTTTTGTTAGCATACAAACATATCAAAGATTATAATACAAAATATTTGCATTATTAAAAATTCAAAGTGGGGAAATTTTACAAAATAAGTCAAAGTGTGACAATATTAAACCCACAAATATAAATGAGATGTGTATAATTCACAGGAGACACTCTAGGACAGCTGTTTCGATCTTTTTAGATCTCATCAGCTAGAGATAGTCTCCTGTGAATTATACACACATCATCCTGGCTTATATACATAGCCGGAAATAACATTAATATCGAAAAATGAATGTTGCTACATCTGTAGAGTCATATACCACACTTATACAAACTTATACAAACATATCCTTTTAAATCAGTTTAAATTAATCTCTTATTGGTTGTTGTTATTAATAGTACATTTCAGTTCTACTTATTTATGTAAATAATGCAGGATCTTAGGAGTAGATTTCTAGGGGGTAATTCGTGAGGTTATTTTAAAAAGAAAAAAACAATTTCGTATTTTAAATACTATTTTTATCTGATGAACCCAAAAGAATATTGGTCTTAAGAACAAACGAATTCCAGTTAGTAACAGAAGAAATAGATATTAAAAGTAAAAGCAAAGTTTGTCAACCACGTCACCGGCAACCTGATCCGGAATGTTTAATTTATTGCATGAAGAAGTTGGGATTCGAGCTGGTTTGTATAATAAAATATCTTTCCGGATATTTTATTATCTTTCGGAAAGTATCTTTCGTTAAAACGTTTTTGTCACAATAAAAGACATTATTGACTGCATAATACTAAATACTTCTAATTAAAGAAAGAGATTGCAATTGACCTTTTATTATGAACTCAATAATTATTTCTTTCATTTCGTTACACACGTTTTAAAGAAATACGATAGTTCTAATTTTATTATACAAACCAGCTCGAAGCACAACTTGTTTATGCAATAAATTACAGCAAATGTAAACATTACCTCATTATCCGGCCACGTCCCCAACGTGGTATGTGCTCTACATTATATGTAGATGATCTGAAGTTATGCTCCATCGGAGAATCTTCTGCAGAAACTGTTGCATGTAGTAAACATGTTCACGACAGATTCAGTCTAGGATTCAGTAAATGCACAAAAACTTAATCACAGCAAATAGAGGAAGGTATAAGATCTTTAGAGCCAAAAAGAACCTACAAATAGGTTTCGAACAAATATTAGAACCGCAAGTGAAAGATATAAAACGGCAGCTCGCAGATAAACACTTATCAAGATATAAACTTATAAATAACAAAGCAATCAACACGCGCGCTATATTCACTCGTATGGTTAACCAGAGGAGAATTATACGCCGAAACAGAGGATTTTGCAATTGCCATCCATGACAAAACTATTGCAAGTAACAACTACTATAAGAAATATATCGAAAAGATCAATGTCAATGATAAATGCCGAATATGCAGTGTACAGTCAGAAGCAATAGAGCACATCACTTCAGTGTGTATCCCTCTTAGTAACACTGAATATTTCAAGAGGCAATTTATCTGCAGCAATTATACATCAGGACCTTGCCCTAAAGCACGAGTTACTTCAACATAGGCAGTCATACTTTAAATACATACCTGAGCCTATACTAGTCAATCCAACTGCACAACTATACTGGGGCTGTGAAGATTATTTTGTAGAACACCTTGATAGGTTTCCTAGAATATCAGTATCCACGAAACAACTATTGAAAGAGACTGTCATAATTTATACGCATTATGTGTCTCTTCTAAAAACTTGAAGCACCCTCCTCCATAATTCCCTACTCTGACAACGGGTCTGATAGAGTAAATAGGCCTTCATTTCGATCTATAGTCATCAGTAAGGTAAAAGTCGCAGGCACGGAAATGGAGTTTGGGTGGTACATTCTGTCCCAAACTTGTTCATCCACTATAGGAACATGCTAAGACCTCTCATTGATAAATTAATTCAGAAATACAAAGCGAATTACGCGAAATGCTCCGTCAAATTTAAATTTGCGGAAATAACAATTGTACAGTTGAATTATAGTCGTGCATAAAAGTCCTGATTTTATAATGTCTTTTCAAAATTCTAAGGGTAATCCAAATGAACTACATGTTGAATGAGCAATTTACCCACACGCTCTATTATTTTCCTATTATATGTCGCTCTTTTCCCCACATTCCAAATCAACCAACTATTTTCTAGTAAAATACTTAACATCGGCCTTCTCGAATTTATGGTTAATCTCGAGATAAGATAATCTAGATTCCAATAAGAGTTTTTATTGTGGAAATACAAGACACAATAAAATTCTTTCCCATTTATTTATATAACAATAGACAGTGCTGTTAAAAGCGTTTATTCATTTTGTGCAAAAACAAAGGCACTACCTTGAAGAGGCACCAACATCAAGAATAGCTTATATGAAAATCTTGATAATAAAGTCGAAATTTTAAAAACTAATGCTATGAGTTCGTTAAAAACATCTACTACGATCTACGAAGTTTCTGTCGGATAAGGTAATAGAAGGATAAGTTTCGGCCTCGATGATATCCGAAGAAATGTTTTTGGTGCATTTTGATCTTCATAAAACTAGAATTGGATGGAGTGAGGATTCGTAGTTTTGGGCTCGCTTACTATACTTAAAGTGTACTGAGATTTCCTAGTACCCGCTTCGACTATTTTAAGGTTATAATTCTGTTAATTTGTTTAAGGTTTTATTCAAACAGTCCCGAACCATCACCTGGGGGGCAGCGGTACAGGGAACAACGCTAGGAGAACCTCTAGATCTTGGCCCCCACCACACTTTCTTTTGAGTGGGATAGATTCAGAGAAACTTTGATATTTTCCACCAGTACCCCCTGCACGCTGCATAAAGCATGTAGCTTAACTTGCTGGCACGTTTTACACGTATAGAACGATATGATGTGTATATGTCATCATATCAAAATCAACTATAGAATTGTTATACACGCCCAAAAAATTATAAAAATTAAATTAGATTTTACAGGAGTACATAATACTTATTAAACATGAAATTCGTCGTTCAAATTAAAGTTACATTATAGTATTATATTATTCTTGAGCATGAATGAAAATCTTTTATTAAATTATATACTAAATTGTTTGAATCTGATTTGTGGCATTATCAAATATAATAATAATAATAATTGCTACAACCCATAGCCTGGAAACCAGGCCCCAGAAGCTATACGCTTGTGCGGGAGGGAGGGGGCGATTATTATATTAAGTAGGCCCTAAGTGCGGCTGCAGCCGACTTACAGAAGGAACAGCGCAAATCCCACATTTGTGTCACAGCTAAGGAAAACTGCAGAAAACCTTAACCAGATCTGCCGGCACCGGGAATCGACCGCGGGCCGCTTGGGTGAAAGTCCAGCACTCTAGACATTACACTACCAAGGCTGTTTAATAATAATAAATAATGATATAAGGTATTTTTAACAGCCATTTATTACAATAGCTAAGTAGATTTTACTTACTTACAGTATATTTTATTACTTATAAACAAAGGAACCGCCTGGTTGTATAATCATTATACATTTTTACTAGAAAGGGAACAATCAAAGGGCTGGTCTGATTATGTTATTTTTAGTTAAATCTTAAATTACGCACCCTTATTGTTCATAATTATAAAGCAAAAACTGTAAACATGCATGGAAATAAACAAAATTAAATGCTATTTAAGAAATGACCAATCCTTTTGGACGCAAAATGAAAACTTAAGCTACTGCATTTTTGGTAAAAGATCGTCTTTCATATTCTGAATTAATCTTTTTTTTGTTATACATAATTCTATTGTTTTTAATAATAACTACAAATTTAATAAAGATCGGATGTATAAATGGTGCACATCTTTGTCAAATTTGTTAACCAAACGTTTATTTTTTAATGTATTTAAAAATTATCTAGAACGAATGTTCTTTGTAGAACCAGCGATGTCCGGGTTTGAACCGTGTCATGTTGAAAAACAATCAAAGAATTCAACGTATCACCCGCAATTGTATGGAGAATCTTCAGGGGATATTATAACAGTAGTAAAACAGTACAGGAACTTAGCATGTGAACTGAGTGAAAGCGTCAGTCACTCAGTCATCGTCGAGTAGATACAGTATATCTTGAGTGATACTCGCATCCTCTATGCCCCCAGGCAGCTCCCGCCGAACTCTCAATTGCAAGAGGACCCGCCGAAGGAAGGTTGGCAAAGTAAATGTTGGTTCCTCTCCTGGGTGGGCTGTTGGTGGTGGTGCTGTTGATAGTGGCGGCGCATGAAGAAGGCTGTCTGTTGAACAAATAGTTATTTGGTTACGATTAAGAAGGGGAACGTCATCTCCCCCCAAAGGGAGACGGTGACCAAGGGAACACAAAAAACGTCCTTCTCAGAACCGCAACCCTCACACGCGGCTTAACGTCACTCGGGGGGGGGGGAGTAACAAATGGAGTATATAATACATTATCGTATACACTAAGGGTCAAGGGAGAGCAGAACTTATGATTGGTGAATCATAAGGACGGGGACCGTTCAAAATTGACTGGTTTCCAAATTGCAATAAATTTCCTGAATTTGCTAGTATGAAAAAACTTGAATTTATATATAATAGAGGATTCATCCAAAAAGACCTTATGTCCAGTTTCGTAGAATCGCTGATGTGGAAACAAGACCTGATCTCACATTTGGTTTATGTTTGCAGATTCTCGTGTGTACTGATCGTCTTGTTTCTTCAATGCAAATAAACAAGACCACAAGAGCAAGAAACGCTGTATACGTCATTGGATGATAGAACGGGAAGACTAACCTTAGGGAATGGCAACAACTATAATAATAATCTTTATGTCTCATAAAAAAAACTGAGAGATTTTATTAGGAGGTTTTGATGTGTATATTGTGTTTTTGAATACCTTTCCTATATGAAATAAATAAAACTAATTAGCAAAAAGTTTCACAAGTTTACATATTATAGTCTACCTGGAAATTGTTTCGACAGCTAAGCTGTGATTCTGTTTTAAAAGGCGTCTGGCGTAATTAGATTTTTGGATGGTTATTTCTGCAACAATGCACGTGCTGTTTCCATCTTTCAAATTTCGTAAAAATTTCGAAGTGTTTGTTCAATATATACCGAACTACAAAAAGAACAACTCAAACGGTAAATGTCCGATTTCATGTGTTCTGTCTTTAGCATTAAATAAAAATAAAAAAGTATTCGTGTTGGTTTTAAAGACTATTTTGTAATTGTTGGTTTTTACTTTTTTTTTGATATTTGTCAAAATGTGGTATAGATATGTAATTTGTGTCTTTTGTTTGATTGTCAATGGGATATATTCTTTTGATAACTAACCTATAATCTTTTTGTTTAACTAAAGTGTCAGTCATGTTTGTATATAATGATTCACATCTGCTGGTTCTTTAATGGTTGAAATTTCTTTGTTAAAATCGGACTCTGTGAGTGGAATAGTTAAATCTCTGTGTACCAAGGATCAAATAATTGAATTAACTCCTTTCAACTAATTCATTATTACTATCAATCGAGAAACTGTCTAAGAAAGGAATACATTCCTGTGGATGTATTTTAGAAAACATACTAGATACGTCAAAGCTAACGAGTTTTGAAATGTGGAGAAGATGTATGCTTTGTAGCGTATTTACTAATTCTAATTGATTTCTAACAAAAGTATTTCGATTTGACTTTGTCGCTCTTAAATATTTATTTCAACTTTAGAAGTTAGAAGTTACATCATGTGCGGAATACAATATCAACCAAAGTTTAAAGCATTTCCATGACCATAGAAAACATCGTAGACGGTATGTTGGATTATACTCGATTTTAAGGCTTCCAAAGTCTCCGGCTTATTGGGTCAACTACCTCTGTGAACTAGAGTCAACAAGCATGGGATAGTGTTATTTTAACTGGCGCTTCGTTTAGTTCCACCTAAGCAAAACCCCGGTGTGTGCCCTTGGAATTAAAGTTGTCTTGAGCATTGAGAGGCTTTGTATTCGCATCAATATCCCTTAAACCAAGCGGCTCGAGGCGGTTTTTTCGGATCACAAGATTGAAACTGCACAGCCATAGCTTGATCTTCATACTATCATCTCCGAATCCAGCTAGCTGGTGGCAAGCTACCATCCGCACATTTGAGTATCGGCAGTTGGCTGCTATCTGTGAAACCTTGTGTTATATATATTTTTGAGTTTGTTGCTTATTTCATTCTATCTGCTATGCCGTCCTGATGAGCACTAATAAGTGCGAAGCACGTGTAGACGGCTGGAACTAACTTTTTCCTTCTTCTCTATTGATCGATATTCCATGATTATTACCCTTTCTTGTATATCTCTACGTGCATTAATACTTCTAATGGTATTATATATACAGGGTATATTATCAGTTTTGTTACATAGACGAATAGCATCCAAAAACACAATTTCTCAAATATTGGCTCCCCTAATTATTGTAGAAGAAAAGTTATTGCAGTAAAGTTATAGATCTTATCGAATACTCCTTAAAACACCACCACTTTAGCATTCTGTGTTAAATAGTTTCCAAAATATAAGTGATTTTCAGGTATAGGGAATTAGCATTGCAGATCAGAAGTTGGATGACGGCAATTATCACTAGTTAGGTTTAGACATTAGGCTACTGGACCTATTCTGCGTATGATAATGTATCAGAGATGAAGGTGTGATTCAGCTCGTGCACCAGGAAGACTGGATTCCCTTTTGACAAAACGGCTGCACAAATTGGTGCATATGGGTAGGCGTAATGTTACAGGGTAGCCTACATTCCCTAAACTCGTAGTTGAATAATAAAAAAAATTCAAACAAGGTTTGGAAAAAGATTGGATAAACTGCAAAAAGACGTACCTTTATAAGGGAAATCTTCATCAACAAAATTTCTCAGCTACAATCAAAAGCCAAACTAAATAGTTATGGATACTCGTCACGGAGTAATTTATTTCCATTCAGATGCTCATTAAAAGAGTTTCTAATGAAGACGCTTGGTCAAAAATGTGACCAAAAACCAATCCTCCCAAGAGAGGTCTTTCTAGCACGCACAACAGAGAGCGAATCCTTCTCTCGAAAAATCGAACGCGCAAGGCCGTCATTCCCACCAAGGAACGTTTATATAGATATCCAAATTTGGATATGAAAGTCTATTATTAAACAATAATGTTCAAAAGGAAATTATTAATAATTAAAAGTAAACTCAGGGAGTTTACACTTAAATATATGCAACGAAAATCCACCAATATAAAAATTATAAAGAGAGAAAATTGTATTTTTCAAAACCCACAAAATATTTAAAATAAATACATCTAAAGGTGAGTTCATACGAGGACCCTTTCAGTAAAAGAACAAATTAAGGAAAAATAAATGTTACAATGTAAATAGCAAAATCAATAGCAGTTATGAGAAAAAATGGTATTTTTGAAAAATTCACAACGCGACTGTATGTATGTAATATAAAAGACCCTAGAGACCTCTCTGTTGAGGTCAAGGGGGATCATGGGTCAAAATTGATATTTTAGAAAAAAGTGAGAACGAGGCTAGGTGTAATCGATCCTGGAGGCCTTCGCGTCGGGGTCAGATTTGATCTCCGACCGCTACCCCACCCTTGTGAATGGGTGATGGGTCAAAAGTGACACTTTCAGTGTCATGCGCACGTTACACGTTTCTAGGAGTATTATAAGAGTCTTAATAATCTTACTATTAACAATGTTACACAATTATTTGCAAAAAATATAAACTTTATTACCAATCTTGACAGAACTGCATACACTCATGCAGATGTTATCATACTCAAAAGCATTACGTGTTAAATAAAGTCGCTAATTGTTCTGACGATAACCATTCAAATAAATAATTATTCAATAAACAATTTAGTGACATAAAATTCTAGTTATCCTCATTACCAGTATAATGCTTATTATAGACAATGAATGAAAAACACCTTTCGTAAATTTGGTTTTTCCATTTTCGTAACGAAAGAAATCCATTATGTTTTATACTTGTAGCATTCAGTAAAAAATAATTTTAGAAATTATTTCACCTTGACTATAATATAATAGGACTTACGTAGGATGTTTTTAAAAATTGCATACCATCAATTTTATAGTAATACATAAATTAATTAGAAAAATGAAAATGGTAACTTTTAATTAGTCCAACGAAAATCATGTTAAACCTTTCTAAAATCCAACCAGTTTTTATTTTAATTCATAAAAATCTGTAACCAGAATTTTGGGTTTTTTTTTATTATCTAATTAATATAAACTTTTGATATGTATCATTTTTAAGCAAACGCCGAAAGTTTTACAAGGAAGTTATAGTCTATAACATAGTTTGTTTAAATGACAATGTACTTACAAGAATAATGTATAACGTATGTCAACAAAGTTCAAGGAAAAAAATGAGGGGTAACCACTTAGACAATATGGTGTCCTCTGACAAGACAGTTTTGACAACATCAGCGTTTATTTATAGCTGCCTCCTTCCAAGATGGAAAAATTTAAAAAAAAACGTAGATGTACTAAACAATCTTGTTTAGATAGTCAACAATAGTCATACCCAATAAACGTAGGTTGTAGATTAAAAACATATCGAAGAGCTTGGTACATCTCTTCATTTCATTCTAACCTGCATACAATCCATTTTCAATTTTTTTCATTAGTCAGCGTGATTAAGTCTGCGATTAATTTCACATTCAAAAACTTGAAGTTATTTTTCAATTGTTTCACTTCTGCAAGTATAGAATTTTAAAATATGTCAAACCAAATTGCACCAAGTTGTGGGAAGTCACGAAGAACAATACTAGAATACAAAAAGTAATACCAAACAATAAAAACCACTAATGCTAGGTACACATCAGACGAAGACAAATGTAACTTCTTCGCTGAACATCTCGAAATTACGTTTATGCCTACTATTACTGATGCAAATAGACCTCATACGATCCGAGCAGTTTCATACATCGAAAACCACATGCCAATCCCAATCGACTTTGACAAACCCACCTCACCATCTGAAGTGAAAGATTATATACGCGCATTGTCCCATAAAAAAGCACCAGGACACAACCTAATACCCAACGCGATTCTGAAAAATCTAAAGAAGAGGACAATAGCCTACTAGGTCACGCTTTTCAACGCCTGGGTTATTTCCCTACAACCTGGAAGCACGCACACTTTCTGATGCTCGCTAAACCTGGAAAAACAAATCTAATTGTGACTCCTACCGCCCTATAAGCCTTCTTCCAAACATATCCAAACTATTAGAACGAATTATTTTCTAACAACGCAATATTTATTACACACTAGCTGACCCGGCGAACTTCGTACCACCTCAGAATTAAACAATGTGTCAAAGTTCAATAACTAAAAATTAGCAGACAACCAAAAAAAATAAATAAAATACGCAAAAACATTCTCCACGAAAAAATACTCGCACATTTGATTGACTTCTACGACCTAAGTCAGGTCGTCTTCTCCTTGGCATTGTAAATTTATAAAAAGTAAATAAAAAGTTCTCGCGCACTAACTACTAAACTAATACACTAAACTATTTCATTAATACACTAAACTACAAAAAAATGGTAAATGGCGTCACTTTCACAAATGAAAGGAATGACATATTTGTTTGTTGTCAAATATTTATAGTGCGTTCGGAAATTTATTTTGTGACTAAACTTGGAAAGATATATCAAGCTACATAAAAAAAAATGTCTGTCTTGATAATAAACGATAAACGTTTATATATATATATATATATAGATTGAAATACTATAATAAAATATATACAGTGTGGGATTAAAGCATGGAATATTTAAAAAAAAGCGAACTCAACCGGTTTGAACCTTCCTTGGACTTCTACAAATATTTCAAAACCAAAATTAGCCATATCGGTCCAGCCATTCTCGAGTTTTAGTGAGACTAACAAACGTCAATTCATTTTTATACAGGTGTGGAAAAACAAGAAGGAAGTATCTGCGAAACCATATGTGTGTATGATAAGGAACGCGTAAAAGTAATAGTAATAGTAAAATAAAGAAGGGTTTATATCGGGCCCGGTCTTTGCTCTTCTTGTTTAGTTTGTGTTAGTGGGGTTGGGGAACTACACCAACGCTCGGTTTGTGGTTTACTAAACAACTATGTTCCCCCACTAACAAACTAAAACGAGCAAAGGCGTGACCCGATATAAACCCTTCTTTATTTTATTAGCGCGTTCCTTATCATACATATGGTCTCGTACGTACTTCCTACCTGTTTTTCTATATCTGTATTTGGGTGTCCGTTATTTTGCAAAAGTTAAAATTTTTTAGCTCCCCCATCCTAGATCTTTTTAAAATGTCAAAAAAATGAGCTGTGCAAAATTTCAGCCCATTTGGTCAATATTAACCCGTGCCACCGAGGGGTTAAAAGTTTGTTAAAACATAGAAAGATAAAAAGTTACGTCACAAAGTCTGTAGAAATGCACCAAATACATGTTAAATCCTATTTAAACTTTAACCTCTCGGTGGCACGGGTTAATATTAACCAAATCGGCTGAAATTTTGCACAACTCATTTTTTTGACATTTTAAAGAGATCTAGGAGGGGGGAGCTAAAAAATTTGAACTTTTGCAAAATAACGGCCACCCTAATCTGTATGTATAGATTAAAGCAGAAGTCCCTCAAGGTAACGTTCTTGGACCTACACTCTTCAATAAATATATATGCGTGATATTCATAAACTTGAGAAAAGCAAAACTGCCCTATTTGCTGACGATACTGCTATATTCACCCAAAATGAAAACCTTCACACAGCTATTGAAAGCTACAGATCACAGTTAACACACTTAATAAATGACTTAACAAATGGTGCGTCACTCTGAACTATACAGTTTTGATTCCGACAAGAACATTCGGCTGCTCAACAACTTCACAAGATTGCGGAAATCATAGAATATGGTTTCGAAAGCAAAAATATACTGATGATGCCTTCTTAAACATCACCAAGGCATTTGACAAGG
Source organism: Agrypnus murinus (assembly GCA_929113105.1). Lineage (NCBI taxonomy): Eukaryota > Metazoa > Arthropoda > Insecta > Coleoptera > Elateridae > Agrypnus > Agrypnus murinus. Next base: position 99,991,106 of record OV816023.1, read on the forward strand.
TTTGGCTGGAAGGCCTAAAACATAAATTAGTTCGCTTGCCCATTTTACAGCTATCACCTTCTCCTTCCTAGAAAACAGATCTTTCGCAGTAAGAATAAATAACGGAATATCCACTACCAAACACATTAAAGCAGGAGTTTCTCAAGGTAGCGTTCTTGGACCTACACTCTTCAATATATACGTGCACGATATTCCCAAACTAGAGAAAAGCAAAACTGCACTATTTACTGATGTTGCTGCCAGTTTCACCCAAAATGAAAACCTTCCCGCATCTATTGAAAGTTAATGAAACTTAATAAATGGCTCAACAAATGGTGCATCACTCTCAACTCAACAAAATGTACAAGTAAGATTCTCACACTCAGAAGAATACAGATACACCTTAGTATTCGGATACAGGATAAACTAATTCCCTGGACTCCTAAAACCGAAACTGTGAAATATCTAGTAGTTTATTTGGACACCAGACTAACTTCGAGCTATCCCATTAATATGAAATTTAACCAAGGATATAATCGACTAAGGTTACCATATCCAATAGTTAACAGAAATACCACATTGAGAAATGAATATACCTTACTGCTATACAAATCGCTTCTTCGACCAGTTGTAACGTATGCTTGCCAAGTGTGGAGTACGACATCCAAAACTAACTACAAGAAGCTACAGATAGTTCAAAATAAGATCCTACGCATCTCGACAAATGCTCAATGGTATATACGTACCCAACAAATCCACCGCAAATTGGGAATATACACAATTGAAGAATTTGTCAGAAAAACAACGAAAAAGCACATAACTAAATTGCACACAAGCAACAATAGTATTGTCAAGTAACTACGTAAGAAAAATATCCACACCCGTCTCAAGCGTAGATTACCCTATGACAGTGGTGGCGAACCTATGACCCGCGGGTCAGACACTGACCCACGAAGGCTTTTTAAATGACCCACGCGTTGATTTTTATAAAGTTATTTTTTATATCATAAAAAAGAGAACAGACAATCGAAGATATTAAAAAATTAAAGTATAAATATCTAATTGATACGAATTTAAAAAAATATATATTTCCAAGTGGACGTTGGCTAACTGATTTTCTATCATTTCTAATATTAAGAAACTATCTGAAAATAAGTAACAACAGATTTCACATTAAATATACTTTTTTATTATACCTGACTCATAATCTTAGTATATCGTATTGTTAAGCGTGCGAAATAAGGCCTTTAAAGCATACGTGCTTTAAAGCTGCCTAGGTAACAAGAAATTAACAACAATGTTAAAATAATACACTCTACAAATTTTGAAGAATCAACTTCACAAATCAACAAATTTACACATAGCAACCAAACAACAATTTTTTTTAACCATTTCTATATCAACAATTATAGAATAGCAACCTACCCTGCGATACCCCAATGGACCTTCATGGTCTGTGAAAGGGGACTATTATTATTATATCAACGGTTAATGATGCAGATTATTTCGAAAGATAATCGAATTTTGTTACAATTTTCAGATTGTAGTGCAGGTATCATAAAAAATAGCGTATAATACACGTGTATAAGAGCCTTTAAAGCACTGCTCCGTTAAAAGGTACTTGGCTTCTCCTCGTGCTTTTAAACTCGTCGTGCGTGCTTTAAAGGCTTGCTTATACATTTGTATTACACATACACATATCTGTAATTATATATGTACTTTTCTTTATTCCTTGTTCATTCAAATACTCAGTGCAGAGGCGCCACTGGTAATGGTGTCACCTGGTGCGGTAATTCATGGTATCACCCCAATGTCATCAACTTTTTGACGTCGACCTATATTTTCTGCTCTTCACTTGCAAAATTAAAAGTTTTTAGAGGATTTTAAAAGTGAGAACCAAAAAAAGGGTCAACTGTCAAGTTTTTCTGTTAACAAATTTTCGGTGTTTCCAAATTATTGGTACGCTTTTTACCCCCCCCCCTCCAATTGACGCCATTGACTTAGTGACCCACCGACTGGTATTAAAACAAATAATGAACAAAATTTGGACCACTTCTCAAAAAGGTTCGCCATCACTGCCTTATGACATACCAAACTCCGAAGAGGACGGCGATACTGATAGTGAGTGAACAGCATTAAATAGAGGGATTCGTAACCTCACATGACATTCTAGTTACAGTTTAAAATATACTCTCAAAACCATGTATAAGATTTGTTAAGTGTTGAGCTGATTAAAATAAAAAAAAATGTTAAATTCTATTTAATTTAATATTATTACTAGTAAATACTATGCAAATATTATTTATTATTAATAATTAATTTTTCTAAACGATAATATGTATAGGAAAACCAAAACAATTTTATCATTTTCCTCCTTTTGTACCCTTTCAAAATTAATAGAAGTAGAATTGAACATTGAGTAAACTTTTTTAACTTGATTTTAATTATTATTACTAATACTATAGTTATAATACAGTGTGTTGTTTGTAAAGGATAATATAGGAAATCCAATGGAATTTTATCATTTTCCTCCAAAATTGCAATCTCTCTCTTACATTTGCAATTCCCTTGCAAATGTAAGTAGAAAACTTGGTATCAATCGAAAGAGGAATTCATTTTACGTCAAAACATATTAACTTTATGAAGAAAACCAAAAACTATTTAGAAAAATACTTTAAAAGTTAAATGATTTATTGCTTATGGTAATAAGCTATAAAGAAGAGCTGGAAGCTGTATGCTGATTGGCCTACCTAGCGGTTAACGCATCAGATTCGTAATCAGAAATCACGGGTTCAAGTCCCATCCTCGTATACTTTTTTTTTAATTGTATTGCTTACTAATTGCTATTTTTAGAACATTATTACAATTATTATTAGTTTTTTTTATTATTAGATATTTTTGCTACGGGGCTTTACCGTTACTTTTTGTACAATTTTAACTACCTATCAGATAAAGTTCTAAAAATAATAATTAGTAAGCAATACAACTTAAAAAAAGTTTAATATGTTTTTGACATAAAATGAATTCTTCTTTCGATTAATACCAAAATTTCTATTTACATTTGCAAGGGTACAAATTTAGGAAGAAAATGATAAAATTTCATTTGATTTCCTATATTATCGTTTACAAAACACAGACTGTACAGTGTACCTGTACATAGATAAATAAATAAAGTTTAAAAAATAATAATTAGTAGGCAACACATATAGAAAAAAAAATTTACGAGGGATTGATTTTGGACTACCCGTCCCCCATGAACGAAGTTGAATTCAGAAAGCTGCCCCTTCGTTTTTGAGCTGGATACGCCCTTGCCTCGGGTAAACTACTTTGACAATGCGCTAGTGTACTCCAACAAGACGATCACGTAAAGATAGCACCCTCACTTTGTAATTTTCAAAAATTTTGACTAATCTTGAACCAATTTGAAAAAGTGTGACCAACCACTTTTCATCAGAAATAAAAGTTTTAAAATAGTGTAGAATGATTTCAACAATGCCGTTTGAGACGAGGAATTCTCTTTAATTAGTTCAAGATTACAGTACGGTTTTTTCAGATTTTTACGTATTCAATTTCGTGACATTACTCATAAGGGTAGCAGTGATTTACCAGGTTAGGAGAAGATTTCAAAAATGGGTTATCTGCCAACATTTTGAAATATGTTAAATAAGTCTTTCTGCTCACTTGGTTATGCTAGCTTAAAGGGGCTACAGTATTTAACAATCCAAAAATACCTTGAACAATTTGGATAATATCTCACAATCTTCCTTCGTTATCAACGATATTGGCAATCATACAATATTTTGTGACAATCCTGCAATATTGTACAATATAACAATAATATTGTTGTTTAAAGTTTAAAAGCAGCAATACTGTCCTCTAACAATCTAACAATATTATAGAAAACTTAACAGTCTTGAAAATATACACATATTATTAACAAATTTTCTTACAATACTGATAATCTCAGTATAATATTTCCGACAATCTCTGGAATCCACAATATTTTACCAACTATCTTACAATATTGATAAAATACGACATTATACATACTACTATCGAATGCAAAAGTTCTGAGATTAATTGTTAAAGGCACGCTTTACGTCAAAACTTCCAAAAAACCATACTTTTTGTAACATAATTAGCAAAAATTCAAAAACCTAAAATATCAGATAATTTTACAAAACTATTTTATACAAAAATAAATTGTCTATCTAACTGTTTTTGTTTGAATTAATTTGAGCGGTTAGTTTTTTTACTATGCGATTTGAAACTCAGGGCTCAGAACTTTTGCATTCGATAGTAGTATACATATTTTGCCAAAGTGGTATTTACCCCTCGGAAAAAAAATCTAAATCATCTACTATCTCAAAACTTACAGCGCTAGAAGGAATTTAGGTTTCCGACCTTCATACGCAACTACAGCAGGTAAGCCAATGTCTTCCTTTAGTTACACTTTTGGAAAAATATGACAACACAGTGATTATTGCACGTCTTTCTGCTTCCCTTATACATGATTCCAAGCCTCACGTTGGGCGCCAAAATCTTGCATTAGATATAAGATCATTAGGTAAGATCAGTGTGGGTTCCTTGTATTTTTGTTACAAACGTCAATCTCTTGCTCAAATTTACTCAATGGCACCCACTTTAAACGCAATATTGAATGGTATTCCCTATTACATCTAATACATTTTTTTGGGCAATTGTTTTGTTAGTTTCAGAAATTACTTACGATTTAAAGATTTTCCATGAAATAAACGAATAATTGTTTGCATATTAAGCATTCTATTAGTTTGACCTGCTTTCTAAGTCACATACTGTAAATATCAAACTACAGCCATAAGAGGCTTTATATTCTAGTACATCATTTTGGAATGAAGGAAATTAAGATTGCCCATTAAAACACCATTATCAGAAAAATTTAGAAATCCATGCAAAAAACTTTGAACTTTAAGTACATTTAACAATCTGAATATTTTAACATTAACATTTCAGGGCTTCAAACTGTTACGGCATACGGCGTGTTTAATTTGTATTAATCAAGACGAAAGTTTTAATACCAAATCAACTGAAACTTCTAAGAGAATCTCATCGCAAACCTTATTGTACCGACGTAAACCTTTTGGTACCAATAAGTACCAAACATTAACCAAGAGCATATTGTTGACGATTATTTTAGACTTGTTCTTGAGATTTCCAAAATAATTGTATTGTATTGTTGTGAACAACTGATGGAGTAATTGATCCAGCACAGTTGAAGGAATAATCGAAAGATAGATTTCCAAAATCTGTGGATGACATCCTCGCCCATGAAAAACTCTGTTATATTTCAAATATCTTTATTAAACAATTAAACCTATTCAACACAAAATCCTATTTTGGATTTCTGTATGTTGGTGTTGATTTTTACAGTCAGCAGGATCTGTAATTAGCCTAAGATGGAAATTCATAGTTTTGGTCTACGTTTCAAACGCTGAAATAACGTTCACTTAGTTGTTATGAGTAGAGTTTTGCAAGAACAAGACGGATACAAACTTAGTTTTAGTTATCCGTATTTGGAGATCTTAAATTTCAACTTGAAACATGGAATGACGAACGACTTGGCTTGACTACGAAACAATTTCATTTGGATTTTATAGAGCAGTGCTATTCAATCTTTTTTACTTGCGTATCCTATACCTTAACTGAAACCATTGTGGATACATAAAGGGTGTTTCGTTTGAACATGTGATAGTATTCATAAAGATATCATTAAGTGCCTATCTTTCTTAAAAAACTATTTTTGAGAAATAGGTTTGGTGGTCACTGGTTTAAGAATCATAGTTCTAGCTGGATGTAGCTAGCTGCATTATTTTTCACATGATAAATGATACATTGATGCAGCTGTTGGTAGGTGATGCCGAAGCTGGTTTTGACTATTATTTTCGTAGAGTATAGTATAGAGGATAGATTAAAAATGAATACAAACAAACTACGAGCAAGAACAATTTTATATATAGGTACTACAGAGAATTAGTATACAATAGCGATATTTAGTGATGTCTAAATCTGGTTACATTCATTACTTACATATGTTCTATTAATGCACTGTACGGTTAATTTGATTCTTAGAACAAAGCCAACTAAAAAGTAAAAAAGCTTTGAAAATACAGTGTGTCCTAAACTGAAGGTATCAACATTGATATCTCGCTTATTATACGAGATAGAAGAAAGGTTAAATTACGAAAGTGTTGCAGAATTTCAAGCTGTTATCAGATGTCGTCTGCAATTTAATCTTTAATCATTAAAATTAATCTTAATTTTAATGATGTGTAAGTTAAAACTGTAACAAATCAATGGTTTCCGCAATATTCAGGAAAAAATAAATTTGTCGATTCTTATTTTTCCCAAATTATTCGAAAAATTAAAAGATAAATTAGATTGCAGACGACATCCGCAAGCAGCTTGAAATTCTGCAAAATTTTCCTAATTTAACCTCTTTTATCTCGTATAATAAGCGAAATACCTATCTTGATGCCTTCAGTTTGGGACACACTGTATAGTTGTAACACAATAGTTCTGTTTCAATTTGATTTTTCTATAGGCTCCATATTGCACATATTTCTTATATACAGAGTGTTCCCGAAACAATACCTACAAATAAACTAGAATCTTATTTTCAAATATAAATTTTGATAGTGTCCGAAAAATACAGTATTAAAATCTCTAAATCTTCGCTACAAAAAAGATAGAATCTTAAACTATCTATAACAATAAATATGTTATGTTAACAATTAGACAAACATATTAGGACTCGGAAAATTAAGTTTATCCACAAATGACGTAAATTGGAAGATTCCATAGAATTAGCTTATAACAAGTTGCATGTAGACTGTAGAGCTATTGAGACTAGTAATGCTCGAATAAACTAGTGTTTTGGTACTTGCAGTACTACTTCTGCACTCCGCTAGATACTTAGAACTTTTAGAAAAAATTGATTTGAATAATGTGGCACAGTGAATCTGTAAGGTTTGAAAGGTTTAGAGAACGTAATAACCTAGCAAACGTAATCTAATCGTACGTCTTGCATTTGAAGTCCAAGTTACCTTTTAAAGGTAATAAGTGTCCTCAAAATGCAAAAATGAAAACCAGTCTTTTCTATTTAATTTGCGTCAGGTAATTTAAGACGTTTTCTTCCCAATAACCATTATTCAAGGACAATACTCACTGAGGAAAATTTTAAACGTTTTTCTATTGATTTATTGCTTAATTTATTAGCTATATTTACAAATTTTGTTTATTAAGGTTGGTTCTTATCGGTTCAGTAAACAACAGTAGAATAAAAATTCCAGTATTCCAATAAGTATGCTTTCAAGAAATTATTAAAAAAATTAACTTTTTAGAATTTCTGAGACATAATTTGGAAAACTCTACAATCCGTTCCATGAGACAACTTAAAACACCTCAACCTATCAATAAAATGTAAAAGCTCACTTACCATATTTAATTCCATGCCAATATACTGCTTGGTGGTTAAATGATTCCTCTTGATGACCTTTAATTCAACTTACCAAAAGAAAAACTTTGTGGCCCAAAAATATGAATCTTATCTTCAGTAGAATCAATTTTCAGATTTTTCTTGGCAAGTTACTTAATCGTTTGAGTTATAGCAATCAGCAAATTCACTTCCCTAAAGCTAATAAGAGCTTTTATAAACAGGAAAGCTACATTTTAATCATTTTTCCTAGTCGTGGCATTTTAGGAGGTTCTTTTTGGTTTTTTATTTTTTTCCAACTAAAATGACTTTGACTTGCGAAATTGATAGACTTGATAAAATCTTTTATATTTTCAAGAGCCTTTTATGCTAGTTACTTGAGCTTTCATTCAAATAAAATAATGACTCATTTAAAGTAGTAACAGCGTTGTTTTAGATGAAGGTTAAATGAAAAATTTGATCACCTCGACTTGAATTGCATAATTTCAAGGCCTTGAATGTGGGGCAGTAAAAAATAGTTACTAACAGAACAAGAAATGCACAAATCATATAGAAGTAAATTGTTTAATAACGCTTGATAAATACAACACAACTGTATTGCGATTTTATAATATTTTTAAAAAATCTATTCGAAAATAAAACGTCGCATTAAGATATGTGTATGAATAATATAAAATAACGAAACTGCAAATAGAGTTTTCCTTTGGTAATACTAGATAAACAATTACTTAACCTTTTTACAAAAACACAATGTAAAAAATCGAGTTTCAGTCGATTCCTAAATAATTAATCATAAAATTAGAAAACAGCAGTTCGCAATGTCTATAGGGCACTACTTAGCCGACACATTACTGAGGATAATAGGCCATTGCACCTTAGGAACAACAAAGTTTACATTGGATTATCACATATCTAATCGATTAATAATACACTAAGGATCAAAGATTTAGACACATTAACACACTACACCGTTTGGTCGATATTGGGAGTTGTAACGACGCTCCCATCACTATTCACATGGCGAGTAACCAAAATCGGTGTTTTCGGAGTAGAATTTGGAATTTCACTTGCTTTAATGGTAACACGTTTAGCTTCTGGAGTTAATAAGATTTTCTGTTCCTCTTTCTTTGGTCGCAGCTCTACCTCATCTTCGTCGTCTTCTAGTTGTTTAGATGCACCGTTTGCATCTGGTGGCAAGGCTTCTTCGGCAGTCTTATGTTGATTTTCGTTGTGGCCATTCATTAAAGGAATCGTTTCGTGTGTGCCATTAGGCTTATCAGTCTCTGCATTCACTTTTTTAATTAATTCTACTTCTTCAGGAACTTTTTCGTTTTGTTCGGGTCTATTGAGCTGTTGAAGCTGACTGTTTCGATTCACCGATCGTTTCTTCACTATGGCATAAATAATTAAACAAATTATCACTAGTAGTAAGACGGACAAAAATATGAAAGTGCTATTTGATGATTGTGTAGGTGGTTGCTCAATATTTCCTTTTCTTTCTGTAGAATTAAGTCCATTTTTGATTATTTCCGCATCTGTCAAAGTAACATTTTTAGCTATGGCAACATCTTCATTTTCTATATGAGCATCAGTTGAGATGTCAACAACAGTCGTTGTTATTTCAACAGGAACAGCTGTAGTATTTGCAGCGGGGGTTATTTCAACTTTTCCTACTGCTCCTATATCCTCAAATAGCATCTTTATTTCATCGAGAATTCCAGGAGGTGGTGCATCATGAGTATCATTAGAGTCACTCAATGGCGATGGGGTAGAACAATTGAAATTACACGCTTTCACTGCTCTGTTTAAAGTGTGTATATCATCAAATACTACAGGAGGTTCGGTTACTTCTGGTGCTTCTGTACTCTGGTCTTCTTCCTCATCATAATCTATGTCCTCTTCATAATCATCAGGATCAACCGTCGTTAGTTCTACTTTAATTTTCTCTCCGATAAGGACCAGTTCGGTTGTTGTTTCATTTTCTTCACCACTTCCCTCATATTCTTCATTTTCAACAGCTGCTACTGGTGGTGCATCCGGCGCAGGGGTAGACGTATCGAGAATAAACTCCTCTTCGAGAGATGTTTCCCCTGCATGATCTGCTCCTTTAGGTTCATCAATTAACAACTCGGCATCTCCAGAACCAGAACCCTCATACGGCGCATCTCCTTGCATTTCACCGAACAAATTATCACCATAATTTTGTTTACATGAAGCAGATAACCACTCTTTTCCGCGAAGATTTTCTGGAGATTCACATTTTACACGTTTTAAAACATTTACACCCCTATCCAATAATACATCTCGTACAGCAAGCGAAACACAATTACACGAGATCGGATTTCCAAACAAGTTCACTTCTTTTAGTAGCGGCAGTAATTCCAGAGCTTGCGGCGGATGTGTAATGGAATTTTTCGACAAGTCTAAGTGTTCTAACGATTTAGGTAAATGAGCCACAACTATTTCCTGTATTTTGTTAGAAGTTAAAGTTAACCGTTTTAAATGATGAAGGTGACTTAGGTCCGGATTAGTTTTTGTTGTCGAGCCGTTAATGTCGAGGGCCACTATTGCAGTTATTTGTTCCGGCGACAGCTGAGATTTCTTCAGGCCATTGAACGATTTACAGTGGACTTCCAGGTAGGTTTGTGATGAGGTACAAGAACACGATTTGGGGCATGACGGGACGGGTGCACCCGTAATCCCATGTAGAAGCAATAATAAGCTGAGGAATGTCCACATGATGATCATCGGTTATCTGTAAAGAAAAAATGGTTAAGATTAAAATTAAATTTAAAAAAAAGGAAATTGACACCACGCCCGTAGGTATCGATAAAATCGGTTGCTATAATTAGCGATTCGCTTTTTAGATTTTACGTGTACACCTACATGTATTTTGATTGTAGCAATTGTTAGTAATTTTATGTGATTGTTTTGACTTACATTTAAGATCTAGGAAATGTTATAATTCAAGAATAAATGGCCGCCAACATGAAGATAGGACACTGTAATAAAATAATTTGAGCTACATCAACAAAGTGCGATAGGATAGCGATCGAGATAAGACTGTTTAATATTCTGACGACATGGATGATATAGTATACGTTTTAAAAAGGAATTTGAATGGGAATTATAGTTTCTGACGCATTCGGGCGCAGCAAATCAAATGGAACTTTGAACGATAATCTCCGGAACGGCGATCATTCGCTAGTGGGCAATCATGTGCCTTCCAACCACATACAATTCGATAAGTGACGGCGGCGTCACAAATAGTGAAAATTAAGTATGTCAATGTCAACAGTTTAGTTGCAACAAGAAGTATATGTATACTATAGGTACATACCTGATGAGACTCTACAATTTTTGATTTTCGTACACTTCTGATATTTCGCACTTCCCACTTATTTTCGAATGGTGCACACGTGCTTAATTCGAACCTTGTAATTTGCCCTAGTGTAATTAATATTTATGAGTTATAACGTACTTATCATAGAAAAAGTAAGAATAATTAATTTATTTTATGAACAAAATCAAATTTATGCAAAACGAGAAAAAAAGCGAAACCCGTCGGATGACCGCTACCTGTGGAATAATGTATTCAAGTTGTAATAGTGACGTAAAACAAACACTTGTATGCATGCAAACTAAAACATAACGACTAATACAATAAGGTCTTAAATCCAAAGTCTAAATATTGGTAACGATAAGTAAATTTCAATTGCCAATTAACAATTTCTACCGCTGCCGGCTAATCAGCCAACTATCGTGTGTGTACTGCTAGTTAGAAAATTGCACTTAACTTAAGTAACTCGTACTTAAATGTAGAAAGTCCCTAATTTGGAGACCGAAATTTCACTTCTCGCTTGACAAAATTTGACAAACAAGTACAGAGGTTATTTTACGACGTTTATCTACTGTTTCTTATCGGGTTTGTATGCACAGGGGTTGTCAGTAAAAGAAAAAAAACTCACCGGGTGTTTTTATTTTTGAACACACTATCTTGATGACCATTCACAAGCTCTCGCTGCTGATTACTGCATTCGCATGTCAATCTTATACTGCTATAGCTTGAACTCGACCACATTACACAGTTATCAGGGTGTAATATTGCATCGCGCGATGCTAAAGACACAACACTATGATTCACGACCGATGTTTTGAATTAACGTGGCCGGAGAGGGGAAATCCAGGTCACAAACGAGGGGCGCGCTTACGATTGTTAGAATTGCAGGAGAGTAGAAGACTTGCGAAATTTTAACGATTTGATGAAATCGAAAACGATCGCCGCCAACACGATTTTGGCTTATCGATGAAGCTCTTCCGGCGATTCTGATATACAAAAATTTCGTAATTTTGCGATTCGCCATTCTTTTTTATTTCACTTAGGCAACTCGGCAGCAAGTTCTGATGGTCACGTGGACCAGGTACCTACCTACCTGGTCGTAGTCACTCGTCTCACCTGACCAAGTACGTCGACAATAGGCGGAATTGCTATCGGTGCTGTAAAATACATCGGAGTTTCATTTGATGAACAAGCAGCAGAAGTGTTTTGTATTTTCTGTGGTTTAGATACAAGTTTTGCTAATAGTTTGTGAAATTTTGGTAAGTTTCGTTGAATTTTACGCTTTTTAGACACATTTTCGAGATATTTACTTAGCAACAAGCAGTTGCTAGAAATGCGCACCTTGCATTTATTCAAGGACGGGTGTAGAAGAACTAACCTATAACAACCAACATAAAAAACAACAAACGTCAAAAACACAAATTAGTAAATTCTATTACTTTACTCGAATATTTTTCCTTTGTACGTGGCTGACATGGTTTTATTAAAATAAATATTCCTTATCTACCATAGATAACGAATTTTTCATTTTAGTATCTGTAGATTTTATGTAAACTTACTAAGTTTCAAGGTATACACTTTTAAGTTATTTATTTTCTTATTTATTACATTTCAGTTATTTACGCTGTTACTATAATTAAATCATCAAATGCAAAATAGTATTATACACACATTATGGAACGTTCCATTTAATAACCCCCCCCCCCCTGTCGTGTCAATTTATATTCCAAATTCCATTTATTTGTTTTCATTTCTTCTATTATAGTAACCTATTTCTTTTTTATTTTTAGGATAAACAAAAGTAAAGCAGCGCCATGTTGCGCAACAAATTTCTAATTACTGGCCTGGCAATCCTGGCAACCCTTCTAGTTCCAACCCTTAGCCATTGTTCTAAAGGTTGCAACTGCACCGAATCGTCCGTAGCAATATGCGACTCGTTAAACTTCGATTCATTTGAAGATCACATCAAGATTCTAAACATCGTTCATCCTAAGGTACCGTTAATTTTAAAGGGACAGCCTTTTAACGTTCCTGGACTGAAAACCGTTAATTCCATTTCTATCAATAATGCTACTATTCCCGAAATAGCTAAAACAGCTTTTACAGGAGTAGCTTTTCTGACGTCGTTCAGCATTATAAATTCGAACGTGCCTTCCATCAACGATCCACTTGCTTTTGCAAGTGCTACCAACTTAACCGTCGTTAGTATAACCAACAGTACATTGAGCACGTTTGAAAATGTTAAATCCATGTCTTTGAAAGAGCTTGATTTATCAGGATGCAAACTAAAAGCTATAACTAAAACTAATTTTATGAACCTCCCCCACCTTACTTACCTAAACCTAGCTAGTAATAATATATCGAAAATTGATTTGTTGTCTTTCTCTAGATTAAACAATTTAGAAGTTCTTATATTGTCGGATAATTATATTTCTAATATAGATCCAGACACATTTAAAGATAACACGGACTTAGTCACTTTAGATTTGACTAACAATCCTTTAAAAACTTTCGATATTGTTGTTAATTTTGAATTAGAAAAACTCGTGCTAAAATCGGTGATGCTTGAACATTTCAATGAGCAATTGAGTAAAAACTTGACTTTACTTAATTATTTAGATCTAAGTAATAACAGAATCAATTTTACAAACAGTGCATTTGAGAAAATGGAGGATTTGGAATATATAGACTTATCGAACAACAAATTAACATCTTTAGATTCAGAAATATTTTATCAAAATTCACGACTTCAAAAAGTCATTTTAGATAATAATAATTTCACGGTAATGCCCAAATTATTAAGCAATTACGAAAGCTTCGAAATTTATTATTTATCTTGCAAAAATTGCGCCCTTACATTATTTCCAGCAGATACTTTTAAACATTTGCCTGCTGTAGTAATTCTTAATTTATCAAATAATCAATTGAATGGTATAAACCTTACGGCTATTCAATATCTTCCTAGCTTGATCGAACTCGATTTGTCTTACAACAATATTACTATTTTAAATCCTCTATCATTTATGAAATCTACCGCTCTGACAAAATTGGTCTTAACCGGTAATCCAATCTCCACTTTAGATGCCAACTTATTCCATAACAACAGAGTATTAAAAGTACTAGATTTGAGTTTTTGCAAACTTCAAAATCTTTGGAAACAACCCCTTAAAGGAAAACTATCTGCTCTAGTTCAGTTGAATATCGCGAATAATTCCATTACTTCCATCACTCCTACCGATTTACAAGCTCTTCCATCCTTACAAGTCCTAGACATTTCTAACAACCCATTACAATGCGATCAATCACTCCGAGATACCATTAAATGGTTAAGTGAACACGAAGTATCTCCTGCATCCGCAACGCCAATCTGGAAAACTCACGAACCTATTGGTATGTTATTCAATGCTAAATTGATATATCCAAATAATCGAGCTTCGTCTTGGCAAGGTTTGGCTAAAGAACGCTGCAACCACGAAATTGTTTTCGATGAAGAAGAAAAAGTAGTAGAAGAGGAGGACATTGAAATACTACCTTCTCCTCGCAAAGATGCTACTGATTTGTTTACAGATGATTATAATGATGATTTTTATGCATATTCGGATAGTGATGAAGATACGGACAATCATGTAGATTCTGTTGACAATAATAATAATAAGACCATTAAGGTGTTCGTTGGCGAAGCAGATATAGATATTTCTGAATTGGCTATGGAATCGTCACATGTACCGAAGGAAAATCATTCTCGTTATTCATTTTTATGGCCAACTTTAGTTTTCATATTTACTGCTTTATCGGTTTTGGTTATCGCCGCTAATGTTATGCTGTTGATGTTAAGAACGAGAATGCTGCCACGTCATGTGAATATGCCGCATATTAAGATTCCTCAATGGAGTACAAATGGTAAAATGAAGAAACATAGTGGTTCTGTATATCAGCCTTTGTCTGAAGATAAGTCTGAACCATTTACACCTATAGTTACTAGGAAATCCCATGTGCCAATTCATAGCAATTCACCAAAGTCAGTAGTCTGAATTTCTTAGAAAATTAATATTATCTAAGAAATTATTTTAGTTTAGGGCAAAAAGTAGTTTTAGCTTTTGTTAGTTTTTATATGAAAGTCGCTATTACTTAATGTATATTTTAATCGTGCAACTAGAAAAATATGTTTAGTATGACTTAAGTATATTCTATTGGTGCTTAATTATGATAATTTGAAATTATATGGATAACAAATAATAATTATCAAATACGTAATTTAACGTTTTACCTTTAGTAAGGTAACTATTTGGCATGTAACTGTATTTAAACAGAATAAAACCTATTTAAAGTTCGTTTATTTTTTCTTTTTAGATTGAAAGTGGAAAAATTGGAATTGTTACTAAGCAAACTAGATAAATATGATGAATAACAATGAGAAAACAAATAAAAGTATAAGTCTTGAACTCTAGATTAATGATTCTGTTCATATACTAAATCCACACACACACACACTCACAGGTGTGATAATAATTATCTTATCAATCCTTTTAAAAACAATGTTGAATATTATGTATGCTTTTTAACAGTCACATACTCCGTGAACTATAGCTTATGATTATGGAATTAAGTAATCTGATTGTACTTATTACTCACGGATAAATTGTGAATAGACTGATATTGCGCTAAACACTATCTGGCTTTAATTATTATTAATTATTGATTATTACATTGTTTTTTAGATTACATGATATTCAATTCAAAATTTATATAACCCTTGAATTCACTAGACTAATACTTCACGCTTAAGAATCTAGCAGATGATCTATTCTTCTGCGTCATGAGTTGAACAGAGTTTACCAAATTATTTCGGTATTGGTTTATTGTTGTAACTTTACAATTGAATAAGATTAAATAACATTTTGAGATAATTGCAGCGGTCAATACATTTGTTCAAAATGATTTCAAAGCCAATACTTTTCAATGCTATTGAAAAATGAATCTCATACATTTTACTGATTGATTCCTTAATTTTCAAAAAAAAAGATAGCTTTTACTACAGGAGAATATCTACGGGGTTGAAAATGAGTTTGGAACCCAGCCCATTGTTATTATTTAAGGTTGGGTAGTCAGTCATTGACCTGTGAATGACACCATTGAAAAGTGAGGTGTACGAACAACCCTCAAAGGGTGTCACCTTCCCACGTCATCCCTTTGCGGAAAGAGACTCAAATCTTTTTTTTTCTACTGTCCTGAGCAAAGTAAACTTTTTCTAAAGTTTTTTGTGTCTTACTATTGGATAGTTTCCAACCCTATATGATGCGAGAAGGTTGGGTTGATAACTCAATTTCAACCCTGTAGCTATTCCTCTTGAGAAATATAATCTTTATCTGATGATCTTGATCTTTATTGCAATTACAGAAATAGTAATAATTAATTATAAAATTATAAAGATTAAATCACTTTAGCACATAGTAGGTTAAAAAAGGTTAACTGTAAAAGTCAAAGGCGAACATTTCAAATATATCTATATAGACGGTTTAGTAACTCTTTTTTATTTTCTGAAAGCTTTTGAATTGTGTGTAAACATTTACGAAACAATTTCTACATATCAAACAATACCTGACACAAGTACTTCGCAATACCTATGTTGACAATATTTCCCAGTATCATGCAATATGTCGTGATCTCGCAGCTATACAATGTGTTCTAAAAATTGGTGCCACTAATTTCATCGCGGATGTGTGCCAGTAGGTAAATAACTTTAATCCTACTCTTCATTTGGACAATTGTATAGGAGGACAATCCGGTAGGTACATTTTGGCCACTCTGTCCGAGTATTGTTAGGCAAGATGATTTTCCATGCCATGATTAAAAAGAAGTGAAGATTTCAAAACCAACATTATGGGTAAAGAGAACGTAAGTTATTCTAATGTAAACATGCTTATGCCGTTGGATTAAGTCAATGTAATCATATATTTTTTAAATCTGATTAACCTAGGCCTGATGAAAAAACTATTGATAATTCTGGTTAATAGAAAAAGTCGAAACTTGAATTCACAAATACTACTTTAGAAATAGTTGAAGAGAGTTTGTGCATAGAATTCGAAGTTAGTTCTGGAGAACGGGTAGCCAATTTGCAATTCTAGCCTATTTTATGATTTTGAACTTTCGACACAGGTTTTGTAAAATTTCTAATTAGTGCAACTTTTCTCACTAGGCTAGAATTGTTAAGCAGTTATCATTAAAATGTTTGATACTACTTTTGTTGAAGTCCGGTCTAGGAGATTTTTTAAAATTGCACAAGAAGTAAAAGTTACAAAAACGATTCTTTAAATATATCTGAAATTTCAAAAGAAAATTGTAGGAACAGAGCAATTATTAGGAGCAGAGCGTTCCACTTACAAGGAAACCTCACAAAACGCCCAATTGATTTCAAATTTTGTCCAAATAAGAAACATCAAAGTTATAAACCATCAGCCATATTAACAGCCTTGGTAGTGTAATGTCTAGCTTGCTGGAGGTTCACCCAAGCGGCCCGTGATCGACTCCCGGTGCCGGCAGATCTGGTTAAGGTTTTCTGCAGTTTTCCTTAGCTGTGACACAAATGTGGGTTTTGCGCTGTTCCATCTATAAGTTGGCTGCAGGCGCACGTAGGGCCTACGTAATAATAATCGCCCCCTCCCTCCCGCACAAGCTTATAGCTTCTGGGGTCTGATTTCCAGGTTATGGGTTGTAGCAATTATTATTATTATTATCAATATTTTTCATTGTTAAGATAGTATTTTTTTGGTATTTTGAAACGGCTACAGTCTCTGTTTGATCATATGACCTAGTGCAAGAGCACTAACTGAGATCACCGGTCAGATTTAAAAGTAATCTTTATAATTCCTCAACCATAAGTAAGATGTGATCAAATAAGAGTACCATTTAACACGTGTACATTAAAATTCAACAAAATTTTTGGCAATTTATTAAAGAAAATAGTTATATATTATATATGAAAATGCCTGAAATAGAAAGCATGTAAAACTCCAGGATCTATCCCTTTTTATTTAAGAGTTCAACACAGATCTCGAATTTTTTGTAAATTTTTGCAGAATTCTAAGAAACTGAGTTATTTTCCTTGGATCTGTTTAGTAAATGAAAAACCCTAACGAAATGATTTTCAATTTTAGCAAAAATAGCTAATGAGGTGTCTTAACCTGTCATTGCTATCAGAGGGGTGCGCAGGGATTCATATTGGGGCCTCTGCTATTTACCTTGCACACACACGGTCTTTGTGGTTGTGTGGGGCCCTATAACGGTCACATGTATGCAGATTTAACTCAAATTTACTTTTCCTTTAAGTCAAGTGATATCAAAGAAACAACTGAAGTTTTAAACAACGACCTCAAAGCTGTCTCTAAATTTTCATTACAACACGCATTACTATTAAATCCCACGAAAATGTGTGCTCTATTATTAAAAAGAAATCAAGTGATGTTCTTCAGGTGCCACCTGTTAAAATTGGTGAAACTGAGGTACCTATAGTAGAAAATGCAAAGAATTTGGGAGTCATCTTTGACAAAACATTTCGGTTTGGTAAGCAAGTCTCTAAATACATACAAAAAGCTTACTATAACTTAAAACTTATTTATCCTCATAAAGATTATTTAAGTAAAGAATCGAAGATTTTGTTATGTGAATCTAAGGTTTTATCACAATTTAATTATTGTGTTCATGTATATGGACCTTGCCTGGATTATGGGACAACTCAACGTATTCAACGTGTTCAAGATTCTTGCTTGCGTGTTATTTATGGAATTCCGAAATATGAGCATATTTGGCATAAATTAATTGATACCGGTTGGCTTCATATGAAAAAACGGTTTTATTTACAAACAACCGCTTTCTACCATCAGATAATATCTGACACGCAGCTACCCTATTTATGTAATAAATTAAGGTGCAGGGCAGACGGGCACAGTATAAATCTGCGACATAAAGGTCTGCTGATTATCCCCAGACATAATACTACTTTTTACGGTCTAGGACATTTGGGCGCGGCCGTCCCGGCGCGGTCGTTTTAGCGCGAGGACAGCTTGGCGCCGGACAGTTCGGCGCAACGACACTTCGGCGAAGGCACAATTCGGCGCCGGAACACTTAGGCGCAGGTACACTTCGATGGAAAGACAGTTCAGTGCATGTAAATTTCTCCGCGATAACTTAGGGTAAAACCTTCGGAGATCTTTAAATAAAACGTTTTCTTGGACCATTAGTCTAATTTTTTGGGACAAGCTACCCTATTATCAAAGCAACCTTTTTTATTTTTATGTACACACATACACCTTCTTAATTGCAGAGTTTTGCTTGGATTGGTTAAATTGCGTTATTTGATGCGTCTATAAGCATTAAGCAGTATCCATTTATAAGTGTTACCTATTGAGACAATATTCGTGAAGTGGGACACGTATTTATCAGTGCTACGATATTCTACGTTAATATCAATTTTCCTATGTCATTTAGTTGATTTTATAAAAAAATTTAAAAGTTATTAACATGATTATCACACATGATATTCCTATAAACAATAAGGGATTTATAATAAACAAATTAAATTCTTATTACAAATTATTCCCTTATGCAGAGATTTGCAGAATTTTGATTTTAATGTTTTAGTAGCTTAGAATAATGAATTTTTCTTAAAGCTGGCAGGACATACGAGCTTTTGTGATTGGGAAATATTAAGTTTTTTTTTCTCATCATACTGTATTTCATCGATCATACTGTATTTATCACCTGTAAGTACCTACAGATTTTGTTTATTACAATAATACTAGACAATTTCTCGCGCCGAAGTGTCCCTGCGCCGAACTGTCCTCTCGCCGAAGTGTCCCGCGCTGAAACGGCCGCGCCGAAATGACCCCGCCTAAATGTCCGGCTCCGTATTTTTTACCAACGTTCATTTACCTATAATGCCGCTAAAATTTATAACGAGATACCGTTTTCCATCAAAGCGCTTAATATTAAATAATTTAAAAAACCCTGTTCAAAAAATTGCTATTAATCGATTGATACACCAGCTCGTAAATAGTCTATGTAATTGATTTTTTATGTAAATTATTTTTATAAATGTAATTACTTACTCTATGAGTATAGAACTTAAAAACCTGCAATATTAACTTTCAAACCCCAAAGGGATGATGGAAGAGCAGCTTATGCAGAATCATCTCCTTGCGACTTTGTATAATTATGTACATAGTATATATTTGTATATTATTATTCAAAATAAATATTATTATTAATACCAAAATAATAAAATGATTACCTAAGCTAATATGTGTAATGACTAGGCCCAGGCATGACCTTGCCGATTGTGTAGCTAAGTGCGCAATTTCAGAGCGATTTACTCCTAATTTTATTAGTACAATCGCACGAGATTGTCTAGTTAGTACTCAACTATGCACTCATCAAGGTCACGCCTGGGATTGAAAAGGTACTGTGAATGAACTACATTACGTCTATAAATTACCTCTTTAGAAAGTTGTGAATTACGCTCACTATTAGCAGGAATTTTTTTAATTTCTAATTACATACGTTAAGTAAATTATTTAACAAAACAAAATAGATAAAACAAATTATCACATTTATTTGTATGTAATTACTTACTATTATGCTTAATACAATTATATAATTATGACATTCTAAATTTTTTAACGTCGTAAAAAGTTTTAGTTAAAACTAAGCAAATAACAAATGGTTTTACGTAAATGAATTGTAAGTAAAAAGCTGCTTGAGGTTGCGAGCAAAGACTTTTGCTAATAATCTTATTAGATGCATAACTCATGATTGCTGCAATTGAGTAATTTTTACTGAAAAATATACATAGCCAATCGTTACCAATATTGCAATTAACTAGGCTACTTAAAAAAATGTAACCAAGTGAGAAAAGTTGACGGAGATACTATGTATGCCTTATATCTCGATAACCACAGTTCAGATTACTTTACCCTATAGCTTGATATTAACCCTATTCTCGCTCTGTCGTAAGTGGGCAACAATGTGCGAAAGATTAGTTTTGACCTTCGATGCCACAAGATTGGAAAGGTGAGCTAAAAGATCCAGTTCATTTTCGTGCCTAACTCAAATTTTATATTAGTCTTTCTATAGGCCTCGGGGAGGAGTTATTGACACCTAAATTTAGAAGATAATTTCTGAATTATTCAACACCGAACAAGACGACAAACATTTTTTTAAATTTACTGTGACGTACATAGAGAGGTAGCAATTTGAAACACTTTTGGTACGCAAACTATACTGATAGAGAAATGGAGTTTAGCGAATATTATCGAATGCCATGACGATTGCTATAAAAATGTATAGGTTTTTCATGTTCTAAAGTGCATCAAAATTTGGGTCCTATACCTAATCACTCCCCCTTATTTTCAAAAACTGACGTTTTGAATTATATCTTAGGGACGAAACGTCACATCGCTGTAGAACTTTACCAACGTATCGGGTTGAGAGCGGTTATCATTATAGTTTAGAAACCAAACAATCGTCAATTGTTGTAAGGGCTGTTATCGAGAATGAATTATTTGATCTGTGGCGTAAGAGTGAGAAAATTAATATTCCAAAACTTAATTCAGAACCCGTCATAATTTCAAAAAAATGAAGGTAGAAGTTGAAATTATACTACTATCTGTAAAATGGTTCGTAAAGGTATATAGCTAGATTCAGACTTCAGGCATTAGTAAAGTCTCAGACTTTATACTCTCTTATGCGTTATCTGTACACTATGCACAAAAAAGATTTAGAGAAGAACTAAAGTATCAAGACCTTTTGGAACAGACATTACGACATAAGAGGTTCCAACCAAAGGTATTTTTTACCTTTAATTTAACATAAAAAAAATTTTGGATTGCTCAATAAGAATTAGAAATAGCATGCTAGACTGAGCCAGATGATGGTAGGATCTCTTATCGACAGCAACGAGGTTCTGCATGCATTAAACCTTATCTTTCACATTTCTACGGTTATCGGGACTTTCCCGGTGGGTTTTATTCGTGTAGATAACAGCAAGCCAAAAAATTGTTTTTCTCATAGATTCTTTTTTTAATTAAAATCATCAGTTTATAAAACAATTAGACTATTTGGAGCAAGCAAGCCCAATTAGTTTTAGGAAACTTCATAAGACTATCTGATACTCTTCGATTCCCACGTTACAAGAATGCTATCCAGACGATTTAACTAATAAGGATTCGAAATGATCACTAAACACGCTGCTCACGTGGAGAATGATATGTTTGCGGTTTAATGAATCTTCATAAGTGAAAACAATACTGATTTTTGCGTTTTCAACATCGAAAAGATTCACATTGACTTTTTGGATTTATAAATTCAATTTTTTTTAAGATTTAAAGATTGTGTGTTTGAAAATGCAGGTATTGAGATTTAAAGTCATAGTTGCAAAGTTTCATTTTTGCATCACAGACGTTTCTATTTTATAGTCAGTTTAAAAGTTTTAAAGTTTGAGGATTTAAGGAAAGGGGTAGTTTTGTGTATCATGGGAAAGCATTCTAATAATGATTCGTATATAATTACTGTAGATAACTTTTCTGGCTTCGTGATTTGGGGCGTAGCTGTACCGTAACTTAGTGCTGAAGGCAGTTGCTGAATCTAGGAAATAACCAAGAACTAGAAAAGTTGGTAACTAACATTGATACCAGATACCGAAAGTTTATTTACGTAGGGCACCTGTCGTAAGACCTAATCCCCACGTTTCTTCAAAGAAGAAGTGATTCAGATACGTCCAACTCACTGGTTGGAGCAGGTTGCCTATCCACCATCTACTAGCTCTTCAGACTAGTACCGGAACGATAAACATGCTCACCCGTCGGGGTCTATCCCGAGGGCCAAACCCCTCATCAAGCTCAGATGTGACGGGATTTGGTTTCGAATTTTTTTGCCAACCCCGATTTCCCAGTTATTAGCCTGGTGTGCCCCTGACAGAGCTTCATTTCGAGGCTATCGAAGTAGAATCTCGGTATGTACCCGTTAAGGTGAAACTGTCTTGAACGTGAGAGGCTACACATTGGCATCAGCGCCCCTTAAGCGTAGTGCTCTAGACAATTTCCGAGGATCAGACAACTGGAAATAACCTCACTTTAATTCTTCTCCATTTGTCTAGGTCAGGCTACAGGTAACTATCACCATATCAGACCCCGACGTCAGGTAAGAATCAAAATCCACTTATACCGATACCTCATGTTAGCAGAGTTTCTTCCACAACGTTTATGAGTCATCGTCGAGAAACACTTGTGTGTAACTCTACCACACATTACTTTCTGACTACGTCAACCGTTGCCCAGACAAACCTGGGATTGAGTAGACAGCAGCCAGTTCTACGGGTGAACGCCGTGTGGTCTGCACCACACAACAAGTTAGTGTTAGTGTCGGATCCTGGTCATGCCCGACATCTCAAACGACTGTCCAGTCCTCGGTCATACTGGGCTAGTCTCGGATACTAGTGAATTCATGACCGTCACCTGAAATGACTGCCTAGCCGTTCACCCCGAACATTGACACCAGAAATCAAAAAGATCGTGAGTCTGTAGATGGTAAGAGCTCCCACAGTCAGTAGAAGTAAACATTTTTATGAATGTATTATCTCTGAAGCATATCTACTAATGCTTTTATGTCTGCTATTGCATTTATTTAAATGTGTATGATTCCCGGAAAATATTATTTCAGTATAATTTGTTAATCGCCTACAATAGCACGAGTAATGTATCATTTCGGTATCAATGTTTATTGACAAATAAAAAGTACTACATGAAGATACTTATATGAAAACTAAAACAGTGCGAGCGTTTTTATCAGAATAAATAAACGATTCTTTTATTATTAATCTTTAAGCCGTATATACTTGATAGGGATTCCTGCTATCAGAGAACGTGTTGTCATTAAGACTAATTCTCCATACTTTCTTAACGTAGATAACACTGGCCAACAAAAAAAAAATTTTTCTGCTGACTAAATTTTATTCACTACACTGCGCAAGTCACACACTTCTGATTGAGGAATTTATTATTTTTTTCTTAGAAATTATTTAGTTATTTTTGTTTAATGATTTCTGAAATGCGTTTAATAAAAAATTTTTAATAAACATAATTATTATGATAAAGAACGATTACGTTATAAAATTAGTATAAACTAATGATGCACCTAAGCGGCTTTTGGCCGAGTCACCGAATATTCGGTCATTAAAATTTGACGAAGCACTGAAGATTCGGCCGAAGCACAATAGAAATTTGAGTTTTGATTAGTTTTATTGAATACAAAATTATGTCACAAAAAGAAAACATTGTGTCCGAAAAATACGTTTCCTACTACGCATTTAAATAAATAAATGCTGATACATATTTTAAAAATTTAGAATTTTTTTTGGTTAAACTCTAAATAATGAGTTTTTCAGTTAAAATGCACTCGTACAAGTAAGAGTGCGGCAAAAATTAAATTAAAAAATCTGCTTCGGCCGGCAGAATACCGAATCTTTCATGCTGTTTCGGCCAAAACCGAATCTGTTAAAAATTGACCGAATACCGAAGCAAAACCGAAGCTTCTGTGCGTCTTTAGTATAAATCTTTCTGTTGTGTCAAACTTTTTATCGATTTGAACGTATTTTTTCATAAAACTTTTTTGGCCCGCCAAATATTTTGAAATTTACGATTTGGCCCACCTAGGCAAAACTTTGGGAACCCCTGACTTAGAACTATTTAAAAGTAAGCAAGTGTGATAAGAAAATGCTAGTTACATATTAGTTGTTAGTGAAGAAACTACATCATGTCTACTACTCGAAGATGTGTAAATAGTGCCGATTCTTTCTGCTACATTTGTAGCAGCTTCACCGTTCCCAGTCAAAGGACAAATATTAGTGTTTTCGTAAAGAAAATGTATTTGGCTTATTTTGATGTAAAACTTGCTGATCAAGACAAGTCATGGGCTCCACATAAAGTGTGTAAATCATGTGTGGAAAATTTGTGGCAGTGGAGCAAAGGAAAACGTCAGAAATTAGCTTTTGGCGTTCCAATGATATGGCGTGAACCGAAAAACCACGTAGATGATTGTTACTTTTGTTTAACTCAGACCTCCGGTTATAATACCAAGAATAAGAATAAAATTGTATATCCGAATATTGACTCCGCGATTCGACCAGTACCTCATTCCGATGAAATACCTGTGCCAGTTTATAAAGAGCTTCCTTCACTTGAGCACTCGGATACTGAATACATGTCAGATGTTATTGAAGAGCAAGATGATTCAGATGTAGATTCTGCCAATGAAAATACAGTTTCTAATTATGGACCACAATGCTTTACTCAAGCAGAATTAAATGATTTAGTAAGGGATTTGGGCCTATCAAAGGAATCATCGGAACTGCTAGCTTCAAGATTAAATGAAAAGAACTTACTCAAGCAAGGTACGATGATAACTTTTTATCGTAAAAGGGAAAGTGATCTTGTGCAATATTTTAAACAAGAGTGTGAATTTGTTTATTGTAACAATGTGCCAGATTTGCTAACTCAAATGGGCGTTGTACAATATGACCCAAGTGAGTGGCGTTTGTTTATCGACAGTTCCAGCAGAAGCCTCAAGTGTGTCCTACTACACAACGGGAATGTTTTCGGTTCAATTCCTATTGGATATTCCGTTCAATTAAAGGAAACATATGACGACATTGATAAGGTGATAGATTTACAAAAATATACAGACCATAACTGGGTCATCTGTGTGGATCTCAAAATGATAAACTTTTTACTTGGTTTTCAAAGAGGATATACAAAATTTCCTTGCTTTTTGTGCCTCTGGGATAGTCGAGATAGAAACCAACACTGGATTCAGAAACATTGGCCTCCTAGAACATTCTTAGTTGTTGTCAACCTTCAGTCGACAGAGAAAAAGTAATTTTTCCAGCTCTTCAAATCAAACTGGGTCTTATGAAGCAATATGTTAAAGCACTAGATTTGCAAAGTGACTGTTTCAAGTACATATGTGAAAAGTTTCCACGACTAGGTTACGAAAAGATCAAAGCTGGGGTATTTGATGGGCCTCAAATTAGAACTTTAATGAGAGATCCAAATTTCAACAACTCTATGAACGAAGCAGAAAAAGAAGCCTGGACTTCATTCACGATGGTCGCGAACAATTTTCTTGGAAACAAAAAAGCATCCAATTATAAAGAGCTAGTGCAATCAATGCTTGAGAAATTTCACCGCCTAGGTTGTAACATGAGCATAAAGCTTCATTTCCTTCATAGACATCTTGATAGGTTTCCCGAAAATTGAGGTGCTGTAAGCGATGAGCAAGGCGAGAGATTTCATCAAGATTTAAAAACCATGGAAACTCGGTACCAAGGAAGATGGGATTCTCATATGATGGCCGACTACTGTTGGAGTGTTCAAAGGGACTGCCAAACCAAAATGCACAGCGGAAAGTGCTACAAACGAAAATTTATTCCCTGACTGTTGTTTCTTTATTACCAACACTTTTGTAGTTTTTTGAATGATCATTGTGTAAATATTGTATCTAAATAAATAAATGAATTATTATAATTTTATACTTTGTTTATATCGTATAAGTTCTTAAGTTATACAACTTGGCCGCATTTGCAATTCTTCAAAGAGCATAAAATGATATAGAATTAAATTTTGACGTGATACGCAAAAACCAATATGATTTTCGGATTCAGCACACTTAAATTAGTAAAGAACAAGTCTCATATACAAGTCAGCAAAAAATGTGTTGGCCAGTGTAATAATAGTTCTAGAAAAGATAAGTATCTAAGCTAATAAGCAATCATTTATATAGAGCAAATTTGACGAAGATAAGTTCGGAAAAAGCAAAATTTATCATTTTTAAGTGAATAAAATATAAATACATAATATGTTTACTGACTCTCCATGAAATAGGAAAATTGTTTACTTATTGTTTACATTTTGCAATCTGTTTATTATATGTTGAAAAATTATTGAAAGAAAATACACACACTTTGTTGGATACTTTTTTTGAACCATTCAGCCCTCTTCTCTTCACATGAAGGAATGAATTAAATTACATAGGAAAAGTTTTTCTACTTAGAAGTATACATGGTTCCACAACTCGAACGGTGACTGGAGATTCAAATAGTAGTTCATAGTTGATAGATATACTAAGTTAGCTTCGCTCACGTTTCGTGGGCAAAAAAAGTGCTAGAACCACTCTAGTTTCCTTAACATAGAAGGCGGCGAAAAAGTTAGAGTGGTTGCTACTGTAGGTTTGGTGGTCGAGACATGTTTTACCTACATACTATTACTATATATGGAAAGTTTTTCATAGTGTTAAGAACTAATGTTGAAAATGGTTTGTGATTTGGTTGGAATATGCATTTGTTGACCTTCATGTCAAAATATAATGAGCAAGTTTGACGTCTCGCACCATACTACGAATGCTACCATCTGGAGGTTTGGTGACCGAAACATGTTTTGTAGAGCAATTGACCTAAAAGTGCGCTAGATATTACTGATTACTACAATGTTTATTAATATGGCCTCAAGGTTCATTTGTAGCCGCAACGTCGGCAATTTGCTGGTGGTTTTCAAACTGTTAACTGTCTTAACAATTGTCAGCCAAATACACTTTTGGGTAACTTAGTTGAATACTTCTTTAGTTAACATTTATTATTTCTGGTTGAAGTGTATTTAGATACAAATTTTAACTTGATAAATTTCAATCGACAAAACTCGGGAGAATCTTCCATGGAGTGATAGCGATTTTTCGGAAAAGCACCATACTTCTTTGGAGATTTTCCAGAAACACAATAGCAATTTTCCAAAGATCCAACCATTGACGTTCCACCATCCGGTAAATCTATTATATGTACCTCAGATGTTGCATGTGGCAGATTGACGCTGGTGTACAATCAGAAACATTGCTGAGCTTCTCAAAGTTCCATCCAATATCAAAGTTGTGAGACTCTGAAATTGTTAGCTTTGAAATCCCAAACGAATTAAATTGAACTTCCAGAATTGCAGAATCCTTTACCTTAAGGACTCCTAAGGACTCGAAGTTTTACGGGTTAAAGATTATTAAGTTTGAAAATCTAAATTTCTGAAAAAACTTGAACGGTAAAATTCCATATCTTGGAAACTTCGAAATCTTTAATCTCTAACATAAACAGTAGCCCGAGACCAGAAAATTTAAAACTTTCATAATCTTGAAACCTTTAAATCTCTATAATCATTAAATGGAACTTTGATTATTTACACTATCAAAACTTTTGGAACTTTGGAACTCAGAAATTACTCCGAATATCTAAAATTCACAGTTTGTAAATCTTTCAATATCTTAAACTTTAATCTCTCTAGGTCTACAATTTGAAATCCAAAAAACAACTATAAAACTTTAAAAAAAGAAAAAATAGTGAGAACTTGAATAATTTTTATTATCGCCAGAATATTTCACCGCAAAGATTGGGCCCAAGGCATTAGAATTAGTCCAAGAGTCGATTCGATTCCGGCTCTCATGCTGGGTTTATTAGTAAACACTTCGAAAGTTTTTTACCAGCCACTATCATGGTACCACTGTGTGTGCCCGTTTGGGCACAGCGCTTGTTGATATAAGGCGAAATCGGGGCGGCTTCTTGAACTTAATATCGTAGGCGCAATTTCTCTCGGCAAACGCAAACCTTCTGACAAGCCCACATGATAACCAGATGTCATGTGAAACTATTATTTTAGACTGGACATGTTAGTTGACAAAAATTGCCCCCAAGACATCTAGTTCAATCGTCGATTCCCCTCATGTTGCATCATGCGCTGTGCGCACACGCATGAACACTATTTTGGAGGTTGATGAAGTTTTTAAAGCGGTTTCGAATGAGACCATGAAAAGCGTGTGTCATAGCCCATATTTTCATGGGAGCCCTTTTACACCAACAACATTTATACCTTCTTTATAAGGATTTGCTTGCGGCTAAGGTTGTAAAATCTAAAATATATTTTTATCTTATTTTCGAAAAATATGATATTGTAGATCTTTAATTCACATGACTTCAAAATTCAGAGGGTTTTTTGAAAGAGACATATTCAAAAGGCATTTTCATTAATGTCTGCTAGGATTAACTCAATTGAAAAATTTAAAGTGTCATAAAGTCTCTAATGTTCAAAAATTGAACAACTCCACGTTATGTGGAACAGGAGTCGAATTTTTGAATTTACAGTCATTTCATTCGAATGGCCTCCCGGTCATGATAATCCTGTGTAGCAAAATTCAAATTTCAGGGTAATTCCTCACCGTAGTTACGTGTACCGTATCGCAGAGTTGGATCTAATAATCTTCCGTCTATAGACCGTACTGAATGCCACCCCTTGCCCAAACTAAGCAGCATTAGACAATCAAAACTAATGTGAACAAAAAATAGAATTTTTACAAGCAAAGACAACTAACGTGTAAAGACTGAGAATTACTGAAAAGGAATGAATGAAATCTTCCATTAATCCTTACGCCGCCGTATAGACGCACATACTACGGCTGCAACACGTAATATAACACAAACACAATCGACCTTGTCAGTGGTACAGTGCATCAAACTGTGACAATGGAAGTTTTCAATAATTAGACCGCTACATACATTCCGGTAACTGCGTTAATCAGCTGACTCACAAGTGGTAGATGGAACGGATGATGATTAAGGAACGTTTGACATTTACCACTTACAACTTTTAAGTTATGGCCGTGAGGATGATTTTACTTTTTAGATATAACCCAAGCAATGAGCGTTGATCGGTCTAAAACAGTGAAAATGAAAATAGTACTCCTGGTTCGAGATAGAAATATTTCTTTTCGAGGTTATAGTATTGTGTGTCTGCTTGGAGACCAGGTCCAGACATTGTGGACCGGATACATATCGCTGCAGGGGCGTGCTGCCCCACCGGGATACCAGAACACTTCCCGGTGGCCTGGGGGTGGGATAGTAAAAAAATTTAATTTAACTGTTTCAGTATTTATTTTTTACGAGAATACATACGGTGAGTAAAAAAATTAGTTGTAATTTATAATTGTTGGCGTTGCCAAGGACGTTGTTTATATATTATATATTTTGAACGATAGCAATAGATCGATAGCAAAGTTAAAGCTAAGCGGGGGCGTTATAAATGCTAATGCCCACTTATAATGGTTGTTAAAACTTGGTTGTTAAAACTTGTTTATAGTTTGAATTGACCTGCTCGCAGGAGCGTGCTGGGTATGTCAGACCAGGCCAGGAAAAAGCTTTAGGTTCAGGCCACTTTAATTGCTATTTCAGTAATTGGGATGCGCCAAAGATCGATCTGCACTCTCACTTTTTGCAAAAACGTTCCTAATTGAAATGTACACAATGCATAAAGTAGCAATTAAAGAAACGTCTTACGTCATTAATTCCCTCCATATGGTTAAAATTTACAACTAGGCATTTATGTATATCGCGTTTGGCGGCAAATATGAAATTTCAAATTAGATTTTGTTAATCTAGCGTATATTAAGTGGCCTATATTACTGGCCAATTTATATATGTAAAAATATATGTTTAAAAATAACTTCAAATACTTAATTTGAAATAAATTTTGTCTATTTTATTATTAATTCAAAGTATGTATATTTAATTAAAGTAATGATTTTATTTTCAGTTTACTTTCAGCATTTTACCATCCAGTTAATCTTCCGATTTAATAATTTCATGATTTTCGCCACTCAAATAGCAGATAAAGATAGGTAATGTTTTTCCCTTTAGAAACATTTCAAAGGAAACAGTTTACAACTGTGACATTTAATGACGTATTAGTAACAAAATTAGATATTTGAGAAACTAAATGAGATGATAACAGCATTGATTTCATTCTCTGAATTATATGGAAAAATTGATCTTAGCTAGAATCCTACATTGATGATCTAGAGTTTTTCTTTTCTGATTTATATTTCACGTTCATATACGTAAAGTTATTTATTTTTCACTTGCACATTATTTTTTCAATCAATTTGTACAAGACAATAACAACCAGGGCATTATAAGCGGGAATTATCATTTAGAACGACCCGGTTAACTTTGCTATCGACGCCGACGTTACGTTCAAAATAAATATAAACGCCAATGGTAATGTCAACAATTATAAATTGCGACTAATTTGTTTACTCACCGTACGTATACTCGCCAAAAATAAAATCTTTATATGTTTTTAATTGACTTGGAGTAATTCATAAAATCTTTAGTTAGAAACTTGAACCAATCTTAAGTTTCAAATGAACCAGTTCAGTGACAATAATAGTTATTTATTTATTAAGGGCGTAAAGAGAGGCTGTTGTGACTGGAAGCGTTAATTCTAGGAAAAGGCTGTATGGCCATAAAAGTAAGTTACGCCCACTATACATACCATATTTTATCCACAGATTAAGTTTTTATCTCAAATCTATTATTGTGTAAAAACATAATTAATAAGTACGTAGATACATCAAGCTATGATCAAGATACATCATAGCTGTGCTTACACTTGAAGTACGTTACTATAGTAAATATTCCAAAATATTTAATTTCAGCTTATTTCCACTGTTGATAAGTTGACAAATTATATTAAGAACTAATAATTTTATTTTTTGTTTATTTTAATTTTATGAGAACTGGCAGCCTTTAATAAAACATTTATACATTAATTTTTAATGACTCGCCTCTCAATGGAGGCTTTTTCGCAAGAATTTTATTACATTATATAAAGTTCAAACATTATTTTGTTATGTATTTTATTAATCTGAAAATAAAAGGAACAGTTAGATTTGTGAAAGTGTATTGTTTCTTTTTATTACTTTACCAATTTTTAATTATCTATTTGATTTAATATGAAAGTTTTTTTATGTATTTAAATAATTTATTCGGAATTTTTCATTTGTTTTTATTAATAGCAAACATCTTCCCGGTGACGGCAGATCTGGTTAAGCTTTTCTGCAGTTTTCCTTAGCTGTGACACAAATGTGGGATTTGCGCTGTTCCATCTGTAAGTTGGCTGCAGCCGCACATAGGGCCTACGTAATAATAATAATCGCCCCCTCCCTCCCGCACAAGCTTATAGCTTCTGGGGCCTGGTTTCCAGGCTATGGGTTGTAGCAATTATTATTATTATTATCTTATTATTTGACTTAATTATAATGACTTAATATATTAAGAATAAATCAAGTTTTACAGGTAACGGCTCTGACATTTAATTGACGTTTTTTTATTGCCCGTCGGGCCATAAAGAGGCTCGTGGCCATAAACAGACGTTTATGTTTAGATGAGTCTAGCAATAATAGTCAAATTATTATGTATCTGTGCATAAAAGTAAATTATCCTGTGCAGCCTGTACAATTACTGAATTGAATTATTTGCATTGCCGTCAAAAAACCGGATGCTGATCCAATAACAAAAATATTGTTTAGAGGAAATTTAGCCACCTTTACATACCTGCCGAAATTTTAAATTTTTATTGGTCTGGAATATTTTACAACACAATAACACAGTATTACATTCTGGATCTTTTACTTTTCGAAATATTATTATCCTAACTTCCAGACCGCCGGGAAATGTCCCGGTATCCCGGTACGCCCCTGCCTGCACGGGCTCGGACCTGACTTTCGGGCCTAAGCCCGACCCGGCCTGTGGGTGGTGTTAAGATTCAACGTAACTCACGTTGGTAACTCAACGTAATTTCGAGCTTCGTAATTTCGAAATTTTAAGTCGGATCTCCTGGAGTTAATATTATTTCGGACATCTACGGGTTGGGCTATTTTAAAGGTAACTAAACTAAGTAACTAGTAATAAACTAAACTAAAACAATTTATCAGTAAACTAAAATAATTTATCTAATATATAAAAATTAGTTAGTAATGCATTTATATACTACAATATTTCAAAGTCGGGTTCAAGATTTATCGGGTCGGGTCGGGTCGGGTAAAACTAAGATTTGGCCCGTACAAGGCTCTAGTAGTCTAGTTTGTACAACAGAGGTATAAACAACAAATAAAGTGCAATTGAAAAATAAATAACTTTACATATGAACGTAAAATAGAAATCAGGAAAGAAAAGCTCTACGTCAGCAATGTTGGAGTCTAACTAAGATAAATTGTCTGTATTTTTATGCAATCGGACTGATACGTCCGGCAGAGAAACAAATTAATGGCGTTCTCATTCTTATTTAGATTGTCAAATGTATAATATGTGATGCGGAAAGCGAAAAGGGGCCTAAAGTCGGAAAATTCGATTTTGAGTTATTGACATCTTCGAAAAGTACGATAAAAAAGAAAAACTTTACAAAAAAAAAATGGCGCGGATATCTTAAAAATTACGGATTTTACAGCGTTTTAGAATTTTTATTTCAAAATGTGCTTTTTGTGGGAAATCGCGCACAAATTTTTCAAAATCGACCTTTCCCCATTAAATTAGGTTTTTATCCTATTTCCGGTCGGAAATGATTTCTTTTTATAATTTTGGTTGGTAAAAGAGATATCGTATCACAATTCATAAAAAATAAAAAACCATTATTTGACCCCAACCTGTTATTTTGCTTCTCCTGAAAATTCACGTATCCGACTTTAGGTCCCTTTTCGCTTTCCGCATCACATATAGTTGCAAAAACGTCATTGAATGCCACAGTTGTAAATTGTGCTTTCTTTGCAATGTGAGTAAAAGGAAAAATATTACCTAGCTTTATCTGCTATTCGAGTGGTGAAGTCATGAAATTATTTAGAATCGGGAAATTTACGTTATGGTACTAAAATTATAAGTAGAAACCTCGTACTGAGGGGCAAACCTCTATAATGATTTAGAACATAGGTTTTTTCTTATCAAAATGTGATCACTTCCTGTTAGTTTTTGAAAAAATCGAAAATGGTACTCACATTACATAAAAATACTAAAAAAGCAAAACAATTTTTTGTTTTTTATAAAATTTTTAAAAATGGGCCTATTTAAAATTTAAAATGCGATTTTCTCGAAAACTAGAAGAAAGCGACCACATATTGATCAGGAAAATGTGTTCTAAATTATTACAGCTATCCCCCATTACAAGGTTTCTAGTTATGTTAG
The DNA here is from genome assembly GCA_929113105.1 of Agrypnus murinus. NCBI lineage: Eukaryota > Metazoa > Arthropoda > Insecta > Coleoptera > Elateridae > Agrypnus > Agrypnus murinus. The sequence continues at coordinate 100,024,979 of OV816023.1, forward strand.
TTACACCCTGTATACGCTAAAAGTCAGAAGCATTAGACAGTAATACAGGCTCCTTAATATAGGCTAGATTTAAAAAAATCTGATTTGAAATTTCATATTTGGCACCAATGCGATACATGAATGCCGTTGTAAATTTGACTAACAATTTTAATCTTTAACCATTTCGAGGTGATTGATGACGTAAGCCTTTTCTTTAGTGATTGTTTCTTTATGCATTGTGTAGCTATAAACTCCGTTACCTTAGAGATTGGTACACCTCGTCATCATGCGCACAAACGAATTTGTGGCTGTGTACTTTCGTTGCCTAGTAACAACATGTTTCTGAACAGCTGAAATAAATTCAGAGGCGTCGGCGTCGGTTTGTTTGTTGGAGTAGTATTTTTATATCTGCGTTATATCAGTGTGTGCTAAATTCTTATTCTTTGCACCGCTTTGTAGTTAATAGGTAGTTTTAGCGTATTTAGTCGTTAATTATTCAGACAAGAACATCTAAGCTGATACGCCACTGGCAACAGCTGAACTGTGTCCGCCATAATCGCGCAGAATTGATGACGTGTCACTCTCTCTAAGGTAATGGAGTTTAGCTATACATTTGAATTAGGTACGTTTTTGCAAAAAAAGTATCTACACCTAAGTAAAAATTTAATGTCTAGTGGGTAAGATCTATACTAAGATGTACGTTACGTCACAGGTTTATGATTCAAGTTTGGTATAACGGTTGCTACGATTAGCAAGTCAAAGGAAAAAAAAATTAATCATCGCAACGATGTTATACAGATTTCGAATCATCTATGACATAACCTCAAAAATTAGATATTCAGCATCTAATTAGTCAGTATACAATAATTAATAGGTATTGTAAAATGGAAAACGCCTAATTAATAAAAAATATAGCGCGCATTTTGACATTAATTTTGGGAGAAAAATAATAATAATTTTACTGAAATAGCAATGAAAGGGGCCTGAACCTAAGTTTTTTCCTGGCCTGGTCTGACATACCCAGTACGCACCTGTATCGCGCTTTATGTAAGAAACAATTGATAGGTAATTGATGTGGGGAGACAATTGAAGGTGTATATGCCAGCCTCAAAATATTATGGAGCTAGGCTCGGCTATTGCAAAATCCGGTCCTGGTCTATCGTTCCAGGCACAAAGTGCCTGTAAGATGAATGGGCGGTGCCACAACAGTGCTGCAAGTATGTGTGTATGAGTTTACTATTCGTAACTTATACTATCTGAAATCATATAGTGTGAAAAACAAATGTGTGCACCGATTAAACGTTAAAGAATTTTCTGTTTAATTTTTAAATTCATTTGTTTCACTTATAGTTAGTTAACTAATGAGCTTTAGATTGCAGATAAGTTTTCTCTGGATCTCTCAACTTTTATTGTTATATCTTAAATCTTAAGAATTAAAAGAATATTTAGGAACACCTGTAAAGATGTTTGTATTTTGGTAAATCGATTATGTATTACTCATAAAAGTTATTTTAAGTCACCTTTTGTTAGCAAAGAATAAGAGTATTTTGCGTCTAGTTGAAATCTCTTACGAAATTTAATAACCTTATGCTTACACAACAAAACAATTCGACACAACACCTTCGTACTTTTTTATAATAAAAGAATACTGTAATACATCTTTTAATCAACAAGTTATTTATTTTATTAGAATAAATAATCTGCAAACACAACAGCAGCACGCTAGCACGTATATGTATGGGCGTATTTACCGTATAAATATGCAATTACTATTGTTTTCTTCTAACTAACCAAATGCTATTGTTTGTAAAAACCAAAACAAAGATTAATGAGCTGAGACTAATCGGGCACAAAATATAATTTATCATTTACGAAAAATGGCTGTATTAAAAAAAACATTATCTGTTCATCTTCAATAATCCACAATCGACATCCATTCATCATATATTGGAAATGACGAGCCGAATGGAGACAAACGCATACCAATACGCCCATAGCTAACAGAGGAAATAATCTTATTATAGTTATAATGCTTAGTCGTTTGAAGCATGGCGAAGACCGGACTTCAAACAAAAAGTTACAATCTTCGTTACTTTACTATTGAGTCGGCCACAATCGGCGAACAAGCCAAATGGAACAAGAAAGGCGCAACCAAACGCTACTATAAAAAATCGCAACAATAGTGATAAATAAAATGGATAACAACAATGCGCAGCTGATAACAGCTATAATTAGTTATATTTGAGCAATAAGAGGTTTGGAAAGTAACGTAATCGAATCCACCTAATAGAAACAAAACAACTGCCATCGTCATTTTCTCATGGTATTGATGGAATTGACTAATATCCTAGTCGAATAGAAAACACATCGCAATGGATTTTTTTACTAGTGCTAGTGCTAGATTATAGTGCTGTAGAGTAATTGGGTGCTATGGGAGAGAAAATTGGCCTTCGAAGGTTGTACGAATGTAATGCATAAATGAGATGTGTAATTGATGATGGTTAATGCTTTCACATTTCAGATTTTCACTAGCAGAATCAGATTTTTCGGTCGGATACACTGCCCAAATAATTCGTAACGTCATTTACTTATACTGTAATTCAATATCGCACTCTTCAAGGACATTCGAATAACAAAGGCTTGCGTTGCCACTTCCCATGTCGAAATTGATAAGCCTAAAAAAATTAAAAACAAATACGGAAGAAGAAAAATAATTTATACTATTTCGTTAGTATACTAAGGAACATTTTTATGACAAGGTGATACATTGGTGACGGATAGATGTCTGAAGATTTATTAGAAATATCGAGGTGTTGTTTTGGGTTGTTTTTCTGGTAATCTTCCTTCCAAACTTCCCAACATCATCTATTAGACATCGAATAATCATTACTTACGATAAAATCATGCGCAACTACAATTGGTTAGACATCTTAGAATTGAAGATTACTCCGTTTGACCTAACGTCAAAAAATTCGACTTTGGTGGTCTTTGACTGGCAAATAGTAGATTGATCGGAAATCAGATGCAACTCCTTGTGAGGTATGTGATGCAAAAGATTGTCTTCCACTTCCACCCCTCTTGATAATTACGCAAACCAAGGGTATCTAGCTGATGAATTTCCAGCCCAGACAAGATCGATTGGTAATTGACGGAAATCTCGGAGGCATGATACATCCGTTACAAAAGTGGAGTATCATCTTTATTCAATCAGATAACGCAATCTTTTAATTAAAATCTAAATAGTAAGTCGACAATGTCGACACTAACATCAAAGAAAAATTAACTATGCGCCAAAAATCACAATAGTAAATTTCTCAGCAATGTTCATTGCTCTTTTTGAACTTATCGTACGTGGCAATTTATTTACATTAAAAACATTCATAAGTGACATAAGTACATTATTTCTCCCGATATATTCTTGCAATCTCATCTCAAATATTTTCATATATCCTCGGTCTAAAAATCGAAGTAACAGATTAACTAGAATCAAATCCAACATAAACCGTTTGAATAGCGATATAGTTATGTTATTGTTATGTTATAAATGTTAATCGTAATTAACATTGCCAAACCACTGAAGTAATACATTACTTGTGCGTGATATAGGGCGGTATTATTTTTAACGACAACCACACAAAGATGTCTCATTGATATTTCATACAGATTGATATCTCATGACCACATGATATGTGGTTGTCGAGACCGACTGCGTAACGTGCCCATCTGACAGCACGGCGAAGTGCATTGAGGCTTAAAATAAAAAATCATTTCAAAAATAATTTTATTGGATAAACATGTTCAGAAACTGAGGTGACCAAACTGAGGCAGATAATGAAGGAAACAACCAGCAGGAGGACCAGTAAGAATTCAGCAAGACTTTGCCAAAATATCAAACTAAGGATAAAACCAAACAACGCAAAACATAGACAGAAACTTTTTATTTCAAAAAAGACAAAACGGAAGGTAAAAACTTATAGTCAATGAAGTTACCTATGGTTTTGTGCAAACCTACCCATTACCTTTCGAGGAAATAAAATATTTTTCCAAATTTAAATAAACTTTTTAAATTTCGAAATCACATGTTCCAAGTCCCTTTTTGTCAGAGAGGATAACCTTTCCTGGCCCGTAATTGATCCAGTAACCTGTTATTACCGTCTCATTGCCTAATGTTGTTAGAGTCTAATTTGACAAGATTCAAATTTATAGAAAATGACATTTTAAAGATACAGCTGTTCAAAGGTGTTGCAAAATCTTCCTTTTGATGATGTTCAAAAACTCGTAGAAATATTATTAGGGAAAATTGCAATAACCTATTTTCCATTTTTTTATTCTCTTCGTAAGTGTATTCATCATCCAAATTTATAGATTTTTTGATGGCGTTTTATAGATATTGTTGTACCGTAAAATTAAGGTAAATAATGTTAAATTCCAGTTCAATAGCTTCAAAATAAAATTCAAAAGTCTCTAGCTATTATTGTCGCATTTTTAAAAGTGTGCCAGTTTTACAAACGATGCAGCTCAAGAATAGAAGTCATTTGAGGTTGTTTTATATCCACTGCAATTTTTTTCAAAACAATTGGAGATGGTCAATTGGAAAATCTTATTATCAGTTGACTTATTTGAACTGGAAGGGGTCTAGATCAATTTAGTCAATACCACTAAATAACTGAGCATGTTAATAGTTGTGAATGGTAAATGCCATTGCAAAGCATTTTACCATAAGATAACTCTAAATATATAATTTGTGCAGCTTGTGCCATTCGTTTGTCCACTCCGATATTCAATTTTTAAGAGAAAATAATTCAGAATTTTGGGTATGTGCAGAGTTGATAGTTGACAAATTCATTATCTTACATAATACGACTATATATCGTTGAATTGCCTTGCAACAGCTTATTCGATGAAGAATCTATCAATTTCTCTTTGCATATTTCCTTTCCTAATTAGAACATAAGGAGTATAAAATGTTTCTATTAGACTTCCATGCTGCATCGTGCGGTACATACGTTGTATCGCGACTGCTCTCACTGTTTCGTATGCACCGCACGCTGCTGCATTCATGTTAAGTTTTAAGAAAGTAGCAAACTGGGAAGTTTTCAGTTGTAGGAAAGCCAGTCATAGTAGTGACTGCTAAGTCCCCGTCCGTCGAACCGTTATTGTTTACCGTTAATGCACTTCTGTTGTCATTTTATTATCAAAGAATCTAAACATATATTATTATTATGACTCCAGAACACCTCTAGGAACATGCCACACACAGTTTTTCGAAAGTGTTACTTTTGACCCACGGTTGCTTCTTAGGGGAGGGGAGATAGCCAGACGTCAAACTTGATCTTGAGTGGTGGTCTCCAGGGTCGATTACATATACAGGGTATAACAATACAATTAGAAATCTGGTAATGGGGACCCCCCCCAATTACAACTACCCAGTTGTAATGATTTAGAGCATATTTTCGTGATTAACATGTGGTCGCTTCCTGCTAGTTTTCAAGAAAATCGCATTTTAAATTTTAAGTACTCCCATTGTACTTAACCACATTGTACCATATTAAAAATACGAAACAAGCAGAAACATATTTTTGCGATTTTCTCGAAAACTAGCAGGAAGCGATGATATGTTGATACTGAAAATATGTACTAAATCACTACCCCCCCCTCCTCCATTACGAGGTTTCTAGTTATATTAGTTACACTCTGTAGTTCCGTTTTCACTTTTTTTCTAGAATTAAATCCAGCCATTTTTAAAGAAAGATTAGTCTATAACTTTATCGTCAGCAGTCAGAAGTACCATAAGATAATTGAACTTACTGATGTTTGAAAGATCAGAAACAAAGCATAATTTGTCTAAATTAAAGAAAAACAAAACCACATCTTTTAACGTGTTAAACGGTTTACTTTACGTTAACTGGATTCGTCTTCTGTAGACTTAAGCTGTAGATAATCGTTACTTAAATATTTTTTTTAAATTAAACACGTAACTTTAATAGGTAAATGTTACTTCTTTCTCAATCCAGATGTAATGCTGGAGGGGGGAGGCAACACGATCTTGGCGAATATGCTGTTGCAAGGCAGCGCGATACTATACTTTTACAACTAATTAGAAAAACAATAATTGCGATTTTTGTAGCTCCAAATTAACCATCTCAGGAGTGGACATAAATTATTATGTGTGGAAGGTTTGAAAAGATTAGCGATAGCAATGAACTTAAACCTTCTTCATGTACAACTTACAAAAACAAAATTAAATTCGATTGATCTAATTGAAGTCATTGATAATACACTTTTTTATATTTTATATAGCAATTGTAACATTTCCTGGGGTAGTCTTTCATGGAATCCATAAAAGCAGAAACAAGATAAACTTGAAGGTTATATGTATAACAATAAACTTTTGTAAATATGATGCGAAGCAAGTGAATCATGCATGATAAAGAAGAAATTAAACATACATCGTTATGTAGGGCACACACGGTCGTCTGCGACCACATCCCCGACCACGTCCACGTGGTCCAGATAATGACGAAATATTTACATTTGCTATAATTTATTACATAAACAACTTGGGCTTCAAGCTAGTGGGTATAATAAAATTATAAGTATCGTATTTCTTTTAAGTATCGTAATTAATTCTTCGTAAGTATCGGCGTGGTCAGGGAAGTGGTCACGGACGACCGTGTGTGCTCTACATGACATTCTACAATCTCATATCCATTTGAAATCTCTAAACAGCATCTTTTTGTAAATTCAAAGTACATAAGGTTTAGAAGAAATCTTTTTATACTTTAGGGTTTGTCGCCACAACTACTTTTTTGGTTATGATAATAATAATAATAACGACTACTACCTATAACCTAAAAATCAGGTCCCAGAAGCTAGGAAGCTTGTGCGGGAGGGAGGGGCGATTATTATTATGCAGAGCCATCGTACGGCTGCAGCAGACTTACAGATATTATAGCACAAATCTCACATTTGTGTTACAGCTAAGGAAAAGGTACTTTTATATGTTTCATAACTGCTACAAAATTTTTAGCAACTTCGGTAATTCACATAATTTACAGTTCCGATTTAATCTATAGTGTTAGTTAGCATGCTTGGTATGCTTCTACCGTCAACAATTTCAAATTTTGCTAGCAAACTATGATAATTGTAAACAAATAATATATATTTTATTACCTTCAATTCTTCGGCAATGGACCAATCTACAGATATGTCTAAGTCTCTATGCTGCTATAGTTACAAAGACACAAACTGACTTCGCACAAGCTAACTTCACATATGGAACTGAACTGTTCTATTGCCGCAGTTACACTGGCCACGCAAAAGGCATTATTGTACAAGTCTACATATAAAGACAATGTTGAAATGTAATACGTGTTTTCTATCCTTGTCTTCTTATCCTTCAAGAAGTGGGACACAACTAATAAGCAATAAATATTGTAAAATCTTAAGGTTGCAGTAAACATTTATGTGCAGTAAAAAAATTCAGTGATGTTGGGAAATCTCGGTAGATATAAAATCTACTCCCAATAAATTGTCCTTCTTCATTGTTTTATTTCCGCTTTTAAGAACATCATAAATATTGACAATTATTTTTTATATTTTACGATATGCCTTGCTTTAATTAAGTCTTAGCTAACGGATAGTTTAGATAAGATATATGAAACATTTCTTTTTATTAAACAGAAAAAGAATTAAGACCTACAGGTCTTAGAACAGTGTCTGAACCAGTTGGTGGTTGACTATTTTATTTGATCTTCATCTACAGTTAGTTTCTGTGGATCAGATCGTTCTCAACTCCGGGATATTTCGTTATTAACTTATTGTACTTTTATATCTTCCATGTTTCCATCCAAAAAATAACAGAAAAGTAACTAGTCACCAAAAACAGACTATGAGCTGTTGTAATACAATATGTTACTTAGGTAAGAGAAAAACGCATTTGTTAACAGTTAACGCAAAATAGTTAGTTGATATATTTTCCAAGATTTCCAAAAAAGGTTGGAAGCAAGGGAGAAACAAAAATTCAATAGTCTAAAGTTCAAACTTCAAAAAACAAATGCGTTGACAGATTGATTATAGTATTGGCTTAATAGTATTGATATATCGGGTTTCAAATACAAATTCAAATCGGAAAACGTCCGCATCGAAAAAAGTAACGATACAAATGAAGGAAGAATTTGCTTTGCATCTATTGCTCCATGGACATGATGCCCATAATTTTTCAGAACAGTGACAAAACCAAGACTAACGCTAGTGTTAATCTTGATTTAGTCTTTCGAAGCACTGGGCCCAATTGGGGGAAAACTGGGGAAACGACTGTTATAAAATACTGCGATTTAACCACAGTTCACTAATCTATAATATGTGCTTTGTATGTTACTATTTTTGCTTCCGCAATCTGTTTGTAACAGTGGCGTGCGGTCCATGGAAGCAATGCTTGCCTTGAGAATTTATTAAAAATAAAAACATTGCTAACAAAAATACTTTTGTAAAATTATGGTTATCGTTTATTTAAATTGAAATATTTATCAAGTTAAAGCTCAATATTAACTCTGTACAGCAAAAAGTATAATTATTTAGAGCACTATTTTAAATTAGGCTCATTAAACTTGCACGGAAAGGTAATACCGATTCAAATGTGATACATACACTTCATATAAGCACTGCTTACAAATGCTCTTCTCTTAACCTTGGCGTGAATCAGCGAGCGCGGGGTGTTATAATAGACGGATGCTGTTTGGCTGGTTAACATTGTTTGGTCGTAATTTTTATTGTGCTTCGTTCCCAAGTGTTTATTTATTATAATTTGGTTATTTGTTCGATTTAGTGTTACTTAAGTAATGTAAATCTGCGAATGAGACTGTATTTTGTCGCATTTTATTATTTTAATTTATAAGTTGTATTTTTTTAAAGACAAATAGTTCTATTTAGTTTGCCTGTATGCAAATTTAAAATTGCATTATCGTCACGACTGCAAATTCAACTGCTTCGGTGAAAGGTTCGAGCACCTTCGATATAGCCGAATCGGGATGATTTTTTGTTCAATTTGTAAATTATTAATAAGGAATTTTTCGCATACAGTTTTGGAGAGAAATTACAAATTATTAAGAAAGGCAGATCAAAACCAGATCTTTCAAATTTAACAACAAAGATTAAAACCTGTACCGGTATTTTGCTAAGACCGGAAAATTGATACGTAGTCAGGATCGGATTGGCACTCAAAAATTTACCGGGGAAGTAGAGTTGGTACCGGCCCACTGGGGGTCTGGGGAGGACACCCCCCCCGAAGACGGACCGCCCCGCAAAATTTTGTAAATTTCTAAATGTTCTTGAGAAAGTTGGCTTCTTATTCTAGTTTTTATAAGTTTCAGGATCGAAAAACGCCGTTCGTATGATACTTGTGAGACGGAGAGGGTGAGCAAATATTTGTACGCAAGAGTTATCAACTTGTAGGTACTGGTAAATAAGTTGTATTTCAGCAAGACATTGTAACAGCAAAGAGGACAATTTTTGCAAGATGCACAGGACTCGACGGTGAAAGTTTCGTCTAACTCATTAAATTCGGCATTTGCTTCATCTATTTCAGCGTTTTTCTTTACTTCGTAAAAATCTGTTGTTAACTTTAAACTGTCCCAGTTTGAAACAAAATTTGCCAATTCAGAGCGAAGATTCTCAGCCGTTGCGTTACTGTCGAATTTCACTAGTACCTTGCTCAGTTCATCCATGACTGGTGCCTCAAGTCTCTCCAGATTTGTTTTTATCTCATTGAAATTTTTTGGGCTGAGAAAAGATAGGTCGCAGTAAAAAAAATTTTTGGAGAATCGTCTGGTTATACTCTCTACGGCAGTATCTAAAATTAAATTATGAACATTGCATTCATAAGCTCTGAGAGGATCTGTTATCACTTCGTCCATGGCTTCCTCGCCAGGTATAATTTTCTTCTTTCGACCTGCTTTGCGAGGTAGCTCTTCTTCCACACATAAATCTAGATTACTGTTTTCTAGTTTCACGTTCATCAGCTGGACAAACTCATCAGTTTGCCTTTGAATGGATTGAAAGTCACGGCTGTGTTCCCGTAATTTATCTCGGGTCGAACAGATCAAGCTATGAGCTTTCAAAATATCCAGCCCTGAGGTTTGAAGGTAATCTGACAAGGGAGTAGTTTCTTCGAAAATCCGCAAATAAATGTGTGCAGTTAAAACAGTTTGATATTCTAATAACGATTTTAAGAAGCCATTAGCTCGAGCTCGCATATGAGTAGTTAAATTTGTTGAGTCTAAATTAGTTTGTAAAGTTAAAATCACTTGAACGTATAAAGCTTCATCCTTATTTGAAAAAGCACCAAACACTTTTTTTATAGCAGAATGTTTCGACCACCATCTGGTGGCACCAATAGTACCAAGTCTTTTGTGATGGGGTCTTTTGCTAATTATATCATCCCAGATATCTGACCGCTGATACGAATCACGCACAAACACAGCAACGTCATTTATCAGCGAGAAGAGAGAGGCGGCCGGAACTGTGACACTCGTTGAATCGGAAATTACTAAATTTAAAACATGTGCATAACACCACACATGAAATTGACCAGGAGATTCCTTATTTAACCAAGCATTCAGACCTTGATACTCGCCTTGCATATTCGCTGCCCCATCTGTTGCATTACCGATGCACTTGGATAAATCAATATTGCACTCTTTCATAACGCTAATTAAGCTTACAAAGATTTTCTCCAGTCCCGGATTTACTCTGTTTGACAGCAATTACTCTTTCATACACTTTATCAGTAACATATCGAATCACAATCGAGCACTGGTCCTTCGAGCTAACATCTTGAGTGGTATCTATTTGAACCGTAGACATACCGCTTGAAGTTACGTCTTCCGCAATTTTAGCTTTAATTAATTCCCCAATTGTCACTACAATGTAATTAACGGATGTTTTGGAAATTAAAGTCACTAGATCAGTTCTAAAAAATTCCCATGATCGACGTTTTCATTTTCTAAGGTGTAAGCTGCTTCAGCTTTTCCTCGGTAACTTAAACATCTTCTCCCAATGAATTTCACGATGTCAATAATTCGCTCCATTACTTCTCTCCTTTTTTTAACTTGCTCAACTCTCAGGGACAATTGACTGCGAGCAACTAAGTGTTTGATATTTACTTTCTTCAAATCCAATAAATATGCCTGGGCACATGACACGTGTGACTTAGACTTTTCGTGATCCTGAATTCTTTGATGAAAATGATTTCTATCAGAACAGCCCCTGATAAAAATACTGTAATCTGAAGATTTAACAAATGCTAAACAAGCGCTACAAAATAATGCCTTGCTTTCTTCGTCGTATGATAACCATCGACGATTCACATCTCCTTCCGGCTGAAATGCACTTTGAAGAACAGGATCTTTGGAGCTTTGTCGTGGATGAAATTTGAAAAAAGAAGTTAAATCATCTGACCCCGGTCGTTTAAAATAATTGGAATAATCTTCCGCTTTCGCAAGTAGAGTTTCATCCGTAGGTTGATCATCAGGGGCAATTTTTTCCTCAAAATCTTCTTCAGGTATTTGAGTTGTTGCTGTATATTCTTGTATAAAAGCACCCATTGTTTCACATTCAGTGGTATTCTCCGGATCATGATCATCTGAAACAGCTGCCTTGTCAGTTTCCCTGGTAGATTCAGGATCAATTTTTCCGATATTTGGCAGCGCTGCTTTCTAATAATTTACGTTTTTTCTCTACGTTTTTTCTCTCTCAATTTTTCCGCTCCACCTTTCCTTTTTTTCCTTTCGTTATCGACCATTATTGAAAACTAAAAGGAAATGGGGATTCACAAGTTCACTTCGAAGAATCACTGCCCGTTTAGCACCGACCGCAAAAAAACGACCAAAATCAAAACGTATTTAATAATAATTTCACATGAACATAAATATATTTCCTCTGCACATGTAATCGCACGTCCGCACACATCACAAAAACTAATTAAACTAATATGAAGGCCCTCTTAAGTCATTGGGGTCTATTTGGGTTATTTAACATTTTAATAGTCAAAAATAAAAGAAATTAATTTCTCAAAACGTTTGTTTAAAATACTTATCGTTACCGAGAAAAACGCGTGTAAAGTGTGAAACCTGAACCAGGAACGAAATCCATGCGCTCACATTCTACGTTATTATCAGGGATGTTATGTCTATTACCATTGTAACATGAGTTTTGATTATATTCTGTGGCCGAAGTTCGTATAAAATTATAACGCGCGGATGTTGATATTGATATCATGAACAAAAAAAAAATTAAGTTAACGTATATGCACTGGTAGTAGTATATGTATTAGTATATTTGTCGTAGTTATTATAGTAAGAAGGGTTTATCTCGAGCAAGAGCACGTAATCATGGTAAAGCATGCCAATTTTGTTACCTTAAAATGGGACATACACGGTTATCCCCGACGACGTCGGCGAAAACGTCGTCGACGACGTCGGGGACAAGGTCGAAATAATGAGGTAATGTTTACATTTACTGTAATTTAATGCATAAACAACTTGTAACTTCCAGCTGGACTGTTATAATAAAACTAGGTTGTAATACCTGCTACGCGGGTATAAAGTTTTGTTTATACAGTACCAGAAAACTTTAGGAAACATCTAAAAATGACTTTAGAATATTTTAGAAACCATTAAAAACGTAAATAAAAAAAAGCAAAAAATAACGTCCCAGCCAGGGTTCGAAACCCCAATAGAGTCACGCCAAGAAAGAAAGAATATAGAGAATCAACGTATATATTTCTTGGATTATGAATATCGTATTTCTTTAAAACATCAAAATGAAAAGAAGCATTATTGATAATAATCATTCATAATAAAATGTGTACTGAATCTCTTTCTTTATTTAGACGTATTTCGAAATAGCTTATGCAATTAACAAAAGTCTTCATAAACGTAATAACCTTGACGTCACCTTTCGGTGGAATTACAAATCAATCTTTTATTATGAAACGAAAACTTTAGTTTTTTTTTATTTCATTGTTAATTTAGTTCAAAAATGGATAAAATTAATTAACGCAGGATTTAGGATTCCGAGTTCCAGTGTGCAAACGATGTACAATTTTCCGAAACCAAAAGGAAGATTATCACTTACCAAAGGACAATGGTAAAAATCTGCTGATTGTTATCATATCTGTCATCTTTTATTAATAGTAGTAAAAGCATTTCCTACATTTTATAAGTTGGCTAAATAATACCTACTGTAGTTTCAACATTTATAAAATATTGTACATAAATAAAATTAATCTTTCAAAAAGTATAAAATTCTCAGTATGTACTTATTTCCTATTATACAAGAAAATAGATGGCATCAAGTGTTCAGGTGACAATTATTAGTAGTACAGATTGTAATTATCTTCCAAGGTTATCAGATTCTGACCCATATTGTAAACATGATTTGTAAAATTAAGAATCAGTTTACATCAAATTCGGTTGAATTTATTAAACGGTCTCTACAAATGCAACAAAATATTTATTTTACTAGAATCAGCACATTCTTGATGAACAACGAAAAAAATGATATTTGATACCTATATAATAATTTGTCCATTGACCTCTCCTATACCAAAATCAGCAGATTTTTACCAGTGTTCTTTTACGGAAAGTCCTTTATAGGAAATTATTGTACATCGTTTGCGCACCAGAACTCAGAATCCTAAATCCTGCGTTAATTTTTAAACTAAATTAAGAATGAAATAAATAAAAAACAAAAGAGTTGATTTGTAATTCTACCGATGGATATCAATATTATTCCGCTTATGAAAAGTTTTGTTAATTGCATAAGCTATTTCGAAATACTTTAAAGAAAGAGATTCAGTACGCATTTTATTATGCTCAAAAATGCTTTCTTTCAGTTTGATGCATTAAAGAAATACGATATTCATAATTTTATTATAGCAGTCCAGCTTGGAAGTAGAAGTTGTCTATGCATTAAATTACAGTAAATGTAAACATTACCTCATTATTTCGACCTTGTCCCCGACGACGTTTTCGCCGACGTCGTCGGGGAAGACCGTGTATGTCCAACATAAGGAAGTTTTCGAACATGTCTGTAGTCTTTGTTGGCATAAATGTCATAAGAAAGAGATCATTCAATGTGAGAATATTGACATTGGAAATATACTAGTTTGTGTAAAAAGATGTAAAGACACTTGATGAGTATTTAGATCGAATTTTTCATCTCTAAAAACCTTAAGAAAGATTTCGTTTAGTATTACATGGTACTTGAATATAACCTTACGCTGAAGTTAAGCAAATGCACATTGAACACATATTTTATCTAGGTCGTGAAAATAAGTATTGATGGGGTTAGACCTGGTAAAAGGAAAGTGAATGCTCTGTTACAGATGCCAGAGCCAAGAACCGTAAACCAAGTTCGACAATTTTTAGGCTTGTCTGGTTATTTTCCTAAATTTGTACAAATTATGCATCTATGGTAGAACCACTAACTCATTTGACTAAGAAAAGAGCTACTTGGATTTAGACTGCTCTATAACAAAGGGCATTTGTTCGAATACAAGAGTCGCTCACTAATGAACCGATTTTATCAATAGATGTTGAGCAATATTAATACAATTTGATGAAAACCCAAAACAACACTTAGTCTCTTATTTAATGACAAACGATACTATAATTCATACGAATTTGAAACGATGGCAGTGGTGGTATTAACACTAACGAGGTATTTTCGAGTTTATTTACATGGTATAGCATTTCAGTTAGTGACAGATTGCACATTTTCAAAGAATGACCATTACCCACAGACGGGCGTTGGTGATGGGAAATATTAGACTTTCCTTTTGACATTGAGTATATAAACGGAGCAATATTGTAAAGAATACCAATTCAATAACAAACTTTATAACAAAAAAAAAGATAATGGAAAAATAGCTTACGTAGTTTCAAAATGGCGAGAATGCAAAACTGTAGTCTCTGTCATAATAACGCTAGGTGTTGAGAAAACTAAAACGTAGTACAAAAGTAATGTAAACTCCATCCAATAAAAAAAGTGGCAATACCCTTTATTCACACCATACTCGTACTTATCCACTATGTTGGTCTATTTGAAAATAGTTAGATGAAAATGATAAATAGAAAGAAGAAACAGTTTTTATTAGTAATCGATGATTTCACAAAGTTTTGTATTTTAGAGCCTGTTCACAGAATTAAGTTAATTTATTTAATGAATTTGATTTATTTATTTGAAGTGTCTAATACAATTATTAGCAGCCAAGGAACAGCCAGACAAGAAATTACGAAATATGCTGAAGGTGAGTTGATTCTGCTTGCGAGGTAGCAATTGGTTTCAGTAAAACGCCGTTTACGGGATTGTTTCCAATCTCCAAAGTTCTTAACGATCGATTCGAAGTTAAAGACTTACGAGAAGGTCCTAGACGTGTCAGTCGAATAGTGGTTGCGTCAGATGATATCATAAAGTGGGCCATGTTTCAAGATAACATGTAAGTTAGATTTATTATCTCTTGCCATGTCTATGAGATCGACGGATCTCTCATCACGTTTACGAGATCGACGGATCTCTCATCACGTTTACAAGATCAACGGATCTCCCACCACGTTTACGAGATCAATGGATCTGTCGTGACGTTTACAAGCTCAACGGATTTGAAGAGATGAATGAAGCCCTCATCATGTTTACGAAAAATCGAAAATATCTCCATGACGTTAACGAGATCGTCGGATCTCTAACTCAGTTTACGAGATCAATGGATCTCTTGTTATGCAATGACGAACATGTTAATTCTCGCTTTGTTGCAGGTTCTTGCAGGTCCCATGTTTATGAGATCAACGGATCTCAAGAGATCGAACGATCTCTCATCATGTGTATGAGATCAACGGATCTCAAGAGATCGAAGGATCTCTCATCAGTTTACGAGATCAACGGGTCTCAAGAGATCAAAGGATCTCTCATCACATTTATGAGATCAACGGATCTCAAGAGATCGAAGGATCTCTCATCATGTTTATGAGATCGAAGGATCTCAAGAGATCGAAGGATCTCTCATCATGTTTATGAGATCGAAGGATCTCTCATCATGTTTATGAGATAGAAGGATCTCTCACCACGTTTATGAGATCGAAGGATCTCAAGAGATCGAAGAATCTCTCATCCTGTTTATGAGATCGAAGGATCTCAAGAGATCGACGGATCTCTCAACAAGTTAACGAGATCAACGGATCTCTAACTCAAGGATACGAGATCAACGAATCTCTTGTTATATCATGATATCATGATTGTTAATTCTGGTTTTGTTGCAGGTCTGTGCTACCTGAGGACAGGTAGCGACCTGTGTGTTCAGGATGGTCAAATGTAGGGATACGAGAATGAATAAGCACTTTATATTTCTACCATTGGTTATTTTTAATTCACGCTTACTAATGTTTGGTCTTGCCGGTTCGTTATATGAACCTATATTGTAATATGATATTTTTCTGTAAAACATGTGAAACGTTCTGATTTTATACATAACTTTTAAGGGTCGTAAATGCTTAATGATGCTGAACGTCTGCCATGTAACGGAAAGACGATTATTAAAAGAAAGGGAAGTTTTAGTTATTAGTTAACACTGGTCGAATTCGGTCCATGTATTGATACATTTTTATATTAAACATTAAAGATTGGATTATCGGCTTTTGATTTACCTGGCTAATTATCTTACATTATTTTTGTTCTCTTTTTTACTTATTTATTCTTTAGTTAAACGTTTCAAAGCAAAAAATATTAAGCGATTGTAAATTAATACCACAAAAAAGAGAGCCACCCACGGCTTCTTAAAAACGTTCGATCCCCTTCAAAATATCAATCAATTAACCAATGTTTTTCAAATTATATTTTTAAAATCAGAAAAAATCTTTTATTTTTGATTTACAGTGAAACTTTTTTTTAACGAACTTCTGTTTATGAAATTTTATAATTTTGTAATGTTTATTAATGTATGTATAATTCTTTATAGTGTTTATATTTTTTTTGCGAAGGCAGTCGACCGGCCCTCTGAACCGACCGGCCCACCGGGAATCTCCCCGGTATCCCCGCTGGCCAATCCGAACCTGTACGTAGTAGTAGTTTTTTTTAAATAAAGAATGATAGTCAACAAATTCCATAAGTATAAAGTGTAAAAGTGCTTCTTTGAAAAACTTTTAAGCTTAATAATTATAACACTGTTTTTTATTGTACCTAGCAGGGGCGGATCCAGAGAAGTATTTCGAGGGGGAAATCTTTGGAAAAATAATTGTTTTAATAAATAATAATTAAACAAACATTATTTGTTTCTATTCTATGTAAACTTATTTCTAAATTGGGGGGGGGGGATTATTCCCACCCCGTTAATCCGCGCCTGTACCTAGGTGTATTATAATTAAAATCGTGGTTGCTTCCCTAGCCTAAATTCTCACCGCACGCCACTGGTTTGTAACCAAATAATGCTATCCACAGTACATGCTAAGATATTGTGTAACACCTGAAACACACATAATTACTATTTGGCATCATTGGCTAAAGTTCTACCTTTAATTTTAAACTGCTACTGTTTTAAAAGTTACAACGTTGGCAATGAATAGCTTCTATGTCCACAAGTCTGTTTCTTACCTGTTTGCATGTTACATAAATCTTAGCTGCTCGTTTATATACCTTACAAATAGTAATAATAACCCATAACCTAAACCAAGGCCCCAGAAGCTATAAGCTTGTGCGGGAGGGAGGGGGCGATTATTATTATGTAGGCCCAATGTGCGGCTGCAGCCGACTTACAGATGGAAAACAGCGCAAATCCCACATTTGTGTCACAGCTAAGGAAAACTGCAGAAAACCTTAATCAGATCTGCCGGCGCCGGGAGTCGATCGCGGGCCGCTTGGGTGAAAGCCCGGCACGCCAGGCATTACACTACCAAGGCTGTTTTCAGTTTTATAGTGCAGGATTACATTAAAAAAACAAATAAAGATTTTTCGTTACATTTTTAAATCTTCGTTGGGCTTCCTTAATGAATTCATAAACAGGTAAGCAAAGTGATTGCTAGTTTTAAAATTTCGTTTAACATATACCAGATTCTTAGAATCTTGCTCTAGGTCTAGTACAAGCTTATAACACGTAGTTCTTAGCTTTTTATGGTTCTAGATTACCCATCTTATATTCAAGCTAGCAGCATAGTCTCATTCTATAGTTGTAAACAGTCGTGTACAACCTAAATTGGTTCCCAAAATATGTTTATCTGCTACAGCATGAAGACATCTTTGGGTAGATGTCTTAAACGCGCATCAGTAAAGTGCACAATTAGATACATAATTATGCTTAGCCACTAAATGAGTTTTCTAGATATACCCTTTTGGCCATACATATTGCTGATCTCTGTTACAATCTGTCAGAATCAAAAGTACCCCTTTAGCTCTTCAGTCGCCGCTAATAACATCTGATAAATGACTGAAAGGTCATTCGTGTATAGTGCGATCTATGCATTTCAAGTTTGCGGGATACCCCTGTATTGTTTAGACGATAATAAGTTTGAGGGAGAAACTGAAATTGGGAAAACCATTCCTTTCCGAAAGGACTATTTTAAAAGTGAAAGCTTAGCAGCTAGTACACATTGGCCGCAATTGGCTGTTGCTATAACCCAATTTCAGTGGGTGATAAGCACGTGATTGCGCATACATTCGACCCATCTGCGGCAATGATTTGTGATAACTAATTTCTTGAATTGTTTGTCAGAAATTAGCTCTGTAGATTCCTCTGTAAGGCGATAAGTGCATACAGAACAAAGAAACCCTATGCGCTAATTCGATTTTGAGATGATATACAAGCAAATTGTGCCTTAAAACGTTATGTAGAATATTAAGCAGTTACAGGGACTATATACTGTGTTCAAAACATAAATTATGTTTAATTTTGTGTGAATAAATATCTTTCTGGCTCTACGCTTCACTCTGGAGTAAAATGATGCTTACTAAATAAAGCCTGAGCATGAACAGACATGAGATTAAACCGGAATTTTAAAACGATTTTTCTGTCTCGAAATAGATATCATGGGGCCGTAATGACTTAGAATGTTGGTGTGTAAAATAAAATAAAATAATAAATAAATAAATACAATATTTATTTGGAATTGGAACATAGAATGCAGTAGTAGGTGTATTTAGCCCGTGTGAATTACTGTAGGAAAACCGTAATAAACATCGCAATTTACGAAATACGTTTTTACGATTACATACAGGGTGTCCATTTACCACTCCGTTCTTCGATTATAGGTTTATCGTTACCCAGATTATTTTGAATCTCATATAACAAAATTATAGCCAACTTCCATGCTCCTAAAGAGTAAAAAGTGTCCCATTTTATTTGAATTGCGATTTATTTAAAACTTATTAAAAATAAAGGTAGACTTATAGGTATCGGGATAAATAAAAATAAATACTCTATTGACACATATCATAACATACAGAGTATTCCATTTAAAAAAAAAAGCAAAAATTGAATTTGAAAATGTTGATATTTAAAATAATTATTTTACATAACAAAGTTTCGCATAAAATCGACAAAGGATAGCTTGAATATTAAATTTTAAATGAAGGGTTGATATTGACCAAAAATTCTTTAAAAATCTAATTTGGCAACGTCGTATATAAATGCAGAAAATATCTAGGGTTGAAGACATAATCTAAAGAGGCTTAATTTGAGACGAGGAAATATAGGTTGTTCTATTTAAAAAGATACACTTTTATGCGCCGCACTTTTTTGAGACACCCTGTATATGTGCCACTAATTTTAAAATGTTCCTTCTTTAACCTTAATAACATTCCCCCAATTGAATTTTTTATCTTGGTAACGATAAACCTATACTAATCGAATAGCGGAATACTAAATGTACACCCTGTATATCTTTCTGTAACAAACAGAAAGGACTACCTACGCTTCTCATTGTACAATCATGTATATTCTATAATTAATCTAGAAATTTAATTAAAATAACGGTTACTTTAGTAAAATATTTAAGGTACACCTACTTATTGGAATATGTTAAGAATATAGGAGCATTTTTTTCTCTTTACAGAGTTTCTTTGTGAACTGAAACATTATACTATATTGTTCATGTGTATAATAATAAGTTAAAACTCTCTATGAGATATTTTTTCTAAATATAGATTAGCTTTCTTCATAAAAAAATTAAAATGTCATAACATTTTTCATTTTTCTTAGCTTTATTTGTCAAGATAAAAAAATTGTTTCTTTTATTACTGTTGAAGAATACTTTTGATATTTCAGCTAGCTATGAACACATTTTTTCAAAACTCATATTTTATCGAATATTTGATATTAAAAAACCTGTTTCAGTTTCTTCCCCAGCAAAAACATTTCTTAAAGAAATAACTGTGAGAACATTAACGGCACACTGTACGCTATCTTTTATTATAACTAGTAGGTACACTTTCACAAATATTGTGTGACATTGTTGTCGGGCTACCGAACGACGGTTTGATATATGCTCCTCGTTATTAGCAGCATGTAATATGATGACGATCGGCAAGCCTCGGTGAACTGATCGTGGTTTGTCACTGTTGTGTGCGATATTCGAAGCTACCTTATCAACTTCGAAGTGTCGACAATCGAATGGTTATGCTGTACATTTTTATTATGCAGTGGTTATAATATAAAACGTATACTGTCGAATTGCATGAATTTTCTGTAGGTGAGAATTTATTGTTGTAACATTTTTACAAAATAGTTCATTATTCGCCTTATTCGAGACGGAAGCTTGTTTTTTAAATAATAATAATTTAAATTATTATTTAAAACTGCACGCTCCTCAAATTCTAACAAAAAGTAGCATATGAGTAATGAACAGTGGAAATAAAGTGGAATAAATAAAAAGTTTAAAGTATTTTGGAGAAAAATGTGTCCACGATTTATTCCCTTATAAAAACGGCATTTTTATGTGCACCGAAAAAGATGCAAGTAATTTTGCATGCTCGTATGTAAAAATTTACAACTATAAAATCAGCAAAAGTATTGTTCTTTTAAAGTAAAACTAATTTACATAAATGTCTGGTATTTCTAAAGGTGAATTAATAATGAATATTACAATAGAAAATGGTAATTTTAAGTAGGAAATCATTATTTTTTATTTATGTAAGTAAAAATACTAAGTAATTATGTAAAAAACAATATCGTAAGAAATTTACAATATAAATTGTGAATTTACTGTTAATTATGTATATTTACATGTAGAAACATGTAAAAGTTTCAGACCAGACTGATGACCGCGCATTATCTGCATGCCATTCTCGATTGTTTGCAAGTTGGCGTTGTATTAACAGAGGCAGCGTTCTTAAGCGTTTATCAAGATATGTAAAGTGCACGTGTTATTCCTACAATTTAATATAGTGTAGATGTATGTAGGAATAATTATCATTGCGTTCCGAATTGTTATCTATTTATTACGTTTCAATGTGGTCTTTGTCGTCAGATGTTTTATGCCATTCGAAAATATGATTTACATCAATACCTTCATAGAAATGGTGGATAGGCTCGGAGTAAAATCAATTTCTTTCTGCAGATTCGGCTGATGGAAGCAGCAAATATTACCCCTGTTGGAAAAACCAGGTCGTCGTAGGCGAAGGCTATATATATTACACAGTACAATTACATACATTTTGTAAAATTTTGAATAAAAGATATTTATTTCGACAAATAAGTGTTTTATTTCTCAACATAGTCTCCTTTTAGCTCGAAACATTTAGTCCAGTGTTTTTCCAATTTTTTTATTCCTTCCAAAATAATAGGTTTACTCAAGGCCCTCAAAATAGGCGTTTGTTTCAGTGATGACCTCTTCATTAGACCCAAATCTCTTACTGCCCAGTTATTTCTTCAGGTTTGGAAGCAGGAAATAGTCACAGGGGGCTAAATCTGGAGAGTATGGTGGATGGGATAGCAGTTCGTAGCCCAATTTATGGAGTTTTTTCCATGGTGACTACACACTTGTGCACCCGTGCATTGTCTTGATGGAACAGCACTTTCTTCGCCAACTGCAGTCGTTTCTGCATCAAATCAATATCGAATCTGTCCAAAAGCTCTGAATAATATTCGCCGGTGATCGTTTTACCCTTTTCAAGGTAATCGATGTGAATGACACCGCTTGCATCCCGAAAAACTGTGGCCATGACCTTGTTGGCCGACAGACCCTCCTTGGCCTTCTTTGGTGCGCGTTCACCCGGAGAAACCCACTGTCTTGATTGTTCCTTGGTCTCTGGTGTAGTGTGATGGATCCATGTTTCGTCTACGGTAACGAAACGCAGCAAAAACTTGTTCGGATTGCGGCTGAACATCGCCAAATACTCCTTTGAAGTGGTCAAACGGTTGCGCTTATGGTCGAGTGTGAGCAATTGCGGCACCCATCGCGCGGATAGCTTTTTCATGTCCAAATATTCATGTAAAATGTGATGTACCCGCTCAGTTGAGATGCCTACAGCCTCAGCCACCTCACGCACTTTCTGATTGTACTTTCTCTTTACCTCCTAGATTTTGTCTTTGTCGAACACCGACTCTTTCTTTTCCCCATCTGCGCATTCCGCCGGTCAAGCTGCATTTGACGGACAATACTTCTTCCGCCCCTACTATAAATATTGATTGACAACAGAATACAGGACAGGGATGTACTCTCTGTATTTAGCATGATCAACACCAACAAATGTACACCTCCCGAGATTTAGGAAAATTTCCCTACATCTGACAATACTGTTAACGGTACAGGGTAAAAAAGAAGCTGCGTACTGGTCTGAGATACCCGGAGATTTTAGAATTCTTGTCGAAACTTGAAATTGTTTACAGCTTTGGTACAAATTGTAAAACAGCTTACAAATTTTAATAACTTAAATGAGTTTGGATATACAGATGAGTTCCAGAACTAAGAAGATGGTATAATAATTCAATCGGCAACCTCAAGGGCGCGCGCTGAATGCAGTGGAGGATGGTCCTGCTGAAACCAGATGTTTTCTTCAGGCATGTGTGTAGGATGGGTACCTTAAGCAGTCGGTCCCAGTAACCACGCAAACATCTACCTGTGGTTGGCGTGCAGAATACACATCGCCATATACCTTACGTTATTATTAAACCTTGTAAATATAAAATACGAAAACCTTATAGGTTAGAAATAGACGGTCGCATTGAGAAATGCGGTGAAACTCGAAAATCTAGATATTTTCCAAGTGGCCCAGCACTGGTTGGACCGTCTCAAAAAAGGATATTTTTTGTGTGTTATGACCCCTATGTAGAGGTAGTTCGAAACTACTAATAATTTTTTTTTCTTGTGGTTTAAATATGGCAGCATATTTGTGTCGTGGTGAACGATATTTCGTGCAGTTTTTTAGCAGTTGATCGTAGAGACCTGTGGTAAAACCGTTGTATTACTCACACTTGGAACTACAATTTTAATCGCCCTGTATATCTTTTGGATGCGTATTTGAAAAGAGCAAAGTTTTCAGAATTGATATATGGTAACTGACATCCATGAAGAAAAATAAAAAGTAACTTTCTAAAATTTTTATTAATTAAATGTGCCACTATAAAATATAAGCGACGTTCTTATTTTGATGTTATATGAACGATTGTAATACACGCAGCGGTGTGCTACAAGTTGGCCGGACATCTAGAATTCATTCAAATTCGACAGATAGTACATTACCCTAATAACTGAGAGGAACTGAGATGGGCAATGGCTCTTATTAGTTTGATTTGGTTATAATAAAATGGTTAATAAACAAATCGGAGGTTTTTAGCACGGTCGCTCACGTCCGGGTACTTACGTCACGATATTGCGTCTGTCAGTCATTTTAATACATATCTTTATTAATGAATTATGTAGTCAATCAGTCTTTAAATATAAAAATCTAACAATTGTCAAATTTTCAAAACTAGACATTACTTTCATCTGCATAAACAGCAAGTGAGTTTATTTGTATTGATTAATATATTGGGAAAAATTATTTAAAATTAATTACTGTATTATAGAACATAAATAACACAGTGTAACCAATTTATGCCCTATAAATGAAATTACGTATCTTGTATTTTTTAACGAGGAATTGAACCTTGTCTATAAAAATGCTCCATCACCTATCGTTTTTGATATTGAGGTTCAGATGTAGCAATAATGCTGTTTTCGACCAACTTTGACGTTTTTTTTAAGTTTTGATTACGCATAAACCGAAGCCTACTGAAGTACATTCAACATGTACAACATTTAGGGACACTCTTCTACAATCAATCAAAATCATTATGAGATCTTAAACGTACATTCAGGAAATTAAGTACGTTTAACTTTCAGTGTTTCACAAGACAAGACTTCTTGTCTTCTACGACTACTTCTTGTCTCGTCTTGCAAACCAAGACAAGAAATTTAATAAACACTTGTCTTGCTTCATTCTTGCAGACAAAAATCTTGTCTTGTCTCGCAAGACTCTTGCATTTTCTTGTTTTGCATGTCTTCCGTAGAAATTTACGCTGGGACTTCCCCGTTTCTTGGTTTTCTGGAATTCTTACACTGTTGCGACTAGGGGATTTACTTGTTAATTAGCTGTGCCGTGCTGTTAATGAATCAACAACCTTATTGTCAGAAATCAGTCGGAATTCACGTGTCGTGTAGCCTGTAGCGTAAGTGTGGACTATAAAACGTAGTTATTTCCAGTAAAACATTTTTAAAATGGAGAAAATTAATATAAGTGAAACGGATTAGGAACCATTTGAAGATAGTAGCAATGAATATAGGCCAAGCAATGATGAAATAGAAATAGTCATTGATAAAAGCACCAATAAGAAGCCTAATAAAAAGCAAAAGATGCAGATTATTAAACCTGGTAGCAAGGAACAACATAATGCTACTCCGAGGTTAGTATTTTTTAAATTTTGGAAGTGACACGTAATACAAAATTTTTTCTTCCAACATAAGAAATTCGTGACAGTGTAACGTGATTCACATAGTTATTTTTAAAACGTTTAAAGCATAAAGCACACTGATCCGGCCGAAATCGGCCAGCATCGATCAGCATCCGTACGGAAAAATTCCGAAGACGGGTCTCATAAGCACACTTGACACTAGTCCCATGTTTTTGCTGACGGAGAATTTCGGAGAGTGATTAAGTACATATGTTCATGATAAACGGTTTATTAGTATTGTGTTACAAACACAGTTGTAAAAAAGGTAAAAATAAAACTACTATTTCCCATAATTTACCGTAGTGATTTTATTTATGTGCTTACTGGAGCAAAGTACATTCAAGACTGTTCTACACAATTAAATGCTCCTCTTTCACAAAGGGTAGTTACATAATTAATTATTCATAAACTTATTATCCAAATAAATGTATGACTTATCTGAACATGTAACAACTTTTAAAATGTAACTCATAACTATTGGCTAACTCAAGGGTATAACTCAAGGCTGGTAACTCAAGGCTGGTAACTCAAGGCTATTTGCCTTGCCTAAAAGGAAAGGAGAATTGAGGGATTTTAAGATAAATTAACCATCGAGTAAATTGATTAATTCATCAGTACTATTTGTATCAGAATCAGACTCTTCTGATTCGCTCGACTGTCCAAAAAATGGCTTTAATTGCTCCACAAAAACTGTTGCGTGGTATTTCCGGTAGCCCTTAAGACCTTTTAGAGCTGTTATTTCATATCTATCATTGCTCAAAACTTTTTAAATTTTGTAAGGTCCACCAAAACGCATTCCAGTTTTCCTATTTGTTTCTTTGTTTTCCGCACGTGCCCCTGAACATAGCACTAAGTCATCAGGTTTATACTTTTTACTGTCTTTTCTTTTTGTGTCAAAATTTTTTTTTATTCGCTGACTTTGTTTATTCACTGATGTTGTAGCTACGTTTTGATCCCTATCTCTATCTATTTCGTCTGCGTTGTCGTCTTCAAGATCGACTAGGATGTTTTTGTCGAACCCGAATATAAGTTTGTCTGCTAGTATTTTCTGCATTATTAATGCCTAGGATAATTTGTGGTAGTTTTTCGTACCATTCACATTCGTCAGTTATGCTGGTGTTAATAGCATCTAAAAGAGTACGGTTATAGCGTTTGACTTGTCCGTGGATCTTGGAGACGCTATAGTATTGAGAACATGTTTAATTCTGAATTGTATACAAAAGTCGCTAAATAGTTTTGATTTAAAGGCTTTACCCTGATCCGAAATAATCCTATCGGGTACCCCAAACATACTAAATAAATCTTTTAGATTATGAACTGCTTCCTTGGCGTTTGTGGTCTTAGTAGGTCTTGCGAATAGATATTTAGAAAAGGAATCAGTAATTACTAAAATGTACGAAAAACCAGAACTTTTGCAGAACGAACCTAAATGATCTATATGCCAGGTATCTAATGGTTTTGTTGGTTTTTGTAAGGGAAAAAGGAAGCTCTCTTTTTTTGCCGTATTTGCTGCGTTTAAAAGAACAATCAAGACATAACAAAACATATTTTTTTGATGGACCTCGTAATTCCCTGAAACCAAAACCTAGTTTTTATCAGTTTCTCACATTTATTTAGACCAAGGTGACCAATATCGTCATGGTATTTTCTCATCAACTAAATCTGGCAAACTTTGGAATAACAAGTTTATCTTTTTTATCAGTGGTTTTTCTATAAAGTCGATAATTCTTTTCTACGTAAATTTTTCCTAATTCCAGGTCAGAGTTTTCCTGATGTAACCGATTCTTTACCGCTATTATGTCTGGGTCTTGCATTTGAACGCAATATACCCAATCATCAAAGTTTATCTGAAGCACACTGGCATTGCCCACATTTCGGCTAAGAGCGTCTACGTGGGTCATCTTGGTATCTGGTCTGTGTTCTATTTCAAAATTGTAATCCTGTATGACTAGCCACACGTGGTACTAAATCTCTTTTGGTAAATGTTAGTCGTACCGCACTACAATCGGTCACAACTTTAAAGTGTATCCCTGATAGATAGATACGGAGTCGTTTTACTGATTCCACTATTGCTAGTGTCTCCAATTCGTAAGAGTGATATACACTCTCTTCTTTACTTGTTGCTCTACTATAGTACATTACAGGTTTAAGTCCATTGCTATGTTCTTGCATTAATATTCCAGGTATACCCTTCTGACTCGCGTCTGTGTGTAACTCAGTGGCTAATTTAGAATCGAAAATACTTAAGAACGGTCTGTTAGTAAGAATATCTTTAATTTCCTGAAAAGCCTCTTTTTGTGAATTACCCCATTTCCACGACGCACCTTTCTTGAGAAGTCGACTTATTGGATTAACTATAATAGCATGGTTTCTGACGAATTTTTTGAAATATTAACACAAACCTAAGAACTGCCTTACTTCATGTATGTTCTTCGGTTCAGGAAAGTTTTGAACCTCGTTAATTTTTTGTTTACCGATTTGATTCCGGATTCGCTTATTTCATATCCCAGAAATTCTATGTTAGTTTCGAAAAAACGAAATTTTTTAAGTTTAGTTTTTTTGCATCATGAAATTTCTGTAATACTATCCCTAGAATCGTAAAACCCTCTTCCGTTGAAGCACTTGGTATTAAAATATCATCCAGATATACTACTACTTTGTCATGACGTAACTGTCCTAAAATATTATTAAGAAGTCTTTGAAAGCATCCCGGTGCACTACAAACCCCAAAAGGCATTCTTAAGAATTCGAATTATTCATCTGTAGTTACAAAAGCTGTTTTATCAATGGAATTTTCAGATACAGGAATCTGATAATAACCCTGCGTCATGTCAAAG
The DNA here is from genome assembly GCA_929113105.1 of Agrypnus murinus. Classification (NCBI taxonomy): domain Eukaryota; kingdom Metazoa; phylum Arthropoda; class Insecta; order Coleoptera; family Elateridae; genus Agrypnus; species Agrypnus murinus. Next base: position 100,052,768 of record OV816023.1, read on the forward strand.
ACATGGAAATATTTAAAGCCCTTTAAACGTTATATCTGGTCTTCAATATTAGGTAAAAGATATCTGTCTTTAACTGTTACTTTATTTAATTTTCTGTAGTCGATAGCTGATCTATAATCACAACCTTTCTTTTTAACTAGAATCGCTGGACTTGCGTAACTCGATTTAGATTCTCTAATAATATTATTTTCTAAAAGATCATTAATTTTTTTTCTAATAATTTGTTTTCCTATTTTTGCAACTCTATAGGGTTTATAAAAGATTGGCTCGTTTGATAATAAATTTATTTCGAATTCTACAATATCCGTTATACCTAGTTCCGCGGTATTTGTAGCAAAGCAGGAGTTATATTTTTCCAACAGATGAAAGAGTGTTTGTGTGGTACTTTCGGAAATATTTTCGATATGGATTTCGTCTAATTGAAGTTTGGGCCGATTCAAAACTTTTTTCTTTTCCTATTGGAAACGTGAATCCTCTTGCTATAATCTGATTGCTGAAAAATTTTAATTCGCTACCGCCTATATTTGTAACAGCAACTGAAAACACGGGTTTGGTAACAAGCACCGTCGAAATCAGAAGCGTCCCTACGGTCGGTTAGCCGGGCGTATGCCCGGGGCCCCGAGAGCTAGTGGGGCCCCGCACCGATTTACTTTATTTTAATCAACAACACAATATATATCTTATGCGTTAATAAAATAGACTGAGAGACCGACATTTGATGCAAGCTTATACACAAAGCTAAAGCCTACTTTTAAAATGAAGCGCACCAAATTTCGAAAATAAAAAGGATTCTAACATTTCTCGAGACTACCCCAGTTTTATGGGTGAACGCCGTGTGCTCTGCTCCGTTCACCCATAAAACTGGCTGTCTCATCTACCCTATCCCTGGAACCTGGATACGGGGCATGGAAACATGACAGGGTCGTATGATACGTCCCTCATGCCTCCCTGGAGATGAAGCCGACGGGTAAGCACGTTTATCGCTCCGGTACTAGCCTGGAGAGTTAGTAGAGGATGGATAGTATCTCGCTCCCACCAGTCAGTTACTGGTAGCATTGTAAAGTGTAGGCAATGCGCGCTAATTGAGCGTAATCTCAATTCATGCCTCGGCATGTCTAAAAGGCGGGAAGGAACTCCCTAAAGTTCATAACTTAGTCACGTACATTTACCTATAAATACTATAACGTTGAAATTCACAACCCATCGTTTGTTTGATGGTCACTGTTTAAAACCAAGCTTCTCCGTTGTTTGGTTGTCACTGGTTTTCTCTTTCTTTCTGTTTATCGTAAAGTCATACCTGCGCGGTTAAGCGCTCCCTCGATAGTGCCGTTGATAGAACAAAATGGATGGTTTTGGAGTAGAAGTTGAATGTTCGAGATATGTTAGAAACTTGATTTTGGATATTAATTCGCTTTAGCAGAATAAATCTCACATTCAACAGAATGATCGCTTGATTAGTTATATGCGATCAATCGTCAAATTAGACGGATTACGTTCTGGTGCTAACCATTTAGGTAAATTCTTTTTGTTTGCTCCAATGTGCTAAAATCTTACAAAATGTCTTTTTATTTTAGGTAATATTATTTCCCTAGCCGTCACCTTGAGGGAATTGTATTGTAAAAGACCTTTCAGTTTATAGAAAGGTGAAAATCTTCAAATATTTAAAATTACTACAATATACAGGGTGATTTCTTTGTAGGTCTTTTTTTTGGGGTTTTGTTGTTCGTTGTCGTTTATTCTTGTTCCTGCCTCTCCGATCGTGGGCTTATTTAGAAGGTCCTTCCCCTTTGGGTCCGTACATGTACCGGGTCAGAACAAAACAACAGATATCGAAGGGTGAAGCGAAAACCCCTAAGCAAGGCTTTAAATAAAACAGCCGTGGGTCTTCGAATGGTGGGATGTTTGTCTAACCTTGTATGTATTCTGTGTCATTTTATTTATGTTTATATATATTATTAAATGTGTACAAATTTATTCATGCATGTTAATTTTAAGAACAACACGAGATCTCGAGTAGTGGAATTGTCTTAGGATAGGTTTAAGCCAACTGTGATACAAATCACCATTCACCGTTTTTTTTTATTAAACATTAAAAATTTTTGATCTGCACAATAGACAATAGTTACAATGAAAATATAGCCCTACTTAGAAAGTTTACATTTCACTACGTGTGTTTTATTTATTTATTATTTATTTGTATGATTTTAATATTGCTTTCCAGTTCGTCATTTGTAAGTATATATGTACGGTACGACCAAAATATTGGAAGTTGCCCATATTTTAGTAGAAGATCTATTTCTTCGTTTGTCTGATAAGCTTGAAGCTTTAGTAATAAGCATTGTTTTTAAACGAAGTGGCGCTTGTTTTATTTATCTTTTATATCTTGTATTACCCCGCCCCTCTCCGACTTATTGGGGGTTAGCCGGCAAAAACTAAAGCAGTGTTATTTGGATCAAGCTGATACTTCCAGCACAACTACATTTTGGTAGGTTAAGTATTTATTTATATATAACAATAGCCTTTGTGTTTCTGTAGGTTATAATACAATACTACGTCCTATTGTATAGTTAAAAGGTAGTTGGCTATAAGTTGCTGTAGAGAAGGACTAAATGATCCTTTTCGCAGACAGAAGCCTTACTTCTCGAGACTTCAAGATAAATAGTAGAGGCGCGTCATAGCATTTTGTTAACGGAAGTACCTACTAACAATAAAGTTGGTGCATTGTTTTAAATCTTCTATTACAGCTACCCCTCATTACGAGGTTTCTAGTTATAATTAGTTACACCCTGTATATTTATTTCTTATTTACTGGGGGCCCCACTCCATATTTGTGCCCGGGGCCTCAAAAGCCAAAGGACGGCGCTGGTCGAAATAGTGTAGTTATTATAGAATTTAGACGGGATAATTAATTGGTCTTTACATTTACTCTGTACTTTAATTTGTGATGTACTTTTGGGTGGAATTGTGACATTCTCAAGTGATCTAATATCAGATTTTTCCTTTTCGCTTTGCATTTCAATTTTAAGTAAGCTATTGACCTGAGAATTTATTTTTTTTAAAACAACTTTTTTGCCTGTAACTTGCATTTCTATCTGATCGTTGTTAATGACCGGCTGACCTATTATTATGTCTATTACTCCCATTTCAACATCGACAAAATAAACTATAGTGTCAATAACAAATGTATCGAATTGTAAAATTAGCGGAGCCTGTCCTTGAGGATACACACTCTGGTTTCCAAACCCGGTTATAAGTGTATCTGGCTTGCTTAGTTTAATTCCTAATTTCTCAACTAAACTTACTCTGCCCACGTTTATTTGGCTTCCAGTATCCAAATAACCTCGGCACCCTAAATTATTTACTGTTAATCTAATATAAAATTCGTTAACTTGCTTGTTAATATTTTTCACTGAGACGGACTTCAGCAACTAGTATTCCTCATGCAGATCTTCAACTTTTCCACAGTTTGAGCATTTCTTGTATTGAGTCTTATAAGTAGTATGATGTTGAGTGTTAGCGAAATTAGCTTTACTAACCGGTAGATTATTTTGAGTGTTAATGTTTTCAGGACGAAACCAACATTTTCTTGCAGGGCATTCTGAGTTTGCATCAAAATCTCTCTCACCTTCTCGTCGACCAACTCTTCTAGGCGTTGCCGTTTCCTCTGCGTTCTGCTAGATCGTTGGCTCGCTGTAACTGAATCTGTTTCGTCGTCTGCTGATGTTGGAGCATCCCTTTCTCGCCGTTTTGTTACGGATGATGCATTACTTCCATGAGCCTTTTTCGACGCACCTCACCTGTACCTAAAATCACTTTCACCTTCGCTGTCACTATTACTCATTATCCCACTTCTGAATTGTTACAAACACAGTTGTAAAAAAGGTAAAAATAAAACTACTATTTGTAAAACTTATGTGCTTACTGCAACAAAGTACATTCAAGACTGTTCTACACAATTAAATTCTCCTCTTTCACAAAGGGTAGTTACATAATTAATTATTCATAAACTTATTATCCAAATAAATGTATGACTTATCTGAACATGTCATAACAACTTTTAAAATGTAACTCATAACTATGCAAAAACAACGGTATGACAAATCACAATTATTTATCTAATGATTAATACGATTATATAAATGACCATGTGAGAGATATCCAAAATATATAAAGAATTAGATTGATGTTTTACAATTGTTTAAAATTAAGAGACGAGCTTTGAACAAGATTTGTTATTACCTAACTAAAATAAAAATATTGATAACAGCCTCCCTAAAACTTGTTTTCTTAAAAGTGTCACACTGATCATGCACTTATTAGGGTCATACAATAATTACATTCATTTGGTTCGTTTTATAATAATAAACAATATTACTTAAATGCATTTTTGTCCAATAAACAATATATTAACATAAAAGCAGTTATTTTTATGCCATAGCACAATTGAAGTGTTTCTAAATAAATTAATACAGTATAGGTTGCAAATGCAAACTTTAATACATAATTTATTGTAAAACTTAGTTACGCTACTAAGTTTTTGTTAACTCAAACAGTAGCATTTTTAGATTTATTTCATAATCTAGAGAAGAAAAACCCAAACTGTAGCGTAAACTTACTAAAGCTGTACTTCACCTCCACACCCACACTTTTTACTCGTTCAGGACACGTGTTTCAACAGCTAGGCTATCATCTTCATCTTTCAGTATTTCAGTGACTGCTAAAGATGACAGCCTAGCTTTGAAACACGTGACCTGAGTGAAAAAAAAGTGTGTGTGTGGTGAGGATGAAGTAAAGCTTTCATTGTCAGCTTCTACAAGAAGATCTTAATGCAATGTTTATGTTGGAGTAACACAAACAGATTAGACCTCAATATAAACAAATGCAAATATATAAAACACTTACAGCTAAACAATTGCCCTATCATTTTCAATATACTGTTGGCACCGTTGCTTTAGAGCGTATCTATAATTGTCGCCATTTAGGTGAGCATTTCAGTTTCGATTTAAAATTGAGAACATATTTAGTACGTCACTTAAAAACCTTGGGTTTCTAATGAGAGCTACAACAGATTTTAAGAATGCTACAGCGCTCCAACGTCTATATTATTCATTAGTTAGATCAAAATTGGAATTTGCTTCTACTGTGTGGAATCCGGGACAAATTACTTAAAATATAGTTGTAACAGTACAAAATAAATTTCTGAAATATCTGCATTACAAAGTGTGTAATCGATAGCCAGAATATAATCAATATAATAATTTTAGATCTGGAGTTAAAGAAAAAAGTTAGTAACGAGGAGAGAAGTAGCAGACATTTGCTTTATGTGTAAACTAATAAACAACAGGATAGACTGTCCCCAACAGCTTCCCTTGGTTTAGTTGTATGTGCCATCATACAAATGGCGACCTCGAAACATTCTGCGTATTCCTCAATATAGGGCCAACAGGCGGTGTAGTTCTCCATTGGTAAGAATGGCACGTTTTGTAAATTTAGCTATTGAAAAATTTAATATTGATATATTTGCCCTGAACCCTTCAATTCTGTAGTCATCTTCAATAAAATTTGTTTTGGGCAATCTTGATAATTATGAACAAGACCGGATCAAGCTAAAAATTGTTAAATCTTTCTTTTCATTGTTATTATTATTTTTTTGTTACTGCGTTTCTTTAAGAATATACATAAAGTCTCTAGTTCTGAGGTCCTTATACTATATGTGTGTCCCGGGGGGGGGGTACCTCATGGAGGATTATGGATAAAACAATAACTTATTGTTGCAATACCTGTAAAGTATATTTTAATTATTGTGTTAGCGTTAAGTCCTAAATTATTTTTATGATTGTACATAATAATCTCTTTAATATACATGCGTAAAGTATTTATTGAAATACTAATATCAATATATTCATGAGAAAAGATTTTAATAATTTGCTGGCTCATGCTAGTTAAAATAAAAGATTTGATTATACAGAAACTGTTTGCTTTGTAATTGCATTGTTTTCCACTGGCATCAGCCGATTAATAATTCAATAACAAAGTAATATTGTAATACCAAGTATGTGATTGCAAATATGAATGAATTACTTATCAATATTGTACTTTTTATCACTTATTCATGATATAAAAATACTATTAAAATTAATCCTCTCTAATGTAGGGCACGCACGGGCGTCCGCGACCATGTCGGGGACCATCACGTCGAGGATAATGACGAAATATTTACATTTGCTGTAATTTATTACATAAACAACTTGGGCTTCAAGCTGGTGTGTATAATAAAATTATAACTATCGCATTTCTTTGAAACGTGTATATCAAAATGAAGGAAATAATTATTGAGTTCATAATTAAATGTCTACTGAAATCTCTGTCTTTATTAAGAAATTATGCAGTCAATAATGTCTTTCATTGTGATAAAAACGTTTCAAAGAAATACGATACCTATAATTTTATTATACACACCAGCTCGAAGCTCAAGTTATGTATGTAATAAATTACAGCAAACCTAAATATCTCATCATTATCCGGACCACGTCCTCGACGTGATCCCCGACGTGGTCGGGGATGTGGTCGCGTACGACCGTGAGTGCCCTACATAAGAACTAACCAAATTTTACTTATGAGTTATGACTAATTGGTAATCAGTTTGCTTCTCCGTCTCTGTAATCCATAATCGTAGTCACCCATGGGCGAAGGTATATGAAAATACGTATTTATATATATCTTATATAAACGTCCTGCAATAGACTGATAATGTCCATAAAATTTTTAAAATATACACAAGGTTTAGGTTCCTTCAAAGTAGGTAGTACTTACTCTTTACATACTAAGAAAAGTAAAGTTCCGGCGGAGATGGTTTGGTTCGGTCTCCGATGATCAGTAAACAACGACAAATCTTAAACAGGAATATGACATTATTATTGTCAGATGCTAGACAATTTGTCGTAAATCAAGTATTTTGGTTAGTACTTCAAGAGCAAATTTCACGTTGACGTTATTGTTTTGGGTATTTTGGGTGTAACCTAGGTATCTATGGTATCGTTGTCTAGCTAATATTACATGTGTCTAAAAAATTGTCTAATTTGGTAATTTGTTTTAATTAACTCGGACGAAGCGACTTTGAATTTATTTTAAAGCTATCTTTTAGTAAAATGTTGCCACATGTTCGGTAAAGTGATGTTGTCTGTTAACAATTGGCATGGCATGGTACCACATTGTACCAGACTTTTTGAAAAATTCGTAACGTTTTCATTTAGTTCTAAATAAAACAACTTTGAGCTAGTAATAAATCAGTGCTACTTATGGTGTTAAAGCCACAACTTACAGTTTTGTAGTATTTCTTGATACTGCAAATCGTGTGGTTCATCTTCAGCCAAAATTGGACGATTTTGTAAGAAAAATGAATTTTTATATATAAGGGACCCACGAGGGCGGAGGTGACCTAAATAAGTCCAGGATAATCTTCAAATCTGAAACGTGTTTAGTAACGCAAAAGTTACCATATTTGAACAATTTTGAGCCAATTTTGTACCAAGTTACCTTTGGTTATCTGAATTAAGTCCACGGCAGTTTCGAACCTAAAAGACGTAAGAACGCAACAACCACGTCATTTGATTAATTTTTGAGCTAAAATATGAATTTCCGTAATGTGATGGCATAAATGTATCATGTAAAATCGAAACTGCGAAATAAGACGAGATTCTAGGAATCATTACGCGTCCAACGGTATGTTGTATACTCAAATCTGTTCAGTAAAGCCTGACTGGGTGCTCAGTCTTCATTTACCGAATCTATTGCTATAAGTACTAATCAGAAAAATATTTTTTATAATTTTTGAAAGCATTTTCTTTGGTCTTTACGGCATGCAGATCAATGACACCGATCAATATTTACCAATGGAACCTCCCACTTATTAACAGAGCAATGAATATTTGATATTACCAGTTCCAAAGTTCTGTCCTGATTATTTCTATATTGTAGTAGTGGTGTTTCTTATTTATAATATGTCGGGAATTTTACAGAGCTAAGCGTTTTCTATCAATAATAGCATATATTAAACCTCTAATTAAAGCAGTCTTATGTTCGTAAATCATGATCAACATAGATATAATATCCATGAACCCGTCATAGGTGTCTGCGGAGAACCCTGAGACATATATAACAAAATCGTGGGCAAAGTGACGTAACCTCATAATTTATACCCAACGATGTTGGAAACGCGTCATTTATTGCCGAAAGATCTAATTTAACAGCTTTAAACTTATCTTTCACAGCAAAAACTATACCACTACCGCTATTTACGTCATTAGCAATTAGGTTTGCCCTTGTGGTACGCAATTTGACGTAGTGTCCTATCGTAGGAGGTGGCAATATTCGTGTACTGCCGATTGAAAAACAATGAATACGGATTCTATTTAGTTTAGATAATTTTAGATATCTCCTGGAATAAGAAAATGCTAATATTAAAACAATATTAATCACTATTTTGTTTTGAAATCTTTTTTATTTACCATTTGCTGGAATGTTTTTGGTAAATGACTCAAGTTTGGCCTATGATTTAAGAATTGCGTAACAAGAAATATTGCTTGATACATTTTAACAATAATTTGGACTCAACAATGGCTGCTTTGGACATAACCAAATCCAAAGCTTAACTTAAACTTAACTTAACTTACTGATTAAAATGCCTTTGGGTACAAAGTTCTATAATGGATAGAGTTATAGCTAATCAAAGATGCAGCTGTAACTTTTTCGCAAAAAGCAAATTCATACCAAAACTAAGTAGTTGGTTATAAGGTTACTTTCTTATAAAACTATGGTGTAGATGCATCCATAATTATTATTTTAAAGGACAACTAGTCTTCAGTTTTTAGTTTCAATATCAAACCCTGGATAACCGAAACAGTAATTCACCAGGTCCAACATAAACGAAAACTTTGGAAAAATATAAAAACAGTAGCAATGAAACTGATTATGTGGCACACAGAAATTTTTCAAATAAACTATCAGCGGATATTAAACATGCTAAAGCAAGGTACGAATATAACCTTGTTGGCAATCCAAAATCCTTTTACTCATACGTAAGAAAAAACATATCCTCAAAAGTATCACTCCCACTCATACAAAATAGCAACTGTCTCTCATGCAAAGACAGTAACGAAGCAGCTTGCATCTTTGCAGATCACTTCAGTACTGTATTCTCTAGAGCAGCGGTTCCCAACCTTTTTTGTTCGCGGACCGCCAAACGACGTAGCATTTGCTTGCGGACCGGTAAGGTAAAAAATTAAAGAAAACATTTTGCAAAATAATTCTTATAATAAATTTACTTTTACACTGTACAAGAACAGTCATAAATAAATAACTATTCTTTATAATAACAAAAGTCGGTTTTCGTACCTCATCCGCTTACCAAATCTCGAACGACCAAAACGGGGACCGTCCCGAAATTGTCGGGGAGAGGCCGGAGTTTTTCTTTTTTCGCCAAACGAACGTCGAGAAACGATCGGAGGACGGGTGTGGCGCCGAAGACCATAACCGGGTTCTAGACACATAGGGCGGTCCATCGTTCAAAACCAGAATAAGATATCTCGATAGGGAGCAGAGATATAACCGAAAACGCTGGCGAGTGGGTTTCAGGAGCGGCGATGAAAAACGGTAATGTGCACAAACGACCCAGGAGGCAATCATATAAGACTCTAGAAGTGGTTTCCATTTAGGCTGGAGGCGGCGATATTACTTTAGCACGATTCTCAGGTGAAAAGCAAATAAAAACCTAGAGTTTTTCCGCTGTAATTTCTTTCTTATGGTTTTGCACGGCATTTGAAGGGGGAAACATTTCGAGATTGCCCGTCGTTTGACGCCAAGATAGTCGTTTTGGCTCCTATAGTTTCCGAGATACCGCCTCTCGAAAATGGATGGAGCTCCCTATAGCGGAGGTACGAGAAACACCAATAAATGCATCGCTTGTAGTAGGTCGCGTGACATCGAATGCCGCTAGCACATGTTCGATTGTCCCCAAAAACTCCATGTCACCCCTAGCCCCCGCCCCCGGAAGAGTGTCAGCAAAAAGCTTTTCCGGTAGAAACGATTGGAGTACTGCGCTGACAAAGATTCCACTGTCAGATTTTCGCTCCAACCTACCGTAAGGCAGGGCCAGTTTTTTGCCGCCCCCGCCTAAACGGCTTGCCGAAAACGGTCAAGATTTAAAACTAAGACTGGAATTACCCAACGCATCGACATACAAAAAACGGTTCGAATCGAAACCCGGATTTTGATCGTGTGCGTTAATCGGGGACGCAAGACAGAAATTCTTTCGGTGCCGGTATACTATTCTAGAATGGGAGATCTTCCTTATTACATATTACTGGATACTACCTCACCACATCTCATATGAATTTAGTCAGATTTGACTCTTAGTCAACTTTGATAAACTATTTTACCCTATGTTAGCTCCAGGATAACACGAATTAAAAAGTTCTTTCAGAAAAATCTTAAAAAATGCTGTTATTTCTCTGCGGACCGGTAAAGATTTCTGACGGACCGGCACCGGTCCGCGGACCACGGTTGGGAAATGCTGCTCTAGAGAACTTGATGAACCTATGCCTGCTGCTCATGGTACTAGACTCGCGTCATCTTTAGCAGAAATTACATTTACTATTCACAATGTTACGAAAGAACTTAAAGCATTATCAACTCAATCATCCTCAGGCCCAGATGCTATCACAGCAAAACTTTTAAAAGAATGTGCGGATGCTCTCAGTTACCCAATTCACCTAATATTACGCAAATCATTTGAAAGTGGCGAATTACCGACACCTTGGCTAGAAGCAAGTGTCACCCCGATTTTTAAAAAGGGAAACAAATTCTTGGTAAGTAACTACAGACCTATCAGTTTGAGTTGCATTATTTGCAAAGTAATCGAAAGAATTATTGGGAATAAAATTCTACAGTTCCTTTTACAAAAGAATATACTACCAGCATCACAACATGGGTTTATTCCTGGTCGATCGGTCGTAACAAACTTGCTAAATATAATGAACTCGTGGACCCAACTTTTAGAACATGATAACCCAATTGACGTCATATATCTCGATTTTAGCAAAGCATTCGACAAGGTTGGATAAACTGGAACATGTAGGAATTAAAGGAAGGCTTCTTGCATGGATCTTCGCTTTTTTATCAGACAGGACTTTTTATGTAAGAGTTGGGAATGATGTATCCCATCCTATACCTGTACACAGTGGCGTACCGTAAGGATTTGTTTTAGGACCAATTCTGTATCTTATTTACACGTCCGACCTACCTATGCTATTGCACAGCCGAATATCAATATACGCAGATGATACCAAGCTTTATGATGATCCCATTAATCATCAATTCTTAGAAAAGGACCTAGAATCAATTGATCGATGGTGCACTGAATGGTTGATACCACTAAATAAGGAAAAATGCGTAGTCCTTCACATAGGCAAAAACAACCCACAATATCCTTACTACATTGGTAATACAGAACTTCAAAAAGTCAAAAACCAAGTTGACCTAGGCGTAACTACTACTCAGGATTTATCTTGGACAACATACGTTGTAAATGTTGTCAAAAAAGCTAGAAGCTTCTTATAGGTTCTTCAAAAAACTTTTACTCGTCCTAGTCCACAATTAGCCTGTAAATTATATACCGGCTATAACCGGCCCATATTGGAATTTGCGGCACCTGTTTGGTCGCCCTGACTAATCAAAGACAAAAAATTGTTAGAGAGCGTTCAGAGAGCAGCCACACGCTGGCCACAACAAATGTCACACGAAGACATAATGACTGCAATGAACCTCACATCCTTAGAACAGAGACGCCTTAGGGGCGATCTTATTCAAATATACAGATTTACGCATGGACTTTTTCCCTCCACAGCTCCAATGGTTACAGTTAATGAAGATTGTAGGCTTCGTGGTCACAGTTTTAAATTGGAGAAAGAACAACTCCGTACGTCCCATCGTCTCCACTTCATCAGCAATAGGGCCTTCAACGCGTGGAATGCATTACCGGAAAGTGTTGTGAGTGCTAGTTCTATTAGTGCATTTATAAATCGGTTAGACTCAAGTGCAAACATTTTAAATCTAAGTTGAACCAATTACATCGCCATGGCCAGTGCCGTCCTTTGGATTTTGAGTGTGAATAAATAAATATACAGGATGCAACTAATTTAACTAGAAACATCGTAATGGGGGATAGCTGTAATAGAAAATTTTAAACATTTTTTTTGCTTAGAACATATTAAAATTTTTTTTGCTTGTTTATTATTTTCTCCAAAACTACCAGAAAGCCTCTACATGGTGATAAGAAAAATATGTTTTAAATGATTACAGCTACATTATGAAACCATTACGAGGTTTCTAGTATATTAGTTACACCCTGTATACAAGATGTTCTCGAACTAGCAGTAGTGGTGGATTATAAGATAACGCATACACTTCTCGAAGTGTTACAAAGCTTAGGTGTTGTGAGACCCGCTTAAGAGAAGCGTTGAGATATTAAGTATATCCATCTTTATTTTAATACTAGATACGTATTTGTATATACTGCTGTTTCTGTCATTTCCACTGCTTTGGCAATTCAAGCGACCTTCAAAAGTACCATCCATGCTTATGAGCACATAATCAATGGACCAACTTTATTGTTAGTAGGTACTTTCGGTAGCAAAATTCTTTGGTGTTGGGTGCTACGAGTAGCATTACAACACACCACTACTAAGCAGTGCTGCTAGATGGGGGGCGCGAGCGGGATCTTCCCACTACCCCCATCACTAGTTTTAAAACTCCGACCAGCGGCGCGCGACTATTCCATTACAAACGTCTCTCCGTTTGCTCGTTTATAAAAAGGTTCAAACGGTGAGGTGTTTGGAAATTTGGTGCGCTTTATTTCAAAAGTAAGATTTAGCTTTATGTATAAGAACTTGCATCAAATAACGGTTTCCCAGTCTATTTTATTAATGCGTAAGATATATATTGGGTTGTTGATTAAAATAAGGTGACCGACCTTAGGGATGCTTCTGGCCATGGCAATTTTGAATAATTTATAATTGTGGCTTTATCAATATAATTTACTGTTCATTTAATTTATAAGTAGGAAAACAGTTGTTTTACTTTAGTACCAAAACATTTAGTATAGTTAGTTTGACCATTTTTCATTTTCATATTATCGGGAGTATTATAAGCATAATTTCACTTACCTTATATCAACAGAATATTATTTAGTTACTTCATTATTATTGTATACCACTAATTGCTTTGGTTTGTAGTAAATCACCGCACAGTTTTCAAGTGCTGTATAGGTATTATTGTACCTCAGTGCTCTAGTTATTTAATAATAATAATAATATAAGGTCTAAAAGCTCCCACCTGCGAACTTCCGAATAATTTAAAATATTGGAGTGAAATTTAGAGTGGTTATAAAAGAGATGAAATACCACTTTTCAAATGGAATAAGTCAACTCAGTTTTTCAAAATGGCAGTTGGGCGCCATCATTAGCTTTTTTTAATACGAAAGGGGGGGCTGACAGACACACTAAAGCAACCATTTTACAATGTGAACCGTCAGTATCTGTTTAAAAAACAGTGGTGTGGATGTTTATTACCAACATGACATCCTGAAATTTTTTTTTATTTCACAACAAACTGTTGAAAATAATGGATTATTCGTATTTAAAAAAATTTCATGATCACGCTCAGCTGCCATTTGAAAAAGCTGAGTTGGCGTGTTCTATTTCAAAAGTACTATTTTATTTTTTTATAACCGCTATAAATTTCGCTAGAATATTTCAAATGGTTCAGAAGTTAACGGAGCGGGGGGGGGGACTTTTTACACTGTAACTAATTTTGTTTGAAGAATTACTTGTCCTTGTTTTACTTATTCTAGAATTGACGCTTTAACCGAATATATTCACAAGAGTGGTAGACAAAGGTTTATTTTTTAAATGGAACGCACATGATATATCCAAAAATACCCATTATACAGATCTAACCTTGACCTTCGATAAAATTCTAGTGCAATTGTTTTTTTGGAAAATTTGCTTTTAAATTAATTGGACAGTGTGCGGTCGCTATAATGACGATACTAAGTCAGCTATCATATCAGCTATCATAAATATGTTTTCTTCAAGTTTCCCGAATTTTTTAGAATGAATGATGTTCTGTAGTTTTGATGTATAATAGAAAGGCGTTTCCCGGTTTTTATTGGAAATAGTTTACAATTTCCTATTGTTTGACTGAATACTACATAAATATGGAAAATACTGAAGGTAATTTGTGTAACTTCTTGATTCAATATCTCTGTTATCATATCCACAGCCTACTAAAAAGTTTAGTAAAAAGATCCAACTAAGTACTCCCTGAGTTACTAATCAATTACGTATTTAGTAAAAAACTAAATTTCAACTTCCTACTACCAGCGCGATAGCAGTATACATTTGTTGTATGGAACCTATCTGAAACTGTATCACCAGGCAGAATGTGGTGTGCGTATCTATGGATCCCCTGGTATTTCTTGGGTCCCCAGTTCAGGATCGCAAAGCCGCAAATCCGCAGATGGTTTGCCTGGGCTGGCCTGGTCTACAAAAAGGGCTCCTTGCGTTTACACTTGGCTCTGACCTAGCGTTCACCGGCCTAACCCTGCTAATAAGCCTATAACGACTGATTCTTTATAGGGGACTGTTTAACCAATATACATGGAGTACAATCACCTTTACGTGATACCTTCTGAACAACTCGCTAGGGCTTGGTAGCGGCCAACGAGGCGCTTTCAATCGCACACTAGGCCTATAACTGAGATAGCAGATGAGAAATTGTCCAAACTCAGTTGAGTTGGCTTCGATATGGTAATAGATAAGTCCGCATCCGGGACTGAGGTGAATCCCGACGGATGAGTACGTAAATAGCTCCAACACCAGCCTAGAAATCTAGTACAGGTGGATAGCAACCCCGTTCCCACTAGTACACTCACATATGCAAGTAAAAAGTAAAAGTCTGGTATGGCCGTGGTGAAGTCTGATTGTCAAAGTTTTCAGGTCGTGCTAGCACCTCTGACATCACCTAACGACTACTAGTATAACTGTACTGTAAGACCTGTTACGATCTTCGCACCACTATATAGGGGTCACCCACCCAACTTCTTACCCGGACCAACGTAACTTAACTACAAATACCGTTTGTCGAGTACTCATAGCGCATGGCCATGCAATCGATACATATGTAAGTGACGTGCTAATTGAGCGTATCTCAATTTGTGGCTAGAGTCCATGACATTTAGGTAGCAAGATGTGTCACGTAAATCTAAAACGGAAATTGACTACTCATTAATTTATTATGAAACTAATATGTCGAATATATTAAAAAAAAGGTTGGTACTAAAATAACCCTAATCGGTCATGTAGAGGGGATTAGTATCAAGAATTAGAAAATAATAGTTTTTTTCTGTCATAACAGCTTTAGATAATGTTAGCATATTACGTGATTGTATGCACCGTTATAGATTTTACGAAAAAAAATGTAGTTTTAAATGAAGCCGATAAGAAGAATTTAGAAAAATATAGAATTATGAGTTATTATTGTTTGTTTTAAGTATGTCTACAATATTATTAATTCAAACTTTGTGGGCCTCTTCAGAATGACAATGATGCTATTGAAAGTATCTGTTATCGCTACACGCAAAACGTTTTGTAATGGTTTGTGTATAGTAATGAAAGAAACCTGATAATGCATTTTTTTTTCTTTTAATAAGACTTGTATGACAAAGTAGTATGTTTTAGTTATTAAAATACGTCAGTAATTATTTTTCAAACGATTCACATCAATTCTATTAAAAATCATTAATCTCGTGCCAGTCAGTATAAGTATAAGCCACATAACCACATAACATTGAGAACAGATGAATTATGTCTTATAACTACAAGACATAATAATCAACTGATTATCATCGTTGTACAATAAATCTTTCTTAGGAATATGTACCGATTTCTTCAGCAGTAAGATTGTTTTAATCTATGACCGCACAATTTTAATAAAGTACAAGGAATACAATATCTATCTATATTATACAGAGTGACAATATTAATATGTTACACCGAATAATTTCTGTATTTTCAACCGATTTCTATCGAATTTGGAATAGTGAATACAGACATAAATACGCCGAAAATGACATTAAATTTAAAATATTAAATGGAACACCCTATATATCTATACAAATTTGGAATCTATATCACATTGTGACTACGATGGTGTGCCATTCTTCATTTGTTTCTAAGATTTTTATTTTTTTTTCATTTGTGCGCAACTCCCCCCCCCGCGCTTGAGTCGCACTAGCAAAAGATGTATATTCAATAAATTTTGATAAAGCTCGGCACATTTGCAGAACTTGTCACGCCAAGAGAAGAAGAATCCGAAATTCATTCGTGAGTAACCCCTGCTCCAACCCCGCTGGGTAGGCTTGAACTGTAGAAGATGATTATCCGGAGGATTTCGATAAAACTTAGCATACTCTGTCAAGTGGAAGAAGAGTCCAAAGTCTATTTGTGGGTAACCACCCCCAATATCTCTGTGTGAGGCCGAGAGCACCACACTTTTCTCCTTGAATGCGCAGGTTAATAGATAGACCTGAATACAACGTCGTAGTCTTAGAACTTGGCCGGGATACTAATTAATTCTAAGGTGCGGTTCGGTTCGGCAACCTGACCACACCGATTAAAATTAAGTTTTTAAAATTAAAGATTAAAATCCTTGGATGGCACTACTCCGTTAATTGCTTTGGGCAAGGTCAAAAATAACTACACACCCGGAGTGAAAGAATCATTTGATCGATTTTAGTAAAACTAAAGTACAACTTTAGTAAAACAGTCGTTTACGTAAGTGTGTAGATTACGCACAAATCTTACTCCACATAATAAGTTCTACAAGTGTACCGCGCTTCATCGAAATGCATGAAGTAACCATTTTTCACCAGTTCGACTTTGCCCAGGAGGTTGTCGGATGGGAGTATGCATAGATTCCAGTTTTTTACACGATAGCAAGGGTGTCGAGTTTCATGGAAATCGCTCGAGTAACCATTTCTACCAGGTCCAGTACCAGGCAAGATGTAATATTCTTTATAACGGAAGAAAATCAAGGTTATATATAATAAAAACGTTGCCAGGTAAAAGTATTTGAAAACATCTTTTTCATAGCAAAATAATGGTGACGATTTCACAATTCAATTAAAATAAGCAAATAGAAATGAACAAGAATCGTGAAGAGTAAGAAAAGATAAACAGAACCTCTAGAATAATGAATCCTTAAATTATACCTCAACCTCTTAAAATGCGCATCTGTGATTTTAGTGCCGTCACTTACGTGCAGTCACAGTTTCATTTTGTATAAAAGTGACATCTTGAGATATTATTCTAAAAGCATATTTAAGTCGAATATTGAACAAGATTAGCTAACTTTTTTTGTCTATTTTGATATGAGTATAAAAAGTAGATAAAAAATTACTCAATTCGCAAATTGACTCAAATTCTCTTTTTGTGCTGGCCTCCTACAATTTAAAATGCGATATTCTCGAAAAGTAGCAGAAAACGAAGACATGTTGATAAGGAAAATGTGTTCTAAATCATTACAGCTACCCCCCATTACGAGGTTTCTAATTATATTAGTTACACCCTGTATGTAAAAGTATTTACAGCTCCCGCCCATTGATCTCCTATTTATGAGTTCTCTTTCTGTGATTATTCTAAGTATAAACTTGTTGGGTCAATCTATTCTGTTCAGATGTGTACTGTGTGGTGTTTAATGTTTTCGAAAAAGAAATTTCTGAAACGTATTCAGCTTATTGTCCCCTTGGATTACGTTCCAGCTCTGTCTAATTATGTTCAGCCTATAATTTCTATTATTAAATCTAAAGATTTAACTACATGTTTATCTTTCAAAAAATAATTTATAAGGTTTATTAGGGAGTATATAACACGCACCACCATGAGAATTAGATCCATATGCCATTTCGTCTTGCTGATCTGCTAATTCCGAACCTCTAATCTATTTCGGTAATTTATCAAGTTATCAAGTTAGCAGCAAACATTCCCAAACACAAACGAAAACGGGAAAATTCTTATAAATTTTGCAGCGCAAAGAAAATTAAAAGTCAAAGCGACATATCTGACTCAAAAAGATATATACAAAGGCACATGCATCTCCCCAGATGGGAAGACAATAAATCAAATTGACCACATGCTAATTGAAGAAAGGTACATATGTATCAATGATTAAGAACGTAAAATCTCGAAGGGGAGCTGATATGGAAAGCGACCACCTCTTAGTAAGAGTTGAGCTCAAACAGCGGTCCCCAAAAGCACAAAAAAAGAATGATGTAGAATCCTCAACTACGACACACAATAATTGCAAAATGAAGAAACAACTACAAAAAGCACATCCAAGACCAACTAGAAAAAATGCCACCAGAAGTGGAGATTGATTAAGAATGGAACGGAATTTTTTTTTTTTTAATTATTTTTTTTTAAATTAGAGTACAGGCGGTTTCGACTTCTATGGTCATTTACCGCCATATCACTTGTCTGGTTAGCCACATATCGGAATAGTACGAAACTGTTAAAATACAACGAATGTATGCATAGCACATATAAATATAACGATTTATAAATAAACAAAATCAATTATAACGATAGTATAATAATAAAACAAGAACTAGAAAATACAGTGAAGAAGATGCCAAAACAGAAGAAAAAAGAATGGCTTTGATGGACAGTGCGATGAAATTCTAGGAACAACAAGAAAAGCGAGTGAAATTTAAAAAAAAAACATGATTATCGATAAGGAATATAAAGAGGCAAATAAAGAAGCAAGCAAGATTTGCAAACAGAAGAAGAGAATTTCAAATGAAACAGATCGAGGTACTAGAAGAAAATTACAATCAACAAGATATTAAGAAGTTTTATAAGCGGTGAATAAGAAATACTAGACAGGTGGGTAGAATATTACAAACAAAATTTAATCAACGAAGAAATAGAAAATAATCAATTGAAGGAAAAAATAGAATTGAGGCACAAGATGAAAAATCCCCTACATTGGAAGATGTAAAAGAGAAAGTAAGAAACATGAAAATCTAGAAGAGCCTGGAATAGATGGAATTCCTATAGAAGCAATAAAGTATAGAGGAAAAAAGCTGATAGAAATAATACATCTACTACTGAGAATAATTTGGTTGCAAGAAAGAATGCCAAAAAAGTGGGAAGAAGATGAAAAATTCCTTATCATTTGTCAATGCGGTATACAAAGTTTTACCTCAACTCATAAACAGGAGATTACGGGATTAGGCTAAAGATGAGCTCGGAGAACGAGCAGACCGGCCTCAGAAGAAATCGTGCAACCGTAGATCAAATATTCACCTTGAGAATAATTCAAGAAAAATGTTTAAGAAAAAAGATCAACAACCATGGCCTCTTTATAGATTTCCAAGAGCAATACAAGAACTGCGGGCTCCACATAAGTGATAACACTAACTTTAGTGACATTCAATAGAAAAGTAACCAGATTAAGATAAACGGCAGAATGAGCAGGAAATTTACAACTAGCAATAGACTGAACCAAACTGATCCATTGTCTACCACATTATTTAATATAGTTTTAGAACAAGTTTTAAGAAAAAGTGGTAGCAATAAAAAAGAAACAATACTGCAGAACTCGCATCAGTGCATGGCATATGCTGATAATCTTGTGCTGTTGGTACCCAAGAAAAGCTTAAAATCATTATAAAAGACTTTGGAAAAGAGGGAAAGAAGGTAGGGCTAAGGTTTAATGAAGCAAAAACGAAATTTATGATCATGGGGAGAACACAACAATATACAGAACATCTAAGCGTAAAAACACAAGATGGAGAACTATACAATTTTAAGAAAGAAAGTAGCATCGTATATTTGGGAAGTGAGTTTAATAGTCAAGGTGATCAGCCAATCGAGATAGAGAGAAGAATGGTAACAACAAACAGATGTGCAGGTTCATTCCAAAAATTTTTAGTAATAAATAAGGCAGTATCGTGGACAGTGAAAGTGCGTCTCTATAAAACAGTGGTGAGACCAGTGCTGTGTTATGAAAGTGAGACGTGGGTTCTAAAAGAAGCATGTCAAAGATGTCAAAAAGTTGGAAATAGGGGAAAGGAGAATTTTGCGTAGAATCTATAGGGGACTTAAAGAGAACGACAGATGGAGAAGGAGAATCAATTTGAAATTAGTAGAACTGTATAAACAAACAGGGATTATAAACTAATAAGAGCAAGTAGATTAAGATGGCTAGGTCATTTAGAACCAGTGCCAAAAAGGGTTTAAAAGGAGAAGAAGAAGGAAGAAATCAAAAAGAGCGACCAAAGAAAAGTTAGTAGGAGTGTGTTAGGAAGGACCTGGACAAAATCAATTTGGCTAACTGGGAATATACGGCTAAGAACAAAAAGCAATGGAAAGACATCAAAAAAGTCGGGTCTAAAGTGCTGAAAGTTTTTGCATTAGATCAAGTGAGTAAAATATCCTGATTTATCTGGCATTTTGTTTAGGTCAACACTTATTTAATATAATGTTTAATACTTATTTAATAACAGTCGCAGTGAATTAGTAATTAGAATGCTGACCTCATAATCCAATCGTGGCAGGTTGAACTGGATTTCTCATGTTTCTGCGCATGTTCCTATTACTTACTCAATGTGGCTATTTTTGATAAAATAGGAAAACCCTTAAATAGGCTTGACGCTTTAATTAAATATCATTTTTAATACATGATATTGCTATAGTTATAATTTTGAGCATTGAAAAGATGTTATTATTAAAAAAAAGTAGTAAAAAACAATAAAAATATTAAGGAAAACCCGACTCTTAAATGATTGTTACTAAACATATACACCCTTTAAACCGCGAACTAAAGAAGTTAAAGGTTTGTTTATTGAAAAACTTAAACGCAGTTGGTCCAGATCTGCAGCATATCAAAAATTAAAATCCCTCGGAAGCCAAACTCTATTTTAAATTCTGAATTGCATTTTACAATCCAGTTTTAACAACCTAAAAACATATAAAGGTCTGTTAAATATAGTTATGGCAATTTCTTCCAAATTACAAAGGATTCAATTGCTGCCATTCAGTTATAAAAGAAGCAGTTGATAGATTGAACTAATTTTCTGTAACAAATTTCTTAGAAACAAAATTGATAATGAAAACTCTCTTTTGGAAGGATTGTACCAACTACCATGTACCTACCTACTACCAAAGTGTATGCTTATCATAAGGCAAGTTGATACCCCACGATTGAAACCCAAAGTGTAACGTACAGAATTTATCAAATAGGTAAATGCAGCCAAAGCCCCACAACCGGTCATAAAAGTTTAATACGTACGTTAGGCTCACATTTGAGGATCACATTGATTGGCCATTACTAAGCTAGTCCTAAGACTAACTAATTAGCAAGAGACAAGAACTCTTTTATATTTGATATTATGTTGTTTTATTTTTTTATATTTTATATAAGAGACAAGAATTTTATATAAAGTGAATTTTCTATATAATACAGCCCCATGTAGAGGATTTTCTAAAAGTAATACGTTGACTTGTAGATGACATTTGATACTTTAATTCATCGAAGAATTTGAGTTGGAATCTGGGTAAAACTAGATAGATAATTTAGATAATAAAACTTATTTCGTTACAAAGTGCATGAGAACTTTGGTTATTTTTTACTTTGAGGATTCCTGGTCTTGGTTGTGCGCGGATTTTCCCATGGATCGTCCTGCACATAATACTAACTAAGCTTGTTACTCCTGTTCTGGTCTGTTACCTCCCTCCGCTAAATATATCTGTTCTTCAAAATGACTTAGTGAGTAAGCTTTAAGTCCAAAAGTAGCTTTTTATGGTGAAGTCTATAAGAGTAAGAATCTTTTGAGCTAGCTGGCCTTTAGAGTTAAATCTAAGAAGATAGAAATGCTGCCGCCCTTGTATTCCTTCATCGGTCAATCATTTATTTATCAATCAATTCAATCATCTCTATTCCAGTGTGTCATTGTCTTCTATTTTCTCCAGGCTGTTTTATAATTTCTGTGAGGTGAATTTCATATCAGAAATCAGATCTGACCTATGTATTACCGATATGGAAAAAATACTAACGAACGAACATCTTGACTAATTTTAATTTCATTTTCAAAAAAATCTCATTTTTGAGGAAAAGTCACCCAATATGTAACTCCGATCATTTATGTCGCAGGCATCTCTAACAAGCAGTCCGTCTTATATCTATTATTTTGCCCATTTAAAAACTACATGATTTTCCATGATTTGGTCAGGTTGAAATAGCTCTAAAGTTGTAAATAACCTTTAACCTTTAAAGATCTATATTGGTAAATCTATATAGATACTAGTCTGCCATATTGATGCAACTTCTAAGAAGAATGAGGTGACTCTTCAACCGTGACAGGTAAGCAATTTAGAAATCTAGAAATTTATTAGCAAATATGACGAAGCCAAATTAAGGTGCAAAGAAAGGACAGTGTTGCAAAAGAAATGTAACAATAGTTATAACAAGATTGTTATAAATTAATTGAGCACAAGGTAACTCGCTATTAGTAGGTGTAATCATAATCTTGAACATTAAAAATTGATTATCGCTATCAATTCTGTTTTTGCGAAAGCAACTTTATAATTTCTTAAACATTGTTGTTCCGCCAAGAAATACCGCCTCCATTAACATTAAAACGCTGTTATCTTAATTAACACGAAACCAATAATAAAATTCAATAGAAAAGCCATAAAAAACAGTAGTATTTGTTTTGGATATTAAGAAAGCATTTTAAAGATTTATTAGATTAGCAATAGTTAGAATGTAATACTATTGTTACATGAAGATCGATGTCGTATCTATGACGCAACTCTAAAAAGTAAGATATAAAGTTACTTAGACGTTATTAAGTTTGCTGATTCAATTTACTCAAAAAATGTACGTCAAATAACGTCAGCGGTAGAACATGGCAATAGCCAAAATGACAATAAGAACACCTAGTAAGATTTAGCGACTTTGCTTGACTTTGTCAAGTGAGGAGACCAGTGCAATTGTAGGGGATCTGTCAGATCATGGTTGCAGTACAATAAAGAAATAAAATATACCTAATAATAATAAGTCTTCTTAGTGCATTGCAGGATAGGCTGCTATTGCTTAGAGCCGTACGGTAACGTAGGTGGTAAAGTGACTTAGTCTTACGCACCCCACTGACGTAGATAAGATGAAGTAGAGGGAGTAACTATCCCTCCCGGGTTCAAGAAAACATTAAAATCTATTATGGATTTAAAATAAATATTTTTATTTGTGTCTTTTGTTGTATATTTAGTACATGTATAACCTTTAAATTATAATTTTCTTCTACATCACTCCTCCCAGGAAATATAATTATCTACGCCACTGCTGACCGACCGCCTATCATTACCACAGAAGATTATTTGCAGGTACTCATACATATGTTTTAAAATGCCTGGGTGTTATGGTTATTCTGGGAATCGAACCTAAAACCCCGGGATTAGTAGTCAAACTCTGCCCGCTGAGCTACCAGGTTACAAAAAGTATACCTAGATTTACAAGCTAATTAAATCAGAATCAGCACGAACCAATTTTAACAAGTTTTTGCATACTTTTAAAGTTCAATTTTTCTCAATTTTAGCTCAAAATTATTTTTTAGAATTCAGAATTCAGACAAAATCATTTAAGAGGAAGTACAGTTGCTTGGATAATCACACGGGTATAGGTAGCTGCATCAAATACATTTTCAAATTAATCTCAACCGTTTGATTCTTGGTCTCACAGTCAGTAAAAATGTGCGAGATCTCATAGATCGTCTCGCACATAATCCCAACTAGGTTTTTACTAGGTTGTCCCATACATTTGTCCATTTTTCGGCCAATAGTTGGATTTGATGTCGATACCACTCTGCTGGTTTACAAACAAAGAATTCTCGACATGTATTTTCTACTTCCTCAAAATTATTAAACTCTAGGTTGCATAATAATAATAATAATTGCTACAACCCATAGCCTGGAAACCAGGCCCCAGAAGCTATAAGCTTGTGCGGGAGGGAGGGGGCGATTATTATTATTACGTAGGCCCTAAGTGCGGCTGCAGCCGACTTACAGATGGAACAGCGCAAATCCCACCTTTGTGTCACAGCTAAGGAAAACTGCAGAAAACCTTAACCAGATCTGCCGGCACCGGGAATCGACCGCGGGCCGCTTGGGTGAAAGTCCAGCACTCTAGACATTACACTACCAAGGCTGTAATAAATAAGAAATGCTTCTAACAAGAATTTCATAATATGCAAGGAGTTGAGGTTTAGCCACATCCTGCATATAATCTGACTGTTGTTCCATCTGATTATGGCTTATTTCGTTTTATGGCACATGGCCTACAAATATTGGAAATGTAGATTAAGTACAGTCATCGATAGAGTACTCCATTAGGCCATGGGATGGAACTTCAAGTCCCGCATTCAACTGCTGCTACCAACATTTATCCAACCGCAGGAAAATCGCCAGAAGTAGTCTTTATTTCCTCAATACTATTGTATCGTATGTGGTTTATACTTCCATTTAAAGTGCGTCGTGCGTACGAACGTGTGTTTTTGTCTGTAATCCCATGACACATTCCATAGATATCCTTTAGAATGAAGCATATAAAAGAAGCATATTCAAGGGATGCATGTGGCTAAAAATAATAAAGTAGCTTAAATATAGAAAGGACGAGAACTGGTAACGACTTTGAAGGTGCAGGAACAAGAGAAACCTTCAGAGAAATCTTTTCAGTGTAATATCTCTGCTTTTCTCAATTTCTATATTCATCTTTTTTGTCTTAATATTTTATTTCCTCTTACTTTTCTTGAGTTCCTGTTTTAAATACTTTCTTTCAATTCCAGATTCTTTCTTCCACATTAATCTTTGATGTATGTGTTGCATTCATATGTGATCGAAAGATCTTTCTCTCGAGAGGGTCATCACCCAAGAAAATGTTATAAAACGCTTCCCACTCAATTTTTGTGGTACAATACCGCTCTACTGGAGAGCTTTATTTATGAAATATTGATTTCATTCTCTTATTGCCTTTTGTATTTAAGCCTAATCAAAAATTATCTTAAAAACACATTGCAACAGCTGGCCTTGAATATGTATGGGAACTTGAAAAGTCATGCATTATTAACTAAAATGACTAGCGACATTGAATTTGTTTGTTGAAACGTTCTTTCGATTTATTGCAGTTTCATATCCATTATCAATTTTTATCGAGTCATAAAATAACCAATAATGAATGTAGTTAGAATAACTAGAGCAATGTCATATAGGTAGTTATTTCATTTATTTGAAACAAATCAATGATTCACTGTCATTTTTCTGAAGACAATAAAGATAAAAAGTAATGAAATGGAAGTGGCTTGGTGATTTTTTCTTAGAGTTCAAAAATTCAGGAAAACATCTATTACACGGGCTCACAAAAAAAACGTTTTGTAGTTGAAACGTGAGGTACCATACCGTATGTTTTTTTGGTATGCTGAAAACGAATCTAGGGTCAGAATTAACCCATCACCCAAGGATTTCGACATAACCTCAAAAAACACCTAAAAAGATTTATAAAAATACATCTAAAAGATTCCTTGGGTGATGGGTCAATTCTGACCCCGGATTCGTTTTCAGCACACTAAAAAACATACGGTATGGTACCTCACATTTCAACTACAAAACTTTTTTTGTGGACCTGTGTTATCATTTGTTTGAGTAGAACGGCTCTGTAAAAGCTATGACTTCATTTGGTTGTTTGGATTTGACTCAAGTTTTAGAATCCATCAATTAGGTAAATATAAGAGAGCATTCTCCTATTTCTCCTTCCTGTCGTATAGTTTTGTATTCGATCGGGTAATCGTAACAACTGGTTTTGTACGCCTCTTCTGAGAGGCGATGTGGTTTAAATATCCATAACATTAAACTAGTTGAAATCCCAAATTTGGAAATATTATGAGGTGTTGAGAGAGATCTAAAGTATTTATCTTTTTAATAAATGTATAATTTTCTCCACTATTCGTTTCAAAGTTTATGCTAGATGGTAGATTAAGCTGTATGGAAACAATAAAGATTCAATATCATCGAGAGAGTTGACTTACATTTAAATAAATTGAGCTAGGTCATGATTTGGCAATTTAGTTTAGCTCAGAACCCAAATTCTAGTATTAGTACTTTTATTGCATCTTTTCGGACTTCCACAAACCCTTTCTTACTCAATCCGCATGGAAACATATGTCTTGCCTATCTTCTTTTTGGTTGCCGTATTGATGAAAGGTTTTAAAAAAGTAACTATTTAGATTATATCATTAATACTGTTCTGTTACACCAAAGATTTACACTAAAAATAATTCATTTCATTCATTACATTTCATTTTTACATTAGTCCTTCAATTCAAGTCCTTCGGATTGCGACGAAAACGTGCCAGAAGGTCGCGAGAAACACTCCAACGGTTCAGTTTTTGTTCCAGTGTGAGCAACCGCGGCACCCAACGCGCCGAGTATTTCTTCATTTCCAATTCTTCAGTTGAAATTCTGTGCACACTGTCATTTGAGATACCCACTATGTCTGCTATCTCGCGCACTTTTACTCGACTGTCATCCAAGACGATACGGTGGACTTTTTCAATCACATCCGGGGCAGTAGCAGTTTCTGAACGTCCTTTACGGGGTTCATCATTTGTGCTCCTACGACCACGATTAAATTCGGCAACCCAGTTTTTAACCATTGAAAACGAAGGAGCGGATTCCAATAGTGTTGGATCCAGCTCTGCTTTGATTTCGGTTGGTGTTAAGCCTTTCAAATGAAAGTACTTTATTACTGCTCTCAACTCAGTTTTTTCCATTGTTTACAAAATCACACAACACGTTCGCTTTGGCGTACTGTCAAAAGCAGACTAATTGACAGATCGCTCTATACTGTCATATTTAACCTATTAAAGGATGAGTCTACAGAATGATAAAGAAGGTTAGGCTACGCAGTTACCGAACAATCGTCGTATAATAACACCAAAAATATTTTTTCCTGGCCTACTTATTTCAGGAAAAAATATTTAAGTTAAGAGTTTTTAAATGGAACATTCCGTATATTTTTGCAGAATAAGGTTCTAGATCAATTTTTCTTTACAGTGATATGTCACAAGTGGCTGATTGCTCTTAAATAGGGTCGTTTCACAATTTTGAAACTTAACGTTTTTATATTCTATAGAGTTAGTAATAACTCGACGAATTTGTTTCAAAATTTTTAACGCAGCCGTTAGCGAGATATACAATTTACAATTTTAAATTTTTCTGTCCTTTTCTAGTACAACAACGTCATAGTCCTCGTATACGCTGTATTGAAACAATTGTGTAACACGAAAGTATTATGACGTCACCGTGTAGAAAAGGACGGAAAATATTTAAACTTTAAGTTCGTTTTATTAAGTTATCGTAATTCATTTATCGATTTTATGTGGACCTATATATTAGATAACAGTTATACTAATAAAATATACAAATTATATCAAAATTTAAATTCCATGCAACGACCCTATTGCACCTTATAATTAAAATAATAAAATTATCAGAGTGGCTATGATTTTTTTAATATTCACTGTTCGATTACAAAATTTTATTTAAATACTGTTTAACAAATTGAATAATACGCAACGAATTCTTTGCTCGAATTATCCACCATGAAATTTTAAACGTTTTTGGGCCCGCTTTGATTAGTTTCTTCTGGCTTTTTGTAGCATTGTAGATGTAATCAACAAGCAACCTGCAGTTGATTTTAAAACGTGTTCTATGTTAACGATCCATTTTTTGTTTGTTACATGTTACTGCAGCTTCATTATGAGGCAAGGCCCCGTCGTGTTGGAATCGCAAGTTTCGTCATGTAGCTAATGTCTAGGTAATCTCCGCATTCCTTTTCCAAAAATAATAAATATCTGTCCTAAATCAAGGTTCCATCGTAAAAATGACGTTCTCAAATTTCATTGTAAATTATCCTTATCCATACATTAATTGAAAAATGTACTTGCGCACGAATTCAACAATTTTACGAATGCTTTCATTATCCCAATAATGCAAAGTATGCTTATTAAAAATACTATTCTGTTGTTGGGACCACGAGTATACAACGTTTGGACCAAATGTAACTTAAATAGCTTTAACTTAAGTGTTAAGATGTTATAAATATGTAAAAAATTATCACCCAGACTGGGAATCGAACCTAGGACTTTATGCTTGCCGTGCAGATGCTCTAACCGCTGAGCTATCAAAGGTAATTCACTACGGAAATGACAATCCTTCTTCATAGTTATACACATTAATTCCAACATATGTAGAAGTATTGATAGCTCAGCGGTTAGAGCATCTGCCCGACAAGCAGAAAGTCTTGGGTTCGATCCCCAGTCGGGGTGATTATCTACATGTTTATAACACCTTAACACTTAAGTTAATATTCTTGTAAATGATGTTACACGAAATTCCTTAATTGAATTACTTAAATAGTTTTAGTTTGTGCAATTTTAAAATTTTCTAATTTTGTAACTTGTAATCTTCAATTCAGAAACTGCTTGTCTTAGTTTTAGGATTAGCTCTGAAGTAAGCTAAAATAATAACCTCATTATTGTTGTCATTTCTGCTTACATTTTGGACAGTATGACGTTTTGAAAATGCACCAGTGTACTGTAACGATTGTTCTAAATTTTGAGAAGTATTTACATGAGGCCGTAAGGATATAAATTTTGATACAGAATAACAACCTGAGGTTTGTTTAGCCAATATTCATTTTCTTAATTAAATAAGAAGAATCACAATTACAGAATGAATATACAAATGTGCGAAGCGAAACATTTATACATAGGTGTTAACAGTATAACAAAAGAATGCTACAATAATGTTTATACATCAATTATCATTATTAGATTGTATTATTCATTTGCTTACATTTATTTGCTATAGTTTACAAATTAACATTGTTTTTCTGATCCACCAAAAAATATTTAAGTTCAATCGTCCAAGTAATTGTTTGTATTTAATATGTATCACATACCAACAATAGTTTCCTTTATAATTACATTTCTATAATGTAGTCAATATAAGTTGAGATCTAAAACTAATAACATAATTTTTTTTTTATTTCACCCCTACACTACGGGGGACAACTACAACATCTAAGGTCATATGTCCTCCAGCTAACATGCAACACGAATACACACACCCATAGTTGAGGTGGCGGAATTTCCCAATTATAAGAATCCCGTCGCCCCAAGTGGGACTCGAACCCACGACCTTTGGAATACGAGTGATGCACTGACACCACTCGTCCACCGCCGGCCCAATAACATTATTCTTGCATTAGTATAATAAATTTAATTTAAAAATGACAGTGATTTTTCTTTCTGCAAGAAACGCAACTTAAAATTTAAAGGCAACTTTGAGAAACACGACATAAAATTTGGTGCGGTCGTTAGGACGTCACCTTTTGAAGGAAGAAAAAGCAGCTTCACCTATTCTGGATTCAAGAAGGAAATTTCAATTCCAAGTGGCATAAAAGAAAACATTCAAAGCGTTTGCTACAGGGATTCAAGGAATCATTATTCTTGCATTAGTATAATAAATATAATTTAAAAACAACAGTGATTTTTCTTTCTGCAAGAAACGCAACTTAAGATTTAAAGTGTATAAAGGTACCCAATACGCCCCTTGTATGTATGTTTAAACTTATTAATAATAAAACGGTGGCCAATAAGAACAATCTTGGAATTTATATGCAATATCGTTTAATAAAAAACAGGGTGACGTTTCAACCACTTAACGTGGTCCTTTTCAAAGCCTACAAGACACATATGTATAAGTTAAAAAAATCTACAATTAAAATTCTTATAATTATACCTTATTATACCAATAAATAACATTTTAATACTGTCAATTAAAAGTAATTGACAGATAGAACAGTTAATGCTATACAAAACCTATTAATAAAACAAAACGATACATTCAGAAACACCCATGATATTTATATATTTAAAATACATTTTTGTTCCAGTTTGTTTGAGAGTTCCGATGGGACGATTTACGTCATTCTTTTTTTATATTGAAGCTTTCGATGTATAGATTAATAAACAGTATTTCATTGTTTATATTTTTAATTTAAATAAATATAAAATGTTTAATTTGAGACGCACGGATTAGATATTCACTTGGGGAGCCATCTCACTTTGCACGGTGGCAAGTTTCGTAATTACTCCCGCTTATCTATATATTTAAAACACAAAGCTGATTTTTGTTCCAGTTCGTTTCAGAGTTCTCCTGGTCAAATTTATGTGATTCTTTTTTTATGTTGAAGTTTCGTTTTGTATATTAGTCGACACTACTTAATATCTGTATTTCATTAAGTTTTATATTTTTAAATAAATAAATTTAAAACATTTATTTTGATAGGCAAGACAATTCAGACCATCAGAATAAGTAAAACATAAGTAAACAGGGTCGTCATTTTGGACATCTGAATAAAAACTGTTATTTCTGTGCTTATTTTTGTAATTGATGTTATTGTTATTAGAGTTTTTTTCTTGTTAATCAATTTAGTTTCTTTTTAGTCTAATTAAAATTTTAGACTGTTTTTCTCAACTTTTTCTTAAATGCAACGTTTTTTATACGGTGACTAGATTCATTTTGCAAATTTAAAGAATTTTTAATATTCGAATTTTAGGGCAGTTTTTCTCAATTTTTTTCAAATGTAAGATATTGCAAATTGTATACAGTTGAAAAGAGAATAAAAAGTACTACCGAAATCGACAATAAAAAATAGGTTGTCATTTAAAAAAAATATCGATGACGTCATAACTTTAAAAATAAATGACGTAACAAGTTGAAATGGTACAGTATAGCGTCAAGTAATTAAAACCGCTATACCCCTTCGAGGTTTTTTCCAAAAAAACTAATTTTAATGAAGTTATCGAATTTATCCGCTACTTTATTTCCACACTGTATTTGAAAATACTTGATGGTCTGGACTACTATGGTTTCATTATCTATATATTTAAAACACAAGGATTATTTTTGTCCCAGTTCGTTTGAGAGTTTTACCGGGCCGATTTACGTGATTCTTCTTTTATATTGAAGCTTTCGCTGTGTAGATCAGTCATCACTATTTAAATTTTATATGTTTTTAATGTTTATATTTTTAATTTAAATAAATATAGAATGTTTAATTTAGGACGCACGGATTGAACATTCACTCGGGGCGCCACCTCACTTTCCACGGTGGTAAGTTTTAGAACTATTCACGGTTCTAAAAGTTTGCTCCAACCTCCACTTGCGGTTGTATAATTGGCTGGGGCGATTTATAATTATTATAGGTCAATTATTATTTACTAATCTATATATTTAAAACACGGCTCATTTTTGTTCCACTTTGTCTACGAGTTCTACAAGACCGATTTGCTTTATTCTTTTTTATATTAAAGTATTAGCTCTGTAGATTAATCAACACTACTACTTTTTATCTATATATTTAAAACACAAGGCTTATTTTTGTTCCATTTCGTTTGAGAGTTCCACTGGGCCGATTTACGTGATTCTGTTTTATATTAAAGCTTTCGATGTGTAGCATTCAGTTTATTGCGATATTTTATTTTTGTATTTCACATAAATATTTAGTAGCAAAACGCATCAACAAATAAAATAGTTATTAGGCCGTCATTGTAGCAAAGTTTAAAGCTCTGCAAGTGGTATCCTTTTGTTATATTACAGAACTTACAACTGGTCCCGCGGCCCCTCAAAATATTTCCACGAAACCTCAGGATTCCACGAAACAACACTTTTGGAATCAACTTTTTTTTTAAATTGCCGTTTCAATAAGTTTTCGAAAATATTTTCATGGAAAGTTACCAAAAAATAAATTTCCGGAAATTTGCCAACACTATTTTTATATCATGTTTTTGAAATATGTACTAATAAACGTTTTCAAGAATTTCTTAAATAAGATCGATTTTTGATTTTATTATTATCATTTCGTAAGGTAGAATTTCTGTATGTATGTATATAGAATAAACCGGAGGGGAGGGGTAAGCCAGAGAGGAAGATATGTCAGAAGAGTGGTGGAGGGTAAGCTAGGAGAGAGGAGTCTTAGACTTAGAATTTTCAACTAGTTATGTTTGGTTGCGTTTATTTGAATAATCACTCACGAAAATCCCAAGGATTGTAATCACACAACGAATGTTGTATACAGGAAAATCCTTCGATCCTTTTGACCGTCATGTCTTGACGAGGTTTCCGTAGTATAGTATTAAGCTCATCTACATTAGTTCTTGCGTTCATTGTATTTTTTCTTTTAATTTTATTTGTCATTTCTATTATCAATATTTTTTTTATAATTTTGGACATTGTTAACAATTTTAACCTTTCCATATGCAATTTTGTAAGAAAAATTGATACTATGTTTTGTTAATGTCGTAAACTTATCAGGATTCATTCTGATATTATATTTATATGCATATAACCGTTTTTAATGTATCGTTTTGTTTGTCCAATGTGTACATTATCACAATCACCACACGGTATTCAATAAACTACGTTTGATCTGTCAGTAATGTTATCTCTATCTCTAAGTTTGTTAAAATTAGTATCATTTTTATGTTTGTTATAGAAAGCAGTTTTTATATTATATTCTTTAAGAGTTTTTTCAATTTATAGTCTACATTTTTGAGATAAGGTAACATTACTGTTACCTGACATTTTGTTCTTCCGTGTTTATAATAATCTTATCGTTATTTAATTTCCTCTCGTTAATCATACAACATCGTAATTTTATGTATTTTTTACTAAAACTTGGAGGATAGTGATTATTTATGAGAGTGTTTTTAACAATCTCAATGTTATCTGCATGAAATTTCTCGTGTGCAAGTAAGATGACTTTATCAACCAAATTATACACTATAGCAATCTTTTGATTACTACTATGATGAGATAAAAAGTTGAGTACACGTCCAGACCATGTTTTTTCCCTGAACCACTTAGTAATAATAGTATCAAGGGCCGGCGGTGGACGAGTGGTGTCAGTGCATCACTCGTGTTCCAAGGGTCGTGGGTTCGAATCCCACTTGGGGCGACGGGATTTTTCTAATTGGAAAATTCCGCCACCTCAACTATGGATGTGTGTATTCGTGTTGCATGTTAGATGGGGGACAGATGACCTTAGCTGTTGGTTCCCCCGTAGTGTAGGCGTGAAATTAAAAAAAATAATAGTCACCTTCCACTATTAAAAGCGTGACCAGAAAACTAATAGCGTTTACTGTCTCCAGCGTTACTTTGTGGAACTCTATAATCATGAAATATAATCAAATTAAAAGATTAATTCAAACTTTGAATTAATCTTTTAATTTGATTATATTTCAAGAAAACTAATAATTCTGTTTTGGCTTCTATCTCAACAGTGAATTTCATTCTTGGATAAAATTGTTAAAAATCTCAAAAGTCTTTTCTATCTTATCGTCTGGTAAACATGTTATATAATGTCATCCACATACCTGTAGAAGAAAGGAACGGGAAATTCTACTTTGTTTATTTGTGATATTTCTAATGCCTCCATTCAGTGGCGGATTTAGGCACGAGCGTTGGAAGCGGCCGCTTCAGGCCCCACAAGTTAGGGGGCCCCGCAGAGGAACCCTACCCAGGATCGCCGTACACACGCGACAAATAAGAATTATTAGCATGGGAACTCACTTTGTCGCGAAGAGTGAAACATGAAACAGTTCATATCTTGTACAGGCGGGTAAAGAAGGTGTACGGTCGACGCAATAGAGCTTCGTTTTAATAGTCAAGCATTCAGAGCGATAGGTAAAGTTTTGTATAGGTAAAGAAATCACACCCACCGATGACTGGTATTTTTGCTTGGTGATATTAAGGGTAATAACACGAAAACTCTTAAATATATTAACTATCTAAATCTTCAGTCGGCAATGAGACCAGTTCCACATGATGCTGATATACCTGTACCAGTTCCACGTAAAGCATTGCAGTCTAGTGTTGATACATATTCTTCAATAGATGCAGAAATTGGCATTTTTAAACCATCGTTTTCAAGAAACTCTAAACCGCAGCTATTTTCTCAAGACGAACTAAATGACTAAATGTTATAGATTTAACATTTCCAAAAGATCTTTTAGAGAGTTTAAGATCAATCTAAGCAAAAAAATCTGCTTGCTCTAACATTTCTTTGGTATCATATAAAACTGAATATAGACGAAAAGCAACGAAAAGAAACTTTTCCAGCAAACAGGAAAGGCTTTCCAAAAAGATAAAGGAATAATGTATGTTATTTTCTATTTTTTCTATAATTTTTGTAATTTTTTGGTTGCCTTTTTACCCTAAATACATACAAATATCTCTATTTTTTCAATTGTTTTACTATTTTGTTCCAAAGCCTTACGTGACAGAGAAAAACCTAAAACGGATTTGAAATCAGCACCTAACATCAGTTGGAAAATTCAATTAACATTTTCTAAGATATTAAAATGCAGGCCTGTGTTATCACCCAGGTTGGAAATCGAACCCTGGACCTTGAGCTCTGTGTCGACTACCAGCATATAAAGTTATTATAAAATTGTTATTGGACTAACGTGAAATTGATTAATTCTAATATTATTATATAATTGTTAGTATATATTAATATTATTCGTTATTATTGGTAAATTACAATAAAAACAATAATAGCTTTTATAACTTGCTAATTCCGTATATTCTGAAACATAATGGAGAACGACTCCTACATACAACGAGCTACTCCCGGCCGCCATAGTATCTCAGCGTGTCACTTCGGTCGCGGCCGTAATCTGTAAGTACTACGTGCACGTTCAGACACGATATATCCTTCTAATGGCTTTAATCCATAAATTTAGAATAACCGGTCTATAACATGTTAATCTAAAAATATTTTGGGACTTTATTATTTAAAATTACATACAAATGAAACATTAGGTATTCAATGTAATTGTAAAATTGAGGTTACAATTTACTTCCATTTACAAAAAAACAGCGGCGGAACAAAACGACGTCCAAAATACATTTATTTCCACTTTTTATGTAAATGACACATTATAGGCATTTATGGTAACTAAGTAAATGAGTAGTAAGAGACCTGTAAAATTCTACAATGCTTATCAACAAAAGCTATGGAAAATAATTTGTTGCTTAACCACAACACCATGACAACGCCTAGCTATAAATTGTGCTACCGCTTTTGAATATAAAACGTCTTTGTATAAAAAATATTCAATTCATAAAAAAAGCTAGTGAAGGTGGAAATAAAACTTTGTACGCGACGCACTTTGCAATTAATCTTTACTGGGCTCACTGGATTATGGAGGCTCGCTCCTTCGTCGCTCGCCCCATAAACTTTCCAGCTCACTCGTAAAGGTTCATTTACAAAGCTTGATACGTAAATAACTATAAGAAATATGTCTATGACATTAAAAAAAAAATGAAGACGCCAACAAAACTACTGTTATTAACTTAAATAATTGTTCAAATTTCAGTACTAATTTTATAAATACATGATTATTACATTGAGTTATACGCATTTCTTAATTTTTACAACTAACACCTGTTTTCCACAAAATGTGAGCATTGTCCACTTTTGACAATCCAGAACATCTCAAATCATATTCTAGGTTAAATATTTTTCCTAGCTTTTGGTGTTTTATTACTTTTTGTGGTCGTAAGTATAGTGTGCAACACGTGCAAGAACGCCAATGTCACACTCGTGTGATTGCGGAATTAGAATTCATTTCATGTCGCAACTTCATTACACGCGAGAAATTGGCACTTCTCTGCACTTGTAACACAATATACTAATGCTATTTATTTGTAGGTATAATGTCAATTAACGAATAAGTCATTTATACCAAAAAAATTTAAATAATAATAATAATTGCTACAACCTATAGCCTGGAAACCAGGCCCCAGAAGCTATAAGCTTGTGCGGGAGGGAGGGGGCGATTGTTATTATTACGTAGGCCCTATTTACGGCTGCAGCCGACTTACAAATGGATACGATTACAATTACATACATATATTAATTTCAAAATATTGTTATATTTACATATGTGATTAATTGTATTTAGTATATTAATAATTATATGTACTTACTTAATTTTTTATAAACAATAAAACGTATATAAGTTGTAGTAATTGATTTATACTATGGGGCCCCAAAAATTTGTAACGCTTCAGGTCCCTTAAGTGTTAAATCCGCCACTGCCTCCATTATTAAGGCTGCAAGTACTGGTAACAATGGAGATCCCATTGGTGTGCCATGTGTTTGTTTGAAACTTCGATTGTTAAATTTAAAGTGCGAAAACTCAAATATAAGTTTCAAATATTAGTGTGATTTTTAATATCATTCCACTTTTCGGATATCAATGTTATAACCAAGTTAAGAAGTACGAGGTAAGCACCATAAATGCTCGGCCCGGCAGGCTTCTACAGGTGCCAACATGTTCAAACTCAGTTGCGTCATAATTGAATATGTAAGAGGACTTCACTATATATAATACTACGGCTAGAAGCGTAATAGATTTTACTAGCCACTCAACCATTGTGACGAGTGCATAAAAATTTCGCAGCTAACGAACATTGAGTACCGTGCGGTCATTAAATTTTTAACAAAAGAAGGGCCTAATCAAATCAAAGAAGGTTTAGACGCCGTTTATGGTGATTTATCTCCTTCATATTCCACTGTAAAAAAATGGTCAAAATGTTTCCGTTTGGGGCAAGAATCTCTTGAAGATGATGAGCGCCAACTGGTCCCAATTGAAGCGGTAACGCCTCAAAAAGTTGCAATCATTGAAGAAATGGTATTAGAAGATCGCCGTTTGAAAGTTAAGGAGTTAGCAGTGATGTCTGACATTTCAGAAACAAGTGTTCGCCGAATTCTTCATGACCATTTGGGTATGAATAAAATTAGTGCAAGATGGGTACCGCGTCTTCTTTCTGCTGTTCAACGTCAACGTCGCGTCGAATGTGCGCGCTCGTTTTTAAACTTATGTGGAGACGACCCAAAGCCGATTTTGGACTCCATTGTCACTGGAGATGAAACAATGGTTCTGTATTATGATCTTCTATCCAAAAGGGAATCGATGGAATGACGGCGACCCGATGAACCTCGTCCCAAAAAGGCGAAAGTTGTTCAATCGACAAAGAAAGTTATGGCAACAATATTCTGGGATTGTGACGGCATTTTTTACTGATTGATTTTAAAGAACGCAATACAGCTGTTAAAAGTACATATTATGCGTCTTTATTGCATAAATTGAGAAACAATATTTGTGAAAAACGTCGAGGAAAATTGACAAGAGGTGTTCGATTGTTACACGACAATGCACCCGTTCATACTGCCGCAATTTCATAAGTTGCCATTCGCGAATGCGGCTTTGAAGATTTGGATGATCCATTGGGATCATCCACCGTACAGTCCGGATATGGCTGCTAGTGACTATTATTTATTTTCCAATTTAAAGAAAGGCCTTAGGTGACGTCGTTTTAAGGACGAGAACAAGTTGCAAGCAGCTGTAATTGAACATTTTGAATGAAAAACTTCAGATTATTTTTACATGGGCATTGAATTATTAATTCCACGTTGTAATAAGTGTATTGACATTAGGGGAGATTATATTAAAAAATAAAAATTATTATATTTTACCAAGTTTATTTTTTCTATATCAGGCCGAGAATTTATGGCGCTTACCTCGTATGATATTAAGAGATACCAATTTGTAATGATCAGGTTTCAGGTATTGTGTACGAGCTAAGTGATCAAAACATTAGCCTGTTTTTTATTAAACGATATTGCATATAAATCCCAAGATTGTTCCTATTGGCCACCTTTTTATTATTAATAAGTTTAAATTAAGAGTTAAGACAACTTTGAGAAACACGACATACACCACTGTATAGAGAAATTTATTTAGAACCTTATTCTGCATTTCATTTAAAAAATTAAAGTTGGATATTTTTCGTAAAATAATAAAGCCGCTACAAAAATGTTTGGAAATTCATGGTGTACAATTTGAGCAGTAAGTATAAGCAGACACTTGGGGTATTATTCAATTTGTTAAATAAAAGCTGTTATAAGTATGTAATCGAAGAGTTAATAATAAAAAGATCATAGCCACTCTGATAACACTACGGAACACGATTTTGCATCGGAGACCAGACTAGGTGATTCTTATAGATTTTTGTGCGTAGAATTTGATGGCGTTAAAAAATTGCGTATCACGTCATGCTTTCGAGATATTCGCACTTAAAAGTGCAAAACAGGCCTATTTTGACTATTTTCAGAAGGTTATAACGCAAAATATTTAATATAGGATTAAATTTTGTCATATGCATTTGAAAGTACCAACATTCAGCTACAATTTAAGATATTTACTTTTCTTGTGCACAATATTTTTGCAGAGATATTGGTATTTGAATGACAGCATATCAAGCATTTTATGTATTTACGTTAATCTTTCTTTTAGTGAATCAATCGTTCTGAAAATTTACATTCAAATATTTTTCAAGTTATGCTAAATTAATATTTTATTTAAATTAAAGAGTATATAAATATTTATATCATTATTTATTAAAAATCCCGTACTAATTTTCAAAAAATCTGCACCTAAATTTATAATTTTGTCCGCCATATTGGATCCGCCATCTTGATTTTGAAAAGTCTATCTCTAAATTAATTTCGCATAACTTGAAAAATATTTGAATGTAAATTTTCAGAACGATTGATTCACTAAAAGAAAGATTAACGTCAATAATATACAAGAAAGATTAATCTGCAAAAATATACAGAATGTTCCATTTAAAAGTTGAATATTTTTTCGTAAAATAAGTAGGCCATGAAAAAAAAGTTTTGTACTATTTTATAGATCAGGTTATGCTAAACAAGTCTCTTTAACTTCTTCCTCCACCTTTAATATTTCAACAGATATAACCTAGTCCTGGACAATGAAAAATCAGCCACCCTGTATATTACTTACTGTACTATTATGTTCAATGTAATATACAGGTAATATACTAATGTTCGGTAATATACAGGACACGCATATTTTCGTGTGATCGTAAACAAGGCAATAGATGTTTAACATATTAAAATAACTAATGCTAATTAGAAATAGTTATGTTGATTAAAGAAATTTTAGTAATGAAAAAGTTCCAGTCCATTTCAAAAGTTCAAATGTTAAGGTAATATCAAAATTGTCATGTTATAAAATGTATTAAACGCCAATGTATTTAATTAATGCATTGGGATGGTTTTTAAGTTCTGATATAGCTTATAATAATAAACAAAAAAAAGGCTAATCAAGTGACTTGGAACTGACTGTGTTGAACGTACTCATACTACAACGTGATTATACGGGGTGGTCAATGAAAGCATTTTCAGATTTCTCTTATTAATACTCCTTGTTCTTTCGAGCCCCTGGTTGTTACGAGTTTTCAGGTCGCGCTAGCGCTTCTAACATGACCTTACGACTACCAGTATAACACTGGTAACCCGAACCGACCTTGACGTGCCCTCCGAAAGCACGACTGGTTGCAATCTTCGTACTACTATATGGGTCACCCACCCAACTTCTGACGCGGGCTAACGTAACTTAACTACAAATACTGTTTGAATAGTACTCATAGCACTAAGCCCTGCAAGCGATTAAATTGGCATAAGATGAACCAAATATAATATTCCTTATTTTAAAATGTAAAGATAAAGGTAAGCTATAAGTAATTCATTATTTCATGTAAATAAATAATTAATTTTTAATTGAAATTACAAGTAAATAATACTTAAATGTGGATATGCAATCAAAGAAAAAATGATAAAATTTACAAAATGCTAAATTAAATAACTGAACTGGAAAGAAACTATTTCGACAGGATTTTGTTAAAATTAAATGCACTACAAATTCTAATTAGGGGAGAATTTAAATTATAATTTGTTCTCGAACATGCACATACGAAAGGTTAAGTACATTTATTGATGATGCATTAAAGTTATTATTAATTGTAGTAAAGAGTCACTAATTATGTTATTTACTAATTTGTACATAAACAAGACAATAATTTGTGGGCTAAAGCGTTTATTTTCTAGGACGTCTGCACCAAAATATTGCAGCAGTTCTTTATATGCGATGAGCTTTAAAAAAACAGTAACTTTTTTTCTCGATATTAAGTTTTTGATATTTTCATATACTACGGATTCCATATCTCAGAAGCATATTTTAATTTCGATTATGTTAAAGAATTAAATACTTTAATAATTATATCAATAAACTCTAAAAATCTTTAGCTATACGAAAAATAAAGCCTAATT
Organism: Agrypnus murinus; assembly: GCA_929113105.1. NCBI lineage: Eukaryota > Metazoa > Arthropoda > Insecta > Coleoptera > Elateridae > Agrypnus > Agrypnus murinus. The sequence continues at coordinate 100,093,208 of OV816023.1, forward strand.
TCTCGTAACATTTATTTTCTATGTTAATTATACAGGGTGATTCAGAAATAACTGATATCCTTTAAATGGTAGGTAGAGGGGAGGCAAGAGCTAATTTACCTTGACAAGTATAGGTCAAAACGAATAGTTTTCCAGAAAATAAATTTTAAAGTTTAATGAATTTTGGATCCAAAATGATCCATGGTCAGGATCGGATCCAAAAATGCAATAAAATTTTAAAATTAGTTTTCTGAAAAACTTCGTTTTTAACCTATACTTGTCAAGGTAAATTAGCTACACTGCCTCCACTCTACCTACCATTTAAAGGATATCAGTTATTTCTGAATTACCCTGTATACAGTGTCTGCGTCTGCCATAAAGTTGGATCCGTATGAGAAAAATTTTTAATATTCTGATTGGATAATAGCTTTGTGGGGCAGTCACCTCTGCTTTCAAAAATACTTAAAATACGCCATGTCAAAGTTGACAGGTGACATTAGGTATCTGTCAAATTCTTCATTTAAAAGAAAATGTTAAAATATGGAAACAAATTATTTAGGGGGGACTATCAAAAAATGTTAAATTCTCCTTATGTCGGAATATCTCATTCAAACTTGGTATGTGAACGTAAAATGTAATTAGAAACATTTTCTCTTCATAAAATCTTTAAATAGTTTCACAAATAAGGTCATTTTTTGACAATTTGTTTTTTAAATACCAAATTTGACAGATACCTAATGTCACCTTTCAACTTCGACATGGTGTATTTCAAGTATTTCTGGAAGCAGAGGTGGTTCGGCCACAAATTTTTTTACAATCAGAATGTTAGAAAATTTTCCCGTACGGGTCAAACTTTATAGCAGATACTATTATTAAAAGTTAGTTTAGTATCAAAAAGTAATGTAAATCTGTAGTGTAATTTTTCCTAGTGAGTATTCTATTATCCATATTATACTGGAAGATAATACAGAGTGGCCCACCGAAAACGAAACGAGCTCGTTTTAAGGCACTAAACTGCAATTTAAAGAAACGGCTGGACAATCAAATTTATTAGGAAGGGGGACAAGTCATATGGCTGCTTCTAACCCTAAAATAGAGGTGAAGTTCACTCTTAAAATTTTTAAATAGCATGGGGTGGCAAAAGCAAACCATTTGAAAGCTCAATGTATTTTTTTTTAGCTTTAACTATTCCACTAACAAAATCAGATTTTAGCAAAGAGATATCAACCATTAAACAACTAGCACATGCAAATCATTATAATCCGAACATGATTGACACTTTAATTAAACAAAAAGATTATAGGTTAGCTATCAAAATAATATATCCCATTGACAATCAAACAGAAGACACAAATTACATATCTATACCATATTTTGGCAAAATATCAGAAAAAATTGCACATATACTAAGAAAAACCAACAATTATAAAATAACATTTAAAACCAACACTAACACTTTTTCATTTTTATTTAATGCTAAAGACAGAACACATGATATCATGAAATCAGGCATTTACCGTTTAAATTGTTCTTTTTGTAGTTTGGTATATATTGGACAAACACTTCGAAATTTTGACATAAGATATAAAGAACACGTACGTCATTACAAAAATAAACATCCTGAAAAATCGAATTACGCCAAACACCTTTTAGAACAAAATCACACAATGACTCCTCAAAATAATATTAAATTCCTACATTTTTGTAATAACAAACGCAAATTAGACATTTTAGAAGCCTTTGAGATATACAAACACAAACTCAGGGTACCTTTAATGAATGAACAACTTGAGCTCAGTAATTCTCCGTTACTAGAAGTATTAGATATTTAATTATGATTATTATTATTATTTTATCTATTTACCTATTTTGTATCTACCTTAGCGACGTGTTTGTTTATAATTATATTACCTTTGATAATGACAGCATAGCTGTCGAAACAATATTGTCAGGTTATATTTTAATAAAACTGTGAAACTTTTAATAATCTTTATTTATTTCATGATTATGTAGTTCCACAAAATAAGGCTGGAACCAATAAACTCAATGTATTTGCTTTAAAGTAGTATTTTTATTCTTTGGATTCCGAGTATTAGAGCCTAGGAAAATTGCAATTGAAAGAAACAGTACAAATTCAAATTTAATTTCACATTTGGAGCATTTGTCAAGTGATAACACGGTAATTTGACCATACTTAATGTCGTAAACTTAGTTCATCGTATTAAATACTCGAAATGGCCACCACCGGCGTCCATACAGTAATAGAGGTTCTGCTCAAAATGTCGCCACACGTTCTGGAGCATTTGTGGAGTGACTATACGACATTCAGTAATTATAGGTTGCAGTAAATATTCTAAAGAGTCCGGTACCGTTACATCAATTTTATTATTCAGATGTCCTCACAAAAAGAAATCTACCGGAGATAAATCTGCCGACCTTGGAGCCATTCAAGAGCGGCCCTCTTCCATTCCATTGACCCGGAAACCTTCGATCCAAATACTGTAGAACAGACAATGCAAATGATCTGTGAGGTAATGATCATCATTTTCTAAGATATCAGTTAATATTGGATCAATGTTGTCTTCTAACAATTTCAAGTATATTTCTCCATTCAAATTACCAGGTAAAAAATAAGGACCAATCAGACGATCACCAAAAATGCCAACCCAGACATGTAGTTTTTCGAGGTATTGAGTATATGTGTTTCCCGAATCTGACTAATAGCTTCAATTATGGTGATTGACTGTACCATTTACGAAAAGACTGCATCCGTCGAAAAACAGATGTTATAAAGCAAATATAGATTATTTATCGCTCGTTCACTTAAAGCCTCACAAAATTGCAAACGGTGATCAAAGTCGTCTTCATTGAGTTCTTGCAGCAAACGAATCTTGTAGAGATGAAACTAGTAGTATTTTAAAAAACATTGAATATTGGTTCGATTGATATCCGATACAATAGTCATTTGCCTTGTGCTCAACATAGGATCGACAATAACATGATCCAGAACCGCCACTTCCACCACTTCATTTCTTACCGAATTTTCAACTTTTCGCTTTTTATTTGCCACAGACTCGGTCTCCCGAAAGTTTCTTACTAACCCAGCATATACTTGCGATTCACACGCTTATCTGGATGTCGCTGGTTGAACAACTGGACGCTTCTTTCGACATTTTCATTGTTTGCGAAGAAAAGCGCAATTTATATCGACTCTTTCTGCAATCGAATTAACAATTTGAAATGTTGAATGAATAGTTACAACGAACACTTCGAAATACGTGTTTAAATGACATGCTAAAAGCATTGAAGGATTTCCCTAAATACAACATTATGTATGTTATGTGATTACAATCCTTTGGATTTTCGTAAATGATTATTTAAATAAACGCAACCAAAGATAACTAGTGAAAAATTCTAAGCCTAACACTCCTCTCTCCCAGCTTACCCTCCTCTCTTCCGACATATCTTCCTCTTTGGCTTACCTCTCCCCACCGGTTTATTCTACATACATACATACGGAAATTCTACCTTACGAAATGATGAAATGAAATCAAAAAATGAAATCATGAAATCAAAAATCGATCTTGTTTAAAAAATTCTTGTAAACGTCTATTAGTACATATTTCAAAAACATGACATAAAAATAGTGTTGGCAAATTTCCGAAAATTTATTTTTGGTAACTTTCCATGGAAATATTTCCGGAATCTTATTGAAATGGCAAATGCCAAAAAAAGTTGAATCCCAACCCAAAGTGTGTTCCGTGGAACCCTGGGGTTTCGTGGAAATATCTTGAGGTTCCGCAGGACCAGTTGTAAGTCCTGCAATATAAAACAAAAGGATACCACTTGCAACGCTTTAAACTTTCCTACAATAACAGCCTAATTACTTGTTTAAGATTTATTTTACAACATCCTGTATATATTGCATGATGTCGCTATTGCGCATGCGGTTAGTGCTGTCTGCCCGCCAAAGCTACTAACAGTTCAACAGTCTTTCAATATACTCGATACAGTCAACAATGTGTTTTATTTCCTAACCTACAATGCATTAAATGTCACAAATATTTTAGTCCACTCTAGAATATACAAGCATTTTGGTCCTTCGAAAAGTCAATAACATTACTATTTATTTGTTGGTGCCTTTTGCTACCAAATATTTATGTGAAATACAAAAATAAAATATCGCAAGAAACTGGATGCTACACAGCGAAAGCTTTAATATAAAAAAGAATCACGTAAATCGGCCCAGTGAAACTCTCAAACGAACTGGAACAAAATAAGTCTTGTGTTTTAAATATACTATACATAAAAAGTAAGTAGTGTTTACTAATCTGCATAGTTAAAACTTTAATATAAAAAAGAATAAAGCAAATCAGTCTCGTAGAACTCGTAAAGAAAGTGAACCAAAATGAGCCGTGTTTTAAATATATAGATTAGTAAATAATAATTGGCCTATAATAATTAAAAATCGCCCCAGCCATTTAGTATAACCTGTTTAATAATTTGCAAACGTATCTCGCGATGATTTGTTTTGTCCAAACAATATGAAACAGCTATATAAATAAGCAATTGTCATCATCTAATACTTGAAAAATTTGTTTGCTTTCGATGGTTTTCAACTAATGCGGGTTTGTCTACGCAACCTAATAACAAATCAACTGTTAACCGCGGTGGTGGTTGCAGCAAACTTTTATAATCGTGAATAGTTCTAAAACTTACCACCGTGCAAAGTTAGATGGCGCCCCAAGTGAATGTTCAATCCGTGCGTCTCAAATTAAACATTTTATATTTATTTAAATTAAAAATATAAACATTAAAAATATATAAAATTTAAATAGTGTTGACTGATCTACACAGCGAAAGCTTCAATATAAAAGAAGAATCACGTAAACCGGCCCAGTAAAACTTTCAAACGAACTGGAACAAAAATAAGCCTTGTGTTTTAAATATATGTAGATAATAAAACCATAGTAGTCCAGGCCATCAAGTATTTTCAAATGCATGTAATTTAATATATTATGTTTACTTTTGTTTTACTTATTTTAATCGCTGAAAAACTTCTAAGCCGTTCGTTTTATATTAATGTTCTGGGACGTAATGTAGTAAGGTTTTTCAACTTACTAACTGCAGATTATTCTGTTGAAAATTAAATATTCTCTTATTCTACCGTTTAATAAATATTAATCTATTCGACTTGTTTTTAGTCAATTTCTTCTTTTAACCTTTTTATAACAATCTTAACTACATTTATTTCAAATGACAATTATACTGAACCAAAGTTTCAATGTAAATTTATCGATTTTCATTAATAAGTTAAGAGATATTTATGTTGTCACAATATACGTCTTAATTATATCCCACCTAATTTTATATTAAGACAATCTTGTTCAAATGGCGACTAACATCAATAATACTTCAAAAAGTATAAAATAAAATAAAACAATTATTCAACAGCGTCACAGATAGATATTTATTAGATCTGACAATTGTTTCGTTATTAAATACATCATTATCAAAGATAAAAAAGCAATAAACAAACGTCGCTAAAATGTATAATTAGTGCTTGTTGTTACAAAGATGTAGGAATTTGAGGTTATTTTGGGGTATCATTCTGTAGTTCTGTTCTAAAAAATGTTTAGCGTAATTAGACTTTTCTGGCCGTTTCTTCTAGCTTTGATAACGATATATTCTGTTTCAAAACAATTGCTGGGTGATAAATATTCAACTGTGAAACTGTTTATTTATTTTTTTCTTTTTTTTTAATTTCACGCCTACACTACATCTAAGGTCATCTGTCCCCCATCTAACATGCAACACGAATACACACATCCATAGTTGAGGTGGCGGAATTTTCCAATTAGAAAAATCCCGCCGCCCCAAGTGGGATTCGAACCCACGACCCTTGAAACACGAGTGATGCACTGACACCACTCGTCCACCGCCGGCCCTATGAAACTGTTTAAAAATTGTTTTATTTGATAATTATGTAATTTCGCGAAGTAAAACTGGACACAGTAAATGTTATAAAAGGCGCATCTCATTCTCTTCAATCAGTTTTACTATGCATAAATGTCATATATCATATATACAAATAAAAAAACAAAAAAAAACTTTAATTTGTTAGAATGTGATAGAATTTAGTAAAAACTTAGGTAAGATTTTGAAAGAAAAATAAGCAGATATGAACAAGCATCGAGAAATTTAGTCCAGTTAAGTAAAACTAATTTTTTTTTTAACAAAAACTGTTTACAGGATGTGAATTATAAAGACTTTGATGATTTTTTTAAATAAGTTAAGTAGATGTAAAACGTTCACGAAGGATTTTCAATTAAACTCAAATAGATTCAAAGTTTATGGTTAATTAGGGTTTTTATTATTTATCTATTTTTTAAAACATGTTGAATCTTATTTATTAATCTTTATTTATTTACATAATTCGTCTGTTATTTATTTAAAAAACTTCTAACATCTGCATGAAGTTGTACATTTAGAATGAGCAATATGTTATATAATTGCATTATTAATAATCGTAGGTAACTTAAACATGTAATTAAGTGTGTTTCATTATTTTAAATTCTAAGTTCTAGTATGTTTTATTGTATTTCATAATATGTTTCATAATCGTTGTCTAAATAGTAGACTAGGTAATCCAAGATAATCATTTTAGTAGGAGTAGTTTTAGACGTAGTGCAAAAGTTCATTCATTTCGTCTTGAACAGTAGTCAAGTAAGGTCATTCTGTTTTGAAGATTCGAGAAGTAAAGACTTGCTGAGCAGTAGTAAAGTATAGTCTACCTTGAACAAAAGACAATAAAAACCATTGGAAAATATTTATAAATGTTAAATTATGTTTGAAATACACCAAAAAGTATTATTTAAGTACAAAAAAACATCTGTAATTAAAAATCGGATTGTGTTATCGGATCTCATTAATACAAAAATTAAAAATAAAAAGTATTAAAACGAATTTTTATTTATCGGAATCCACATTTGGGTTATTATTATATTTGTGTGATTACACTCAAAGGAGCCTTACGGAACTGACTCATGTCACTCGTGATTCCCTTTGCGCAGTGGCGTGCGGTGAGAATTTAGGCTAGGGAAGCAACCACGATTTTAATTATAATACACCTAGGTACAGGCGCGGATTAACGGGGAGGGAGTAGTTCCCCACTCCCCAATTTAAAAATAAGTATACATAGAATAGAAACAAATAATGTTTGTTTAATTATTATTTATTAAAACAATTATTTTTCCAAAAATTTTCCCCTCAAAATACTTCTCTGGATCCGCCCCTGCTAGGTACAATAAAAAAACAGTGTTACAATTATTAAGCTTAAAAGTTTTTTCAAAGAAGAACTTTTACACTTTATACTTAGGGAATTTGTTGACTATTATTCTTTATTTAAAAAAAACTACTACTATGTATTTAAACTGCAACTCGATTTTCCGGTCTTTCTTAGCAAAATACCAGTGCAGGTTTTAATCTTTGTTGTTAAACTTGAAAGTTCTGGTATTGATCTGCCTTTCTTAATAATTTGTAATTTCTTCCCAAAACTGTATGCGGAAAATCCTTTATTAATAATTTACAAACTGAACAAAAAAAATCGACCCGATTCGGATGTATCGAAGGTACTCGAACCTTCCACCGAAGCAGCTGAATTTGCAGTCGTGACGATAATGCAATTTTAAATTTGCATACAGGCAAACTAAATAGAATTATTTGTCTTTAAAAAAATCCAACTTATATAAATTGAAATAATAAAATGCGACAAAATACAGTCTCATTCGCAGATTTACATTACTTAAGTAACATTAAATTTAACAAATACTAAATCGAATAAAGAACCAAATTATAATAAATAAACATTTGGGCATGAAGCACACTAACAATAACGGCCAAACAATGCTAAGAGCATCGTCTACTATGACCACGTCCGCTGAATCACGCCAAGGCTAAGAGAAGAGCAGTTGTAAGCAGTGCTTATATGCAGTGTAAGTAACACATTTGAATCGGTATTACCTTTCCGTGCAAGTTTAATGAGCCTAATTTAAAATAGTACTCTAAATAATTATACTTTTTGTTGTACGGAATTAATATTAATATTAATTGATATTAAATATTACAAAATTAAATAAACGATAACCATAATTTTATAAAAATATTTTTGTTAGCATTGGTTTTTATGTTTAATAAATTCTCAAGGGAAGCGTTGCTCCATTGCTTCCATGGACCGCACGCCACTGCCTTTGCGTAACAATAAGAATCAGTTTACATCAAATTTTAGTACAGTTTATTAAAAGGCTGTTTAAATGTGACAAAATGTTCATATTCTTGATTACTATTTTATTAGTTTGATTAATTTGACACGTGATATTCCATTAGAATCTACGTATCAAACAACAAACAAACAAAATTATTCATGAAAAATGATGATTGAACAATTTGTCCGTTGACTTATCCAATCATCAAACTTTTACCATTGTTCTTTTATGTTCTCGACGATAGGTTAGGTTAAGGTGATTTGGCATAGTCTATTCTATGTAGCTGATAATATGGATGTCATATGGAGTTGGAATCGACATCTCAATGAGATAGGAGTGGTAGGACCTATATTATTTTCTAAGTAGAAAAGGGAAATTCACATAATGCGTCAGTGCGTCAGTATAACATCAGTACACGTGTGGGGGAGCCGGAAACTCCCCGACAACAATTCACCGACGGAAAATTCCCCGACAACAATTCGTCGACAAAAATATCCCCGACCGGAAAATTTCCCGATGGTAGAATTTCTCGACAAGCAATTCAACGAATGGAAGATTCCCCGAGAATAACAAACTTCCCTTCACATTTTATCTCGGCTTAGGACGAGCAACATTATATTGGCGTGTTTTTTGTTTTTTTTATGATAATAATAATAATAATAATAATAGTAATCGAAAAGGGTTCTCTCGTCATAATTCTTTACAAGGACTGCTATTTTCTACTATCTTTAATAAATTAAGTTGTGAGCTATACCACGCAAGTAATTAGAAAGGGTTCTCTCGTTATCCTGTGCGGCGATGTTGGCGTCTTTACAGGCGTCCAATCCAGGTGTCCAGGCAGCCTCAGGCAGCAGATTCTCCTCACACAGGGTTTCAAACGCATCGACTAAATTTGCTGTGGGCACAAATGCTAATGCTGAATGTAACTTCAATTTCAATGGAAATTCTGCATCGGTTTCGTACTGGTTCCTTAGACCTCTGATTGAATTTGTCTAAGGATGCACTGTGAAAAATGGAAGAAGCAGCCACGATGCTTTGAAGCTGGAAATTCTTCGACAAAAGCACTTATCATGCCAGTTTTGGCACATGTCATGAGACGTCGAGAAGTCGAATGCCGCAATCACACGAGTGTGAAATTGGCGTTTTTGCACGTGTTACGCACTATACTTTGTCTACGACCACAAAAAAAGTAATAAAACACCAAAAGCTAAGAAAAATATTTAACCTATAAAGAATTTATACTCTCATTCATATTTTTTACGTGAAATCGCTGGTAATAAATTAAGAGATATAATGTGAGCAGCTTCCATTTTCCCATCATCGGATTTCTTGATAAATCTAAAATTTCGAAAACAAGTAAATATTAAATTTTTAGAGATAATTTCATTTCAGTCAATCTAGTAAAGATAAAAAATCATCCGTATGTACTCAAAACTTTCAAAAGTATCTTTTTATAAACAATCACAATCCAATTGCCAATTTATTTTTCAAAGCAAACTTTTAAAATTATGGTTTTAAAATACAAAACAAAATAAGGATATAACCAATATAATAGTTAAACAAGACGTGCCATCTTTTTCTGTCACCTACATCTGCTTAGCGCTATCTTTTATCTAATTCCTTTTCCGCGAAACGTAAATATATTCTAGCATGCATTGCATGTGTTGTGAATGAAGGAACAGAGCTTTAAGTGTACCCATCGCGCTTGCTTTTGTGAATTATATGAATGAAATGTTGCAAATTATAAAAGTTGTCATTGCTTTTATTGTAATTTAGCAATAATGAATATTATTAATAGATATTAACAATTATATAATGTTAAAAATTAATGAATTTTACGTTAATTCAACAAAAATTTTATACTAACTTTATATAGTAATAATAAATCAATGATGGTAAGTCTACGTAGGTTAGCGGTACAGACTTGGCTTAGCAAGCAACCGGCCCGGAGTTTGATCCCCGCCGAGGTGATAATTGGGAAATTATTTCCCACGGACATTACCGTTCAGTTTAGGGATTGTCAGCAATGAGTCATTTTCACGGTTACTAGATTGTGTGAAATGTGTAACTTTTTATAGCGGTCGTAGATAAAATACATTTTTTAACTGTTACCTAAAAAAATATAGATGTATAAAGTAACACATAAGAATAAGTCAAACCTAACGAGCTTGAAATCACGTCCTGTGCGCTGGTACTTTACTAAGTTGTCTACCTCTCGATGTGTTAATTAAATAAAACGCTCGATAAATTTACGATTACGTTCACATAATTCCTACATCCTCTTTTTTATAATTATGAATAATAAAAAATTGCTCCTGACAGAAAGGGTTGCATTTTTTCTTTTAGTTTGTTACTTAGATTTGCATCACTCCTGTGTACTGCAAAACTTCTGTGCGCAATTTTATGTGTACGTTAAATATAATTTGAAATCTACCGGTAACATAGCCAACGTCTTTGACCCACCCTTGGCGATGCTTATATATTCGCTGATTTTTGTTTCCGAGTTTAAAGCAACGAAAGTGAGTGCTGGATTTTTATCTGTGTCGGAACTGGTCCCGTCATTTCTGTTCCTGGGATATCATGTTACGTAATTACTTTAAAATTCATTCAAGCAATCAATTCAATACATATTTTGAGGAATTTTTGGAACATGTGATCCGTAATAATCTAACCTCGAAGTGCATATAGGTTTGTTTATTTCACGGAGCGTTATTTCTGTGTTTGCACAGGAACGACGATTATTAACCTTAATTAGTTTTTACTTAATAAGGTGTTCTGTTTAATTAAGAAAATTTATTTAAATATAATTTTTGAAAGTTTGCTTATCTTTTGTTATTTGCGTTGTTTGGATATAACTGCGAAAGTATGTTTTTTGTCATTTATTTCGTCATATTTGTTATAAATAAATAGAAATCATAAAAAAATACAATGTGTATTTTTCAAAGGTCGATTTTTTTCATTCGGTAGAACGACCCAAACACTATATTATTTATTATTTTGTAACATACCCTTCTGTAGGTACGGCATAATATTGTCCTTATTACACTTGCTTCCAGACATTCTGGCATCAGGTAAGAAATAACAGAGAATAAAAATATTCATGCTTAAATACTCTAATATTTAAGAATTTCTCTCAGATTTAACATTTTAAAAGTGCAATTTATGTTTGTGAATTCGAATAACAATTTCTGTTCCTCATGTTATGCAGCAACCAATCTCCTTTACGAACGATATCGTAGAAATGCTCACAGAGGCAATTAAGGAGCACAAGTCACAGGATAGAAATAATGTCGACTCGTGACAATATAAAGCTTATTTTTATGCACAAATAACATGGACTGCGAATGTGCTGAACGACTACTATAATAAAAAAATTGTAGTATTAATTATTATGAGTGACTGAGTAATTATTATTTCGGTGAAATATCAGCACCTCAGCACGAAAGCTAGTTTTTCGATCTTTTAGAGTATATCAAGAAACCTGCAAAAACATTGCATAGTAAAAAAACTAGCAGCTCTGAAGGCAAATTAAAATTTTTTTTCCAAAACTACAAAAAACACTCTTTTTATTTTTTAACCATACCAAGTATGTGCTAAGATAATTTTATAAAAAAAAGTTTCAAAGGGGTGATAATTGTAGCACAGGAACAAAGTCAGAATTTGTAAAAACAGTAAAAATTGCCTTCACAACCTGTTACTCTTCTACTGTGGAATGTCTTTTGCACGTTTCTTGATATATTCTAAAAGATCAAACAACTAGCTTCAATCTGATACCTGGATGAGTCAGATAACTGAAGAAATAAGAGAGTTATGGCAATTTTAGTTAGATGATTTAGAGTGTCGGGTAGCAGAATTGAATTTGTATCAAAATCGAAGTTTTTCAAGATTTCTACTTTGGCCATTTTTCATCCAAAAAATCTGAAAAAATTAATTTATTTCATATGTATCTATGCAGGAGTTATCGAAGCACGGTTATATTATTAAATTATGTGATTTGGCATGATATTAGCCATGTCAACTACAAAAATTTGAACAATTTTGTGATGAGAACTTGATTATAGTATTTGACATTCAAGCAACTTGATTATACTTAGTATTTCACATTCAAACAATATTTAGTGAAAATTATAAAGATACAAGGACTTTTACACCGAATTTTACAAATTCTTGTGACTCGCTAGGAAAATGTATTTTCTACATTCACAACGTGTTTTTGTCAAAAATCTCAGATCTAGAATGGAAAAAATTCACTTTTCCCATCTTGTACAAATAGCTATTATGGACTGCGAAAATGCGTTTAATACGATCGAACAATGGGTAATAATAAATGCTTTAAAAAGCTATAGAGTGGAAGGTAGCTATAGGTCATTGGTGGCGAACCTATGCTCCGCGGGTCAGACACTGACCCACAGATGATTTTTAAATGACCCACACGTTGATTTTTATAAACTTATTTTTTATATCATAAAAGAGAGAACAGACAATCGAAAATATTAAAAAATTAAAGTGTAATCTAATGTCGAATTTATAAAAAATATATTTCCAAGTGGATCTTGGATAACTGATTTTCTATGGTATCACTGCACCTGTGTATGACTATGACCTGTGTATGACTATGACCTGTGTATGTGTCGGACAGTCGGTATTAAATGTAGCGCGCATATTCGATGCATCATAAAACGGGGATGTACCAGAACCTAATATTAAGATTTTACATTAAATATACTTTTATCAACTTTATTATACATTCATATATCTGTAACTATGTTTATTAATAAAGAATATTTCATAATATATATGTTCTTTTCTTTATTCCTTGTTCATTCAAATACTCAGTGCAGAGGCGTCACTGGTCATCACCTGCTGCAGTAATTCATGGTGTCATCCTATTGATATCAATTTTTTGACATCGACCTTTATTTTTTGCTCTTCACTTGCAAAAATAAAAGTTGTAAAACAAAAAGGAAACTTAAACCTTTTTAGAGAATTTTAAAAGTGAGAACCAAAAAAAGGGTCAACTGTCAAGCTTTTCTGTTGTTTTCTAATTTTCGGTGTTTCCAAATTATTGGTACCCTTTCCCCCCCCCCAACCCTTGAAATAACGCCACGAAATTTGACCCACTTCTCAAAAAGGTCCAATTGTGGCGGTCGTTGTACGTTGTTAAGTGTTTCACCACACACATAAATTAAAAGAGTAAATATAATGTTCTTAGATGAAAATACGTAATCAGAATTGTTTATTAGAATCAATAACTTTTTACATCTTTAGAAATAAAATATCAAATTTGAAGTTAATTAATTAATGTAGCAAGAATGTTTCTATGGCAATATAATATAATCACCACACTACCCTCCTTTCAGTGTTAACATGTCTGCCGGTATATTTTTCTCTCTTTTGAGATATTGAATATCCGTAGAAAATTGCGAAATAAAATCTAGATGTCGAAGTTGACGAGGAGAGAAAAATATACCGGCAGACATGTTAACACTGAAAGGAGGGTAGTGTGGTGATTATATTATATTGTCATAGAAACATTCTTGTTACATTAATTAATTAACTTCAAATTTGATATTTTATTTCTAAAGATGTAAAAAGTTATTGATTCTAATAAACAATTCTGATTACGTATTTTCATCTAAGAACATTATATTTACTCTTTTAATTCATGTGTGTGGTGAAACACTTAACGTATACTACAACGACCGCCACAAAGGTATATGCTGTGGTGCGCTGTCCATATGGGCAAATTCGTGGGGAGCACGACAGCGTCAGGGTCTGTAAGGAGCAGCGACATTATAATTTGGGGAAGTAAATACTTTTTAAACCAATCAATTTGACCCAAAGTGCAAAACAAAAACACGTTCAAAACGGTTGCGTATATTCGTAATTATTTTTGCTAAACAAGATTTCTGTATTTAATTAACATATTCCATTCTCTGAACTCTGAAATTTGGTATAGAAGTAAAACATACGGTTTTCTACTAATATTCGCGGTTCCAATTTTTTTATCGATGGTTACGACTGCAGCACGGCCAACTTGATTATTTTTCTAAATTACAATGGGGGTCGAAAGTACCATCATTAGAAAGCTGTTTTTGTGTAGAATCCAACGATGTAGCACTTGGTATGGCAGTTAGTTGCCTGGTTTGTTAATGTATACACGACTTTTTACGTATCCCCACAAGAAAAAGTCTAGAGGAGTTAAATCCGGTGATCGCGCAGGCCATTCAATATGTCCTCGTCGTCCAATCCATCTTTGGGGAAAAACTGTATTTAAATGCTCACCAACTTCCCTGGCATAGTGAGGAGGGGCTCCATCCTGTTGAAACCAGATTTCATCGCTTATTGTGTTAGGAAAGTTTTGATTTGGGTATAATCTTGTGAGGGCAGGGATAATCTCGTTTTGTAACAATCGTAAATATCGCGCTGAAGTTAGAGTGTATTCCATAAAGAATGGTCTTATGATATCCCTACCAATGATTCCTGTAATTAAGATGCAGGAAGTATTTAGTATTTTGAAAAATTTTCTGGCCTATTACATACCTGCCAAACGTTAATTTTTTCTGGAAATTGAGTATGCGATTCTTCCATCCACCGGGGATTGCTATCTGACCAATACATGCAGTTTTGTCTATTCACCCCACCATGTAAGCAAAACGTAGCTTCATCAGTGAATACAATGTTATTCACAAAATTTGGATCGTGATTCATGCGATCCATCATTATTTCGCAAAATTGCAGTCGTCGATCGAAATCATCTTCATTTAATTCTTGCACTAGTCGAACTTTATAGGGATGAAATTTTCGGTTCTTCAAAATTTTAAATGCTGATTGCTTGCACATATCGTGATTTGCAGCTAGTTGTTTTAGGGAAGTTTTTGGATTGTTAACAACGTCCAACATTACATTTAATGCATTTTCATCATTAGTAACTGTTTTTGGCCGGCCCGATTTTGCAGGATTCTTAACACTGCCAGTCTGGTTGAAGCGTTTTAATGTTTTACAAACCGTAGATTTTCTAATAGGATTTCGATTAGGGTATGTTGCATTAAATAAATTACATACTTCCGCATAACTACGTCTTCTATCACCATACCCTATCATCATGAGAATCTCTATTCTCTCCTTTTCTGTAAGATTTTCCATGGTACTTTCTCACTAACTACGCAAATTCAAACAACACTTATAATTTTTGACTTTCAATATTTGTTGAACAATAGTGACATTCTTTTGTTTCCAGCGCTTACTATCGGTTTCAGTTATTTAATAAATTTTTATTTACAACCTTTAATTTGGTATAGTAAAGTTATTTGTCAAAACTGCCATATCAAGTGCTACATCGTTGGATTCTACACAAAAGCAGCTTTCTAATGATGGTACTTTCGACCCCCATTTCAATTTAAAAAATAATCAAGTTGGCCGTGCTGCAGTCGTAACAATCAATAAAAAAGTTGGAACCGCGAATATTAGTAGAAAACCGTATGTTTTACTTCTATACCAAATTTCAGAGCTCTATCTATAGCCGTATTCAAATAATACCACCGTTTCCATACTTAATTTACGCTCTGTATATGTAATAGAAAATGCATAAAAATTAACCTAATTTTTTTTAGTATCCGTCTTCTTTGCCCACTTCTGGTTTAATCGGAAATGACATAGCGTCAGCAGCATGCAGTGCATACGAAACAGAGGAAGCAGTCGCGATACGACGTATGGGCTATTACGCTCGTACCCAATGTGTACGAGCGTGATAGCGCATACGTCATACCGGAACTGCTTACTCTATCTCGTATGCACGGTACGTTGCTGCATAGAGTATTTTCGGGGATAGGGCAACTTTGTTATTTCAAATGAAATACCCTGTATATTTTTAAAAAGCCCATTGCTTCCCCTTTCCAAAAGTACCATACTTGACATGGTTATTATACATGGTGATGGCTTTATAAGCTCTTAAAGTGAATACTGCCTGTTATTGAAATGCTATGAAAAAATATATTGATTCACAAAGTAGACTATGGAAATTAAAGAAAACATCACTGTAAACGTCAAATTCGTTTAGTGACAATTACATGTTACTTCAAATGCTAATATTCAAGATGCACATATGAACCTCGATCTAACAAAGGGTAACAGGATACTTATTAAAAATTGAACAATTAAGAAATAAACAAATAACTGAACATTAGATAGTTACAAAAAAATGTTCAAACTGCCGTCCATCAACTTGGGTACATTTATTTATTCACTTTACAAATGCAGTTAAAGACATATCTTTTTTCGTAGCATTTCAATAACATGCCGTATTCATTTTAAGAGGTTATAAAACCATCACCCTGTACAATAACCATGACAGGTATGGCACTTTCAGAAAGGGGAAACAACGGACTTTCCAACTGCGAAAAGAATATACAGGGTGTTCCATTTGAAATCAAAAAGTTGCCCTATCCCCGAAAATACGCTATGTTATTTCCGGGTAAACCGGAAGTGGGCAAGAAAAACGAATACTCGAGAATACTAGAGAAAAAAGTTTTAAAAAATAAGAAGATTAATGAACATCGCATTTCATTATCTAAATTAGTTGAAGAGTTGTATAGGTTTATAAAGGGTCAAAATATAATGGGGCACCCGGTACCATCCAATAATGGACAATATTTGTGTCAGTCGTCATCTACACCATAAGCAATAATCAACGATATTTTTTATTTTTAAACAACATGTTTGGTAAATTCTTTATAAATGTTCACTTAACAATTATTAATGATAAACGCAAACAGTCAACATTTAACGTTTCTTTGTTGGGTATCACTCATCATTCATGATTTTAACTTCAACAGTTGAGGCAATTATTTTGTATTAATATTTGTTATGCTCGAAAATTATTACACAAAAACACAAAATTCAAAATTAAATTAGTTGGAAATGCACGAAACAATCAGCAATTTTAAGTAATTAATTTTCGAAAACCTTGAAAATTTAAATAAATTTAAATGCAATACTAGAGTCCTCTAATGGACGACCCACTGCTAGTGCTAATGTAATACCATTTTAGAGTCCTGTATTACCTGTCATTTTGAAAGATACTTTATTTCAAAGTTCAAATATCGTCTATCTATTAACAAGTAACTTAAATACTAATATTGTATCTTATACTGTTGTCTAATTAACTGTCATAATAAAAGTGGTGTAGAATCTTTCGGTTACTGTAAATTCAAAATTCAACATACTGGCTTTCATCAGTGCCATCTAACGGTAAGTAGATCGTAAATGTTGCCTTTTCTCATTTGTTGTGGTACCTACTTTTTTTATATCAAATACCTTTGGGGGATGGTGCTCAAGATCAAGTTCGGTTTAAATTGAGGAGAATTTTTTAATTTAATTTTTTCTAGTAAACTAAGCGATTTTTCAAATTTCGCGCATCCGGAAATATTTTGCTAACCAAAACCATTTTCTAGCCATTAACGACGGCGCCAGGTTTAGTAACGACATTATAATTTCAGGAAGTAAAAAATATTACTATTTAAAACGTTCTATTCGTAAAAGTACGTTAAGACTCCACGAAATTTGAAATTTAAGATATTTAAAACAATACACCGCAAGGTAGAAAGGCATAAGGATTAAGTAAGTTAAGTAAGTAAAAACAAGGCATTAAAACTCAGTATTTTTTATACGTATACTATGCACATCGTATCATGGTGTAATAATAGAGGTGTCGCGTTCCCAAGGATGCGCAGTAGACCAAATTTTCTAAACCAATCAGGTTTGACCCAAAGTGCAAACAAAAAACACGTGCTACAGGATGTTGACGTTTGTGTGAAAAGTTTTAACTTCAAACCGGTTGCGTATGTCGTAATTATTTTTGTTAAGATTTCTGTATTTAATTGACATATTTCATTTGTTAATAATCAGTTATTTATTTAATTTATAAATTAAATAGACATTTTATTGCTTTGTATAACATTTATTATTTTTATTCCTTCTTATTTCCTTTTAAAAAATCTCAAATTTGGATAACTTCACACCCTTGCACTTTGAGTCAATTTTCAATGGTTCGCGGATTCTGTCCCCTTTATACAAACCTCTCTATACAGGGTATCCGAAAAAGAATTCCCTAGTTTTAAAAGACTTTTATTGAATATGGGACAACCCAAGCAGCATTTTTAGTCATCGCTACGTACCAGCAACTACAGGTGGAACTATTAAGTTTTTGCTACTAGTCACAAGCAGGTAATTGCAACGGTTTAATTGCGTGCCTGAAACCAAAATGGGAAACAATTTTTGGGTAGCAGATACGTTGCAGTAACCTCTCTAGAACTTCTCCAGCTACGTTTAGGCTAGGTAGCGGGAACGCTGCGGCATAGTAATTGCTACCTTCGCTACGGGGAATTTCCTTTCTCCGTGATACATCGTGTCGCTTGGTGGTTGCTCTCTCTTACTCTTGCCACTTAACAAATATTCTATACTTTCCTATACTAATACTACAAAGAGCAATGAAATGTTTGATTATTTTGTCATTCGAGTATACTAGAATTATAAACCATTGCAACTTTTCTGTTAAATGTGATGATGATAGGTCTAAAAATAACAACTCGCCTTTAAATATATTTTTTAATAAAAAATGTCTTTAATAAAATATGACAAACATACTTATAAGTTGATACGCATG
The DNA here is from genome assembly GCA_929113105.1 of Agrypnus murinus. NCBI lineage: Eukaryota > Metazoa > Arthropoda > Insecta > Coleoptera > Elateridae > Agrypnus > Agrypnus murinus. Next base: position 100,112,114 of record OV816023.1, read on the forward strand.
ATAGAACCGATTTTTATATTATTCCTGATATGTCCTTTTATGTGTTTAAATAAAATCATTATTAATTAACTTTATTAATATTGAGTGAGCAGGTAGCATTACATAAACAATTCATACACTGTACAAGATGTGTCCACGAAGCCCACTCAAGTGGTACTGACGGACGAGCCTGGATTGGTTAGTTACATCACTATAAATAAATGTTGCCAACTTAAAGCTACATACATAACAAACCCCGAAGCAGGACTTTTGGGCACCGCCGTTTGGGCGCCACCGTTTGACCGTCGCCTTTTGTCCGCCGGAACTTTTGGGCGCCCGCCGATTGGGCTCCCGCCGTTTGGGCGCTGGAGATTTCTTTTATTTATCGTAAATATGATTTTTTGCAAGAACGTGTAATTATTTTCGAAAAAAAAGACAAATTAAAACCTTTCGTGTTTAGAATAATTTAGAATAATTTTTGTCAAGAGTAAATTTTTCTGTGAAATCAGTAATAAAAATGTTTCCCATATGCATTCCGCAACAACACACATCAACAAAATTATTTTTTTAAATATATGTATCTATCCAACCTACGGCTAAGATAAAAAAGAAAATTTCTGCATTTAAAATCTTAAAACCATTCCAGAAAATTAAAACAAATAACATCATCATAGAAATTATCTATTGATTAACGGCCCCTGATCGCTAACAAGTAAAATCAGGTTACAGTTACTTAAATAGTATACAAATAGTCACATAATAAAAAGTAGAACTACAATATAATTCACCACCAGTTTTTGTTTGCCATTCACATTATTTCACTTTTACTCTTAATCCATTGCAAAGTTGTAAGAAATTCCTCTTAAATATTCAATAACTGTTCTGTTCCCAAATTTTTGAACAATATTCCGGATTCTTTCATCAGCCGCTTGGTATTTTCTCCTTTTCTGGGGGGGGAGCGTCACCACGTAAGAATTTTTCGTAAAACGCATCTCGTCCTTTTTGAATTGTTCGTAAACCATCTATGAATTTCCATATAGACGGATGATCCACATCTAATTGGGACTGTAAGCTACGATGTGCAGCCTCCGCAAAGTTATTTGTACGATCTTGGTTGTTTAGTACCCTTTCGTACATGTTCCAAATATTAGACGAAAAAAGTGCTCTTCGTCGTGTGCCGTTCCTATTTCGCCTGCCGACGTAATTGTCTTCAAACCAATTTAAAATTGGTAGAAATTCATTTGGTAGATGCATGGCCAGTTCTTCAATTGCGTCGTCGAGTTGCTGAACAGGAACGAAAGCTAACGCAGTTATTGTACGTGCGCTTAACGCAATTTCAGGGTTGCTATTGTATTGTATCATCAATCCATTTTCCTGCAGTTGTTTTTTAAAATTCTTTACAAGATGAAACAGACAACCATGTAAGTGGGCCGTTGGAAAAGCATTAGTAGCTGATCCGATAACAGCCATTTTGAAATCCAGCGAAATTGTTTCGGGTTGAAACTGCGGCCACATTTCCTTGATAAGTGAAAATAGTCTATCATAGGTTTGTCGTGTTTTGTTGGGTAAAAGAGCGTATAACACTGGAAAAACGAAGCCATTCCTACTGGCCAGTATCACGTAAACTTGATAAAATAGTGGAGGAGCTTGTCGAAATGTTCCATCCATGAAAATTGCTTTCATATGTTGACTCCACCGTGTATTATCTTCTCGAGAAAATATTAGAATTCTTTGTGGGTCGGGACGCTCTGATCCAGTATCCTTCATGAGGAATGCTTCAGTTTGTCTCCAGGCGCGAATTCGTAAATTCTGTAGGCTTCTGGAATAATTAAGGTGTTTAAATCCAATGGAGTTGGCGGCGCACCAGCAACAAGATTTCGCGTTCGCTGACAGTTTTCTAATAGGATCTTTATTAGGCATTTTCCCTTGAACGGCTGCTCCGGTATCTGCTATAGCACGATTTAGTATCTGGGCTGGCGTATCCATCGTTTCCTCGGCCCGTGTTTTTATAGAAACTTTTATTTTAGCAACACATACCCCTGCTGCGTCACTATCATGGTTGTGGATTCCAACATCACACAAATATTCATCGTTCGCAGTTGTATGTAGACGACCACGGCACTTGTCCGCTTTCCTCTCACACCTCCAAAAATTCTTCGCTCCATCTTTACTGGTTTTATCGAACACGTACAGGTAACCATTAGAGCAGAGCTTCTTTTGGTTGCGGTTGGTTTTTGTAATTTCCATAACTTTTGACACCACTAACGAACAACTAAACTGACTATTCTCAAATAACAACTGAAGAAATATTGTTCGGGGGTGAGTTTAAATATATCCAGAGGCACCGAAGTAATCACTTCTAATTGCAAAGTTAAATACATTGTATAGTATGTTAAAAGATATTTCGTACCAGCTTAAAGACTTTGTAATAATAGTTGTCCCTAACAATGGAAAATGATTAAAGCAAAACAAGTAAATGAAAGAATTTCTTTAAATTTGTTTGATGACAAACGATGATGCTCTTAGTTCTAGCATTCTTTATGCAGCTGGTTATCACGTGTATGACTAATTTTTTCATTCCAGGGGTTGAGGTAAAACCCCCTGCATTTAAGTAAATATATTTTTTTAATATTCTGCTACTTTGTTTACGATCGATATTTGCCATCCATTGTTAGGGACAACTATTATTACAAAGTCTTTAAGCTGGTATTTACGGAATATCTTTTGACATACTATACTTTATTCCGACAATCAGAAAGTCTTAAGGGTAATTAACATTAGGGAGATTAGAAGGAATTAGTTTCAAAGTATTTAAAAATATTAGTTTTTTGAAAATATGTTTACTACCGGACGTCAATAAGTTGGGCGCCCAAATGACCGGTGCCCAAATATCTGGCGCCCAAATGGCCGCGCCCAAATAGCGGCGGCCAAACGGCGACGCCCAAATGTCGCGTACCGAACAAACCCTAAGGCACAATTTGCCACCAATTTGTTATTTTTATTGAAAGTTATATAGTAAAACATCTAACAACAATCATAACAAATTGCAAATTGATTAATGGCCTCCAACATTTTACAAGTAAATATAAAGATAAATTAATTACTTTAAAGTGATTCTCCTGGGTAGCAAAAACGTAAGTTTTACTTTCAATACTATTGTAAGGTTCCGTTACTTTAAAGAGTTAAGCAATGGTTTCAGTCAGGTGGTAGGATCTTTCAGTACTACTTTAAAGTTTTAAAAACTTTAAAGTAGCTTCGGGCAAGTTACTATACAATCATAATACCACTTTGAAGTTGCAACGACTTTAAAGTAATTATACTAAGTGGCAATACCGTCCCACATACTTTAAAAACTAGTCAGAAGTAACGGAACTACATAATTTCAATAAATAGTAGAAACAACTACATAATTACTAAAATATTCCGAACTGAAGTAATTAAACCTATAGAGTCATAAATTTAGTTGTAGTTACGTAACAACTACTCAATCAACGTTCCGATCTCAGTTACTGCTACTTAGAAGCTGCTTGGGAACATATTACTACAACTAATACATATCATGAAAGGTGATAATATCAAGGTTGCTACCGTCACCGTTGCTAGTGTCACTGCAATGGCTACTCCTCAGCTGAAAGGACAATGTATGATTTGGTTAGTAGAAACTAATTCTGTTGTTAATGTGGAGTAAATGAAACATGGAGGTAATTCACCTGATCCTAATACGATTCGTAGATGGCTAAAACAATTCAAAGGAACTGGCAGTGTTTTGGTGTGTGAAATGTAATCACCAGGCAAGCAACCCGTTTTAGCAGAGACTGTAGAAATAATCCGAGCTTCATGTTCTCGCAGTCCTATGAAGTCATCAGCATGACGTAGTCTGCAATTGGGATTACCGAGAACAACTGCTTAAGACAGGTACGTAAAAGGGTTAAGTTACATGCTTACAAGAACCAGTTGGTACACGAAATAAAATCTAATGGTCAAGGCAAACGATTGGAATTTGTTGTCGACATTCTAGCTAAAATTCTAGCTTTAAAATTTTTTTAAATAATGTTATATTTACTGACGCATCAACTTTCCATGTAAATGGGACTGTTAACCACCACTACTGTAGAATTTGGGGGCCTGAGAAACCACATGAAATCGTTCAACATCAGCGAGGCTCGCCTAAAGTAAATCGTTTGGTCTAATGAACGACAGATCCGAACTGCAAAGAAACACGTGGATAGTCTAAAAGCCTATGTTCTGCAGTAGACGAATCAGGCTATATATACAACTCGTCAAATCTTGGATGGCAGATGAGACTTGGGTGAAAGACACCTGGGACCTGACAACGCGGAATTATAACGAGTCGATTTGTGTAGCCGAGTGTACTTTTAAGAATTCTACACACTTGGCCGCTTTACCTTCTAACATCTCTGTTCCACATTTTGCATTTCATTCCCTCTTCTGTGCATCCTATCTGCCATCCAAGATTTGACGAGTTGTATATTGCACGAATGTGGTGATAAATTAATGAAAAAAATAGAAGTATTTAAAAAACCCAAACAATATGTTGCAAGTAAATAGATACGTTTGACGATATGTTAAAAAATATTACAATTCCAAATGTTTTGATTTGATATAATTTATTATACAGAAAGAATCATTATCAACTTAAAATTGTATTTGGTAATTGAAATCCATTAGGTATACCTATTATTGTGATAGCATAACTTAATTGGAAGATGTTATTATTCCTAATTAGGTACTAGAATTATTTTAAATTGTCCCGCTGGAAATGTATGGTGATACCAGCGTCGCAAGGGTTGATTATTTAAAAAGTGATAAAAAACATGCTTAATTCTGTTAACTATAATAGTATGATAATACAGCCTTTAAGTTTTTTGCTCCGTCACTGACAAATAAAGAGATCCTCCAACATGTAAATAAAAATTGCATAATTCGGCGATTACATAATTGTGCATAAACGATCTAAGATTTTTTTAAATTATAAATCCCACGTGCAGAATCCTACTCGCTAATAGTTCCTAGTTCAAATGTGTTTTGCACACGCTACCCATAATGTATGTGCGTAAAATTGGTTAACGACGTTTAATATTGCAGATGATAGTTCATAAAACATTAGAACCTTATTTAAGTATGCTATTCTAGCACTGCTTGAATGAATTAATATACACGTTAAGTTGGTCACATAAATAAACCATTTACAGTTAAAAACACACTTTCCCTTTTTGTAAAAAGAGGCGAGCCTCCACGTATGCATTACGTATAACGTATATTTATCTCTATAAAGATTTACAAATCAGAGATAACACAAAATAAAGTATAAACAAACACTAAATGCCAAAGGTATTGCAGTACATAGTACAATTAAAGATTAGTCTGGTATATTCATGGACTTTGTTCTCTCTCTGACTAAAAACTCCACGGAGGACCTCCGTTTTACCAGTCTATTAAAGTTAGTTTATTGTTGTTGTTGTTAGTGATTATACCGGACAAGATGGCACTTCGACCTAGAGTAGTTGATTTACTGAGAGTTATTTCGTCATCTTCGTAAGTAATTTTAATTTTATTCAGACCTACTTACTGAATATATAGTTAAGCTAATTTTATATGCTATTTACCTTTCATAAACATCGATGTACATTCGGTTGCTATGTTACAGGTGCAAATGCCCGGCTCACTCCCACGTCCATTCTGCAGGAAGTGTGAAAAATAACCAGACATCGAAGGATTACGCTTTTGAAGTAACTAATATCCATTAATTAAAATGGTTTTTTTATTTAAAACATAAAAATGTTCTTTTTTAATAATCACGTATCAACACCCGCCATACAACAATACCAGACTCGGCCTTAATAGGTAGTTCAAAGTTCTGTAGAGGTTATTTTTATTCATTAAGAGAAGAGGAAAAGCACTCAGAAACGATCCAGAAGGTTTTAAAATATTCTTTTGAATATATAGATATAAGATTATGCAAAAAATTCTAAGCTTCTGGTGCTTTCAAATTGTGTTCACAAAAAACATTCTACGGGCCATTAATAACAAAATTTATTAACAAAAAATTAAAATTTGAGTTTAATGTCAAATGATTTTCTTTAGTAATAAATATACTTCTGTTAGTTATAAGTAACTATATAAGAACTCAAATTTAAACAGTTATGCAAAAACAGAAAAAGAATAAAACAGTACCTATAATATAGCAAAAAAAAACACATCATATAAAATCAAATTTGTTTTTGCTCAACTAGAATAGATTTTGTTTTGTTTGTCCATTTACTATTGTGATTTTTAATAAATAAAACTATTTTAGATGAGTTGTTCTACGGTACGATATGGAAAAGGTGTAACAAAAGAAGTAGGAATGGATGCAGCAAATCTTAATGCAAAGAAAGTTTGTGTAATGACAGATCCTAATTTGGTAAACTTGCCTGCAGTAAAAGTAACTTTAGATTCATTAATAAAAAGTGGAGTCGCATTTGAAGTATTTGACAAAGTACGTGTCGAACCAACTGAAGAAAGGTAAATAACTAAATATTTTGTTCTAAATATTCGTTTACTTCACATAAGAAGTATTGGTAGGAACTACAATTCAATTTTTTATTACTGTTGAACTATGAACTTGATAATAGATTCATTTGTGTTAATGAACTTTGATACTGCAAAGATTTGTGTATTTGACCTAGTTGCAATAGAAGTCTTTCAGATAATATAAGAATAAAAAACAGTATTATTTGTTTTGAAATTTGCTATTATTATTAAACTTGGATTTTCAAACTTAGTAAAGTATGCTTATTTTATAACTTGATTTAATTACATATTTAACCATTGTTATAAAATATTATCATTTTGAAGTCGCATCTTTCATTCTTTCTTAATAGAAGTAAAAGAATTTACTAGAGTGTATCCCAATATGAAGTTTGACCCGCATCAACTTTATATTTTCATTTGTTAGAGTTTTCACTTTAGTTTCCATTTAGACAAACATAAATATTCCTTTGAATAAAGAATTTAGGCAACATACTATACTTATTTAAATATTATAGCACATTTTCAAAAAAAAACCCAGAGTGCAGGCAATGCAACACACATCGCTCTAATGTTTGTGAATGAGATGATGAAGATGTATGTGATGTATGCTGCTTTCCATCCACCCCGAGTGTTAGTAACAATATGTATACAGTCACTCATACTCGTATTCATACACCATCTATTATTAGATACCAATGTTAATGAGACGCAATATTTTGTAGTAACATTTTTTGATTTCTATTACAAGTGAAAAGATATGACGTATCTTCTATCTTATAGTTTATCTGAAATATTAAAAATAAAATCAGAAAATGTATAAAATCAACGTCTCATATTAACGTCTACCAATACTTCTAATATGAACGACTTCTAATACTTGGTCTTAGCCTGTTGGGCATTGAATCCACCAGCTTTTTAGTTGTATCTGAGGAAATAAGTTTCCATTCTTTTTGAATATTGTCCTTTAGGTCCGCTTTGTTGGTTATGCTATATTTTCGAATTATTAGGTAAACTACAATATAAAAGATGGATACCTACATGTCTTAAAAACTACCCAAATTATGACTAATTTTAAAACATATGTTTCTAGTACATACGTATCAAGCATCCTTTTGACATGTCCATTCCAACTGCCTCTTTTCACTTCAAGACAAATCACTAGACATTATACTTACTATTCTGCATTTTATCGACTGTACCTAGTCATAAAGTATTTACATCCTTAATAATAAATTTTCTTACTTAGACACCTACATTATGGCAAATAGCACCTGTTAAAGGTATATATGGCCTAACCTACGAATAAAAAACTAAAGGTTTTATGCTATCTAAAACAACGAGGCAACTTATAAGGCAATGAAAGTGACATCATTGGAGGTCACTTTTGATTAGCTGATAAATTTTAAATGCAGATGCACGAGTGTCGTGATATATCTTTGTTAACGTTTCATAGTTATCATTATTAACAGTTTAACAAAAAAAAACAGAAATGGTAAGTGGCGTAGCTTGTGGTTGCACAAAAACCATCAGATCTACGTCAGAATAAATTTTTATCGAGGCAGTTTTGGATAAGTTACTAACTAACAGAAATTTGTAGCGGTTATTTTTGAATGCCACTTTGGTCATCTTCAATTTATGCATAGACTCCTTGCTACAGTGTACTGTAATCTCAATAAAAATTTTCATTGCAACTAGGCGCAGTATAGGCAACCCTTTCTGCAGATTTCAAAGAAGTGTTGCATGTAGATTAGATTGTACTTACCTTGGTAAAAACTTATTTTTGTTATACCTATCAGTATCCAAACCAATAATTCAAGATTCTAAATCCTTAGAAGAGTTGCAGATCAATCTTACCAATTTTAGTAATTGGAAAGGGATTTAGAAAACATCAATCAGTTAAAAATGATTCTACATGATAATTATAGAAAACCTGCTTGGGCTCATGCTACTAAGTCTTAACGACCAAATCCAAAAGTAATACTTATAAAATACAGAGTAAGTGTTAGGGACCAAACAGTACAGTATTTCCTTCCAGGGGCTGTGAAATATCCCTTCTACTTTTTGGTGGTTAACTTAAACCAACGTTAAATCTTGATGAATAATATAATTATATGTATTTATTTACGTTTATAGATATTAACGACACAATTATTTGTTTATTCCTATAATTACAATATATAATATGATTTATAATCGGAGGTGGTTCTCCATAATAGATCATTCTGTTCCCATTGGTGAGTGCTTATCCGATGTTAAAATAATGCTAAGTAATGTCGCGCAAGGTTCCTTGCCAATTCTCTTTCCGAGTCTTTTTAAGACAATACCCGAAACATAACCTAAATTCTAAATTCTTTCAATATGATATGCTCTTCATAAAAAATAGGCTTATGCTTTTATAATATAGGATTCTAGAAAATAACACTATTGTTTTTGACAACTGTTCAACAATTCTGAGATTGAATTGTAAGAGGAGGTGACAACACAACTGTTAAATTTGAGGTTAAAAATCTAACCTCAGAATTTGGCAGTTGTCAAAAATTAACTGTAACTGTATGAACTAATCAAAGATGCTATGTTTGCTCTTCCTAGCAGCCCATGATGAATTTACTTTTTTATCATACTATACATATATAAAAAGTGAAAAGTTAAGTTACGGATGTAATTGTAGACATATAACTTGCATGTACTAACGTCTGTTACAAGTATTAAACATAAACAAAAATTCTAAATTGATATAAAATAGAACTTGGTTTGAAGAAAGCGAAGAGCAGAAATGCATATTTAATAAAACCTACATTATTTTAACTTCTGCACCATTTGAATTTTCAATGACCATCTTATTTTTTTTTCTTTAATAAAAAATTCCTCTTTTATTACAATCGAGTGAAAAACGCCATTTTATATCTTTTAAGCTAAAAAAAAAATCCTTCCAAAAAGAGAATTTCACTTCCAGTTTCCAATAATGTATAGCAGGGGCAGATGGGCGACCATAGACCGGCCTGTGAAGTTGAGGCATAGTGGTCCCTAGTCATACAGGGTGTAATAATCTCGTAATGGGGTTGATTTAGAACATATTTTGTTTATCAGCATTTGATCACTTCCTGCTAGTTTTTGAAAAAATCGCATTTCAATCTTTAGGTATACCCGTATTACATTAAATTAAAAATTTACTGTAAAAGCAAAAACATATAAATAATCCATTTTTGGGGCGAAATTTTAAGCAAACAAGACGTGGAGGAGAAAACGGAAATATGATATTGATGTTATTGTTGCAATAGCATCGGCTTGTTTTGTTGGTTTATTGCATGGCAGCACACTGTTAAGTTTAAATTTTTTTAAACGACTTCTTTGTTGGCAACTGGAATGCCAAAAAGTTGACCTTCTCTTGTTATCGCTTTATAACTTTATTTGTTTTCTTTAAGCACATTCAGCTTTAAATTAGATTCTTAAAACAAAGCAGGTCCTTAATTACACTTATTATTATTAAATTTTGATAAAGAAGTATCATGTTTTTTCATGATTAATGGTCATTATAAACACTCGTCTTTTACCTCTTCAAGGTTTATTACTTTCCATAGTAATGTAATGTAATAAATAATAATAATAATAATAATTGCTACAACTCATAACTGGAAACCAGGCCGCAGAAGCTATAAGCTTGTGCGGGAGGGAGGGAGCGATTATTATTATTATTATTACGTAGGCCCTACGTGCGGCTGCAGCCGACTTACAGATGGAATCATAGTAATGTAATGTAAACCCTGTATACTGACATATAAGAATGATAAAATTTGAACCTCTTTTTGGGTAATTTATACATACATAACAATAGCAATATAGTTATTATTATTAAAACAGTTATATAGAAATAAACAAAATATACAGAAAATGACAAAACATTAAAACGAAAAACAAAAAATTATAGAAAATGTTGACATCTCGTAACTGTACTGGAAAAATAAATTTTAAGCAATGGGCTGGACCAGTGCTTAGTGTCGGGCTGGCCCGGACTAGTTTTACTATGCTTTGTCAGGCCAGGTCAATTTTCATACACCTCTTGTTGGGATGTCTGTGCCAGGTCTTCAACATAACGTAATTTGAGAACTGTAGAATATAAAATCTAAGCATTTCACAGGCATAATCTTTTATTCACCATCTATCTACTAAACATAATTTAAACTACCTACAATAATCAAAACCCATTTTCTAGCATGTTTGATGGTTCAGTCAAATCCCCTGCCCTCTTCTGTATCTTAATATTCTTGGGTATAGATTGAGTAACATGTATCAGAAGAGTAAGATGTATAATAAGTAGTAGTAGTTATGGGGAGACCAAAGTCTAGCAAGTAGGCCTTCATAGGCCTTTTTTTGCCAACCCCTTGACATCCCCCTAACCACCTCCGCTATTACTTACTTCAAAAGCCTCTTCTACCTCTGTACACTTGCCCGATTTCCCAATAAAGATTAGGATATAAGTCCCAGATAACTGCAATGTATTTTATTGCCAACAGAATCAGTTTAAGGCAGATTTTTATAAGGATCATGAGAGATTGGTTTGCTTAATTTTCTCTGTATGGTTTTTCAAAATACCAACAAAATAATTTGTTTCATCATGCTCAGATTACCAATCATTTTTTCCAAATTGCACATTTTAATCTAATGTTTACAGCATGATGGTGGCAAAAGACTTTGCAAGACAAGGAAATTTCGATGCCTACATTGCTGTTGGAGGAGGTTCTGTTATTGATACCTGTAAGGCAGCAAATTTATACGCTTCAGACCCAGAAGCTGAATTTCTAGATTATGTCAATGCACCTATAGGTAAAGGAAAAGCAGTAACTGTACCTTTGAAACCTCTCATTGCTGGTACGTTTCTAAAATTAGACAGCTTTTTTACTTTACTAATGATTAATTAATTACTTTTTTTTATAGTACCAACAACTTCGGGTACAGGAAGTGAAACAACAGGTGTCAGTATATTTGATTACAAGCCTTTGCATGCTAAAACAGGAATTTCCAGTCGAGCACTAAGACCCACATTAGGAATAATAGATCCATTACATACATTAACTTTACCAGAAAGAGTTTGTGCTTACAGTGGTTTTGATGTTTTTTGTCATGCGTTGGAATCATTCACTGCCATTCCTTATACTGAAAGAGGGCCATGCCCACCAAATCCAAATCTTAGGCCTGCTTATCAAGGGCAAAATCCTGTTTCTGATGTTTGGGCTCGATATGCCTTAAATATCATTAAAAATTACTTTGAAAGGTGTGGAATTTTAGCTTTTCTAAATTGCATAAAAATAATAATTTTGGTTGTTTTAGAGCTGTATATAATCCTGATGATATAGAAGCAAGAGCAAATATGCATTTAGCATCAACTATGGCTGGTGTTGGATTTGGAAATGCTGGAGTTCACTTATGTCATGGTTTATCATATCCTATTTCCGGAAACGTAAAGTCACACCAACCTGAAGATTATAACAAAGATCATCCCATCATTCCCCATGGATTATCTGTAGTAATCACTTCTCCAGCAGTATTTCAATTTACAGCACCAGCATGTCCGGAGAGACATTTGGAAGCAGCAGAAATATTAGGTACTGATATAAGCAATGCCAAACGAGCAGATGCAGGTACTATTTTATCAGACACTTTAAGAAACTACATGAATAAAATGAAAATTGAAAATGGACTAGATGCTTTAGGATATAGTAAAGATGATATTCCAGATTTGGTCAAAGGAACATTACCACAGGTAATTTAACATAAAATATATTTCTTGTAATAAAATAATAAAAATCTATTAAAATTTAATTACAGCAAAGAATAACCAAGTTAGCTCCTCGGGAACAATCAGAAGAGGATTTATCGCTTATGCTTGAAAATTCAATTACAATTTACTGATGTAATAAATTTTGTATTAAATATTTTCATAATTTTTAATTACAGTACAATTTGACATACAAATACAGGAATAGACATATGTTACATACAATAAAAGCTGTATTTCACACAAGCATGTCTGTGCATTATTCAATACTGTAAAAATAATTTAATACATTGTTAGATACTGCTAGATATGTATCTGCTAACAGACTTAATCCCGTTCAAGTACTGTATATTAAAGAAACAGACATACACATTTTTAAATTTGGTTACAACGCAAATTGCACAACATTAATAACGTACAGGCGCATTTTAGGGTAAATCCAAAATGCTTTCAAAAATAATATATATACACACATTCATTAATTATATATATTTATAAATTAGTTTATACCGCTAAATTTCTCTGATAGACTTTTCTTCTTTGGTTTAGTAATGCAAACGCAGTACACATACCTCTATAAATTAATTTCTACAAAAATATGGCTATTTACACAAATACGTGCAACATCTTTAACAAATGATGATTTTTATGCAGCAATGCAGTGACAATTAACAAGAATCTTGTTTGAACGTTTATGTGCCTACATTTAACCAGGTATTACAACTTTCCATATATAACAAAAATTGAAATTAAATACTGATCTATTCTACTTTAACTCACACTGAATATGGCAAGCAAGAGCTTCTGTTTGATTTGATTATAGTAAAAACTTGATAGTTTACTTAAAATTTGGTAGGTACCAGAATTTAATTTTTACAATAAAACATAATAGTGTAACTGGAATGAAGAAAGTTATTACAATACATAAAATTACAACAACAGTATGAGTATTAAAATAAAATTTAGTTATTAAAAATTTAAAAAAAAGTAGAATTTCCATAATAAAAAAAGAACTTCCATTCCATCACATAAAAATAATAAATAAATACATACTTACATATGTAGATAAAATCAAATAACCTAGAAGCAATATTTTATAATGATTATCATTAAGCTCAGAATTATTTAATAAGCAAACACCAACAGTACTACTGAAAATTTGGTGGTCTGAAGCACAAATACGATACGATAACAAACAATCTTCAATATACAATAGTAACTATAATTAATAATTCATAATATTAATATTTGTATTCAACTTTGGCTGAAGTATTTTTATCTATCATTGCAGGTTAACATTTAAATATTGCTTCTAGGTGATCAACACAGTTTATTTGCGAAAAATAAAATATTAAATAAAATTTTTCGAAAATATAAATTTTTAAATTAAGTGCAACATGATTATTAGTGATACCACTCGAATTTTTATATAAAGTTCATATTTTCTAACAGTACGCTTTGCTAGAAATAAAGCATCACACTTTATTACTAGATAAGTGTACTAATATGTTAGTGCTAGTTTGAATAACACTAATCTGGTAACATATGTACAAAACTTATGGGAAACATCCCTCGTCGATCTGGTTCATTCTCCACAATCCCTTCCATCCAATTTTCATCATCTGTGTGCTCATTAATAACAACAATAATCTCACCTTCTTGAAATGAAAGTTCGTCATCATTATCAGCTTGACAGTCATACAATGCTCTGCACCTACGCACACCACCACCATTTGGCACATACAAAGTTCGAGAAGGGATGGCACGTGGAGAAGAGAGAGACCCTGTAGAAGCTGGACTAGAAGAAATTTTGTGCATGGGTGAATCTGATGCCTATAAAAAAAATGTATGATTTATCTTTCTTGTTATGGATTTATAAAACAAAAATTAGTTCCAAATCAAATAAGACGTAGGTTTTATGAAAGTTGTTTAACATGGAAATACAGTTAACAATGAACAATGACATTGATAAACACTTTCTTAGTAGGTGGATGCTGTAATAATTAAATAATTATTAATACAATGGATATAAATGTTTTGCATAAGCTTGCAGATTTTGGCGCAGCTTCAACGTTACAATATTATGTTTGCTGTTAGCATAACTTGTGTCTTAGGATATCATTTTGTTCATACATTCGGTAACTGTTTTGACAGCCATTGCTGTTTTTGTTGGCAGTGAGCAAAATTTAGCAGTCAATAAGTGACAATAATGTATTGTAGATGTTTTTGTGCATTATTTTATTTTTACTGTTTTTTAGCTAGTATTTGACACTTTCTGGAATAATTGACCAAACATTTCTTATATTCTTCCAGTTATGAAAATTCTTCTATTGTGATTATAAATTGGTAAAGGGTTTATCCGTAGAGGCCTTTTTTGGCTAGGTTGACATGCATATTTAAGATGCAACTTGAAATCATTGCTTTTCATCTTTTCAGATATGAAAACCTTGACATATTTAATATCTTCTAGCATCTACTCGTTGAGATATATCCAACAATATAAATCAAATATGTACATAAATCTCACTACTATGAGAATTGATAAGACAACTTAAAAGTTATTACATCATTCTTAGAGCTGTTTTACACATACGAGAATTTATGTGAAATTTTTAACCAAATTCTTCAATAAAATGTTTGTAAAGAAACTTTGACGTGTAAATACAGTATCACAGTATCTTACTCCAAGATTTATTATGAAAAATTTCACAATTAAAATTTGAAACAATTTTTAAAATTTTTAGAAATTTGCGAGTAATCAACGCGGAAAAGTGCGCAAAAACGCTCGTAGTTGACGTGTGAAACACATTGGTTTATTTTGTTTATAAAAATGGTTATTTGCATTGTCAAATATTATTAAAGCAAGAATGCAATGATAATAATCGCTAGGTTTGCAAAATGTCTTTAGGTTTATTTTATTTATTGAAGTGGACAAAATGCAAACAGCCATATTGCTTTTACAGTGACAGGGTTGGAATTCGTTAAATCTGTTATTGTATGTTATAAGTTAATATTAAAATGTAGTCGGGGTGGCCAGCGAACCTGGAAACCTTGAAACCCGGGAATTTGCACAATCGGGAAAAAAACGGGAAATAACGTTGAATTAGTGATCAAAGTCGGGATTTTTTTCAGGAAAAAATTTAAATAATTAATATTTTACGTTCTTTTTTTTATTTACGTTTTCAAAATAGTTGAATACTGGAAACAGTCTTATTTTATTTTTTAAAGTTAAAGTTATGCAAGTTTAAAAACCAAATGGAGGATTAGTAATTCTAATCCAAGACTAAAAAATGGTATAAAGTACTCCTTTCATAAGACACGATTTTAGCGCACACGTCCAAGTTTAGAAATCGACACTCGTAGCGGGGAGTTTTCTAAATGACAAAAACACTAAAGGACATATAGAAAAAATAATATAAAGTATTCATTTCAGAAGACGTTTTAACGCGTCTAAACTTGAACGCGTGCGCGTGTCCAAATGAAGCCATTACGACATGCATTATGCGTGTCCAAAAGAATACTGGAAACAGCAGCATTTTATTTTTTAAAGTTGTTAGCACTGTTAAATGACTGTTCTAAAAACGTCAAACTTATTTACACTGTAAATTTGAAAAACAAATGCAGAACTAGAATTTTCAATGTTTCTAACTAAATGAAAAAAACTGAACAAAGGTTCCTTAACAAATTTTACTTCAAAACTAACTAATAAGTTATTTTTTTAATGATTACAAAATAACGCAAATAGTACATATAAAGTATTCGTTCCATTAGACGTTTTAGCCTTGTTCTTTAGAAAACTCCCCGCGGGTCGTTTTCTAAAGTTAGATGCGTGTGCTAAAAAAAAGTGTCCAAAAGAGGTCTATTTGAAAACCGGAAACAGTAACATTTTATATTTTAAAGTTGATTATCACTATTGAACAACCGTTCAAATGTCAAACTTATTTACGCTGTAAATTTGAAAAAGGAATGCAAAATCTGAATTTTCCCGATTTTGACAACTGACAAAAAACTTTTCGTTTTTCCCTAACAAATTTTATTTAAAACTAAAAATTGGTTAGTTATTTTTTTTAAATAATTAAAGAATAACGCAAATAGAAAAAATAGTATAAAGTATTCATTACATAAGACGTTTTAGCGCATTTGTCCTTGAACGCGTGCGCTAAAAAGTGTCTTATGAAACTAATATTTTAGCATACTATTTTGCAGAGATCAATTAAACTGACCCATTTTTGATCGTTATTTGGTTATTTAGGCTTCTCCGGCAATAAGAAAATGGCTTTAAGTGAAATTTTATGTTCCGTTATTAATTCTAAATTAATAATTTGATCATCAATATGGGTTTGCGTAAAATATTCAAGGAAAAAACCGGGAAAAATGATATTTTAAGACCTGGAAAACCGGGAAAAAACCTTGAATTTACAAGTACCACTCTTGCTGGCCAATCTGGTACTGTATCTTAAAATAAAGGTGGATTAACTATATATAATTGTATATAAAATATATTTAAAACCCTTCAAACAAATGGCATGAAAATATCATGCATATTTATCAACAATATTTTTATAATCAATAAAAATTTTCTGAATACACCTATTTTGGTATTTTTTTTACGTCATTCTCTGGTTTCAATGAACACTCCAGCTGTTTTGCAAAACCGCGTGTGTATGACCATAAATATGAAGATAATTTGTTTTATATTTTATTGTTTGTGTAAAATGAGATGAAAGTGCACACCAAAATTTATTGTAAAAACCTTGTGGAAAATTTTCAGCAAAAGTTTTGGTGTGTAAAACAGCTCTTACAGAATATCTTGTTATGTATCAAGTTCAATGCTTCAGATTCATAACAATGCTGGGTACAACATATGGTCTGTCTTTTCAACAAATCTGATTTTTGTTGACTGTAGCCTAGCTGTCAGTGGTCAGAACGATACTTTTTAAAAGTATCGTGATACAATACTCGATATTTTCTTTAAGAAGTATCGCGATTCCAATACTCATTTTGAAAATCATCATGGTACCGATACTAAGAAATGTATTGCAATACGATACTAGATACTTTCTTTTAAAAATATAAGAAATTCTCGGTATATTTAACATTTTCGCTCAGAAATGCCTAGTACCTTCAAATGCACAAAAATGGCACGACTTTTATGCCTATTGTAAATTGTAGTTTGGAAATACCAAATAAAATCTACTTTAACTACTACATAATTATTTCGCAATAATAATCTTCTACCGTCTATTCCAAAATCCTAAACCCTGCTGACAAGAACTATCAATAATATATATATAATCTTTTAGATGGTTACCATTACTGGCCACGGCCTTAATAAATTGCTTATTTTTTAGTTTTCTAATTAGGTCTTAGGTATACAATTAATTCTTCGTAGGACTCTGTGTATTGAGAAACAAATAAGTATACTAATTAGAAAGTAGTCAAAAGCACTAACGCAACAGAAAGCACTCAAAAGCCAATTCGTTTTATTATCTGGTATGCAATAGTAACAATTTGGCATGCTGGTTACTAGATTTATGGCATACGAGGCAGGAAATATTAAGTATAATATTTTCTGGCTCCATTGCAATAACTTTCCTGTGGTTAAAGTGTGTGCGGCAGCAACCAAGCCCAACAAAGAAGCCTCAGCAGTAGACGTGTTACTTCAACCATGCTTCAAATTTTGCTTTGTCCAGAAATATTACTTTTCTGGAATGGTGTAACTTGCAACCACACACAGCAACACAATATGTCACTAAAGAATAAGCAGGAATAAACCATGTTTTATTGCAACCAGCTCAAATCTATAGATAATTTGGTTATAACTCCATTATCCATATGAGTATTATGTATAAAACAAGTACACAACATGAAAAATAGTTAATTTACCCCTGACTTGACATGAACACACTCACAAAAACATCAAGTGTTAGTAAAACTAATAAATTATAACATGCATTATAAACACAAACATGCCAAGGTACACCAAATGTTTACCAGGATATTTACATCACTATCTCGAGTACAACTCTCCAAACGATATTTCATTTTCCTCTGCAAACGGACTAAGCTCAGACAACTAACATTATTACAACAATGTGCATAATATTAAATTAGTGAAACAACTATTAATTACAACTTCTGAATAAATAATAATTATAAAATAGTTATGTAATGTACACTTACCCTTCTTGGTGGAGGAATAGGACCACCTGAAAGATCAAAATCGGATGCCATAGAAGATATACTTTCTGTTGAACGACCATTTGATAATCGATTGCCAGTACTTGGTGCAGGTGGTGGTGGATTTTGAGGTCTTTTCAATGCTAATTTATCTGAATTCTTATTTTCAGCAGATATGACTAGTTTATTACCTAAATAATACATAATATGTATTAATTTATTAAAAAATATTAAAATTTTAGCAAAACAGTGTAAGCAACTATTTTATCAAAAATTCATAAGCACAAAAACAAAGCAAAATATCAGCAAAAGTTCTAATGTAAGTGTTTAACTATTAAGTTTTGTATACAGGTAAAACAAAACATTCACCTCAAAATGCAGTGACAAGTAAAAAACTAGATGTTAATTAAGAGGTATATGGTTTATTAGAATGACTGTAAAAAACCAATGTAGAAGTGTTGCTTACAACAGTTTGCAAAAAAGCAATCAATGTATCTAATTCTAAACTAACCCATATGAATCACAGATCGGCTAGCATTTGAATCGCTACTTGGAGAACGTTTATGAGTATGACTTAAAGTGTGGTAACTAGCAGCAACGGCTGGATCTGATGGAGTACGACTATGATTACTTGGCAGTGTACCATACATTGCTGTTGGGGGAGCTATCTGGCCTGTACCGGACGACACTGGGCCAAAGATAGTACCACCAGGAGGCATTGGAGCTACACGTTTTTTTAAGCTCCCATGAACATTTACTGTAATATATTTAAATGTAAATATACAGGGTGTACCCATTCTATAGACAAAGCTCTGCATACTGATTTATCAAAAAATTGGATTAAAAAGCCTAATAATATTTTCTTCTCTAATGATTTCTTTATGAGATATAAACTCTTTCAGTTTTTAAAACTGGCAAAAATGTATCCTCCTAAGGTAATATATCGAAGATATCTAGGAAAGACACCATAGAAGATATCTTGTTTATTCAAAGATGCTATTTCATACAATTAGAACCATTTCATTAAAACTATAAATTGTTCAAAATGTATAATCAATATTTTTTAAATTGGAATTGTACTTATTATAAATATGTTATTTAAAATATATTAAGATCTTCTTAGCTTAATCACTGTAGCAATGTCTTTTTCAAATATTAAAATAACGCCACAATCAGGAGTTTACTACAGTTTCATATTTTGAAAAAGTGCAATTCTTTAACTTACCAATCTTATGTTTTAAAGCAGCAAAGGCTTTTTAGTTTACTGCAAATGGTTGTTGACCTACTATTGGTAATAAAACTGAATAAATGCGAAAATGAAAGTCTTATTATAACCAAATGTTTGGTTATATTACACTAGAGTGTATATCTCTTAAACGAATGATCAAAGAAGAAAATGGTGCGACACCTTTTAATTCAGTTTTTGTTAGAGAATTCCATACTTATTGAGTAATTACACCCTGTATACTGGGTGTAACTATTCGATGTAAAGCTATGTACCGTGACATTCTATAAGGAGAACTGATTTACAAAATCTAATAACATTTTTAATGTTAAAACTTTCGATTTTTTTAACTGACAACCAGACAACATTGCATCTTCCTAAGAAGATATTTTACCTAAGATACCTTAGAAGTCCTGCTAATCAATGATGCAGAATTTTAAAAATTAACTATTTCACTAAAAGTATGTCATTTTATTAAAAATGTAAACCAATTATAAACGTCTATTGTTAAACATTGTCTAAATTATTCAAAATGTATACAGGTGTTTTTTAAAAGTGGTTTCTCCCTGCCAAATCTTTGTCGTTTGAGACAAAATTGCCAAATTAGGGGAGCACATATAAGACATCTATTTCTATTTTTTTAACATAAGACACAACTTTCTATCATTTCCAGTTTCACCAGAAATGACATCAATCTTTTGATTTTTAAGTGGGACAACCTGTATATTTTTAGTGATTTGGATTCAGGGTTAAATTAATAAGTCTTATAATGCTCCAACTATTTGACAGGTTGAGTCATTCTTTTTGGAATTTACAAATTATACAATACCCACAATATTTATTTCTATTTAATAATGTATTGATGAAAATTTAAAAATATTTTATAAATTAAAAATCTGAACTTCATTCAAACGATTAGTTATTCATGGAAAAATAAACACTTACGAAAAAGAAAAGATGACTTTGAAATGGCTATAACTACGTTTAACTTTCAAAGCCATCTTCTCGTTTTTCATAAGTGTTTATGTTTCAATCAGTAGTTTATTAAATAAAAATAAGTGTTAGCAGTATTGTACGATTTATCAAAAATTTAATTTTTTACTGGCATTAACGAGTCACCCTCTTGCGATTTGAAAAAAATTACTTAAGATTGGAAAAAATTATTTTTGAATGTTTAAGGATCTATAAAAATTAATCTGTTGAATTAAATGTAAAATGGTACTTTTCTTTTGTTTTGGAATCGAAAAAGAAGTTTTTTAGGTGATTCATGGCACACTAGGTGCAGAAATAAAATTCCAAAAACGATGACTCGACCTGTCAAAAAGTGACTATTGAAGCATATTGGACTCAAAATTCTGTGTCACTTCTGGTGAAACCGGAAATGATAAGAAGTTGTTTCTTATGTGAAAAAATGCAAAAAGGCGTCTTATATGGGCACTCCAAATTTGGCTCTTCTGTCTCGAAAGACAAAGAATTGGCAGGCGAGAACCACTTTCAAAAAACACACGGTATATAGGCTATAGCTAAAATAACTAGAAATTCGTAATCGTAATGGCAGGTAGCTGTAGTGATTTAAAGCATATTTTCCTGATGAACATGTAGTCGCTTCCTGCTAGTTTCCGAGAAAATGGCATTTCAAATTTTAAGTACACCCCTGTTGTAAGCATTTTATATTGTAAGCAAAATACTAAAGAAGTAAAGAAATTATAAGTGACTCATTTTCATGGCAAAATAAACAAAGACGTTGTTTAAGCCAGCACGTAACATGTGCATGCAAGGACAAGATTCGATATTGATATTACTATTGTTTATAGTTACGATCATTTTCGATAAGCCTTGCATGTTTTACTGTTTTATTGTAGGGCAGTACATTTTTAAGAATATTTTTTGAAAGGACATCAGCTGAAACTACAAATACAAAATACAAATATATGCTGATGCAGACAACAAACTTGAACATTCTGGGCTGATAATGCCTTCTTGTTTTGCTTTGTAATCATTAATAATCTGTATGATAAAAACTATTTCTATACATTTGTGTAGACTTATAACTTATAACTTGTGAATTATGATGTTATGTTTGATTGTACTTAAATTGAATAAATTACTTTTGTTTAAGTTGCTGTGCAATGTTTTTGTACTTATTGCATAATTACATTACTAATCCTATACCTAATTACATAAATTTGATAAGCAATGCATTTACAATTATTTTAGAATGAATGTGCATTATAAAAAATGAGAAAAAAAGAACCAACTATTTTAATTAAAAGAGAATATCAGATGTATCAACTTTAAAACTGGAACTGCATTTTTTAACAGATGGGGTTTATGACCCCCATTATGGTTATCCTTATCCTGGTTCTGGTTTGTTTATTTTATGCAGAAAGATACATGCATAGTCAGAAGTTAACCTTGCCTTATCACTTTATTTTGTTTGAGCATGTTCAGCTTTAAATTAAATTCTCAAAACAAAAAATTTACTCTTATTATTTCATGCAAATTTAAACCAAAATGTTAAAATTTTCGTAAACGTGTATGGCATCACCCTATATATGTATAATTATCACTTTTGTATCAATCAGAATTTAAGGCGCTGAAGTATTCTTAAGCTGCTGGAACTAGTAGTAGACCTTCTACTATTGCTAATAGAAATGAAATTTTAAATAGTAAAAGTAAAAAATACTTCAAAAGCATATCCTCTTAAAAGAGTATTGCAGAAAAAGATGTTATTAGAATTCTTAACTCAGTTTTCATTGCAGAACTGTAAAAGTTCAGTGCAGACATTTACCTATCAAATAATTACACCCTATATATAAAACTGTAAAGTTATTGTTTCAATACCTATCACAGGTTTACGAGATTGAGGCGGAGGTGGCGGCGGCATTTGCTTTGTGTTACTATTAGGACTACTGCCTGATTGCAAACTATCACAAGTGGAAGATCTTGAGCGTAAAGTAACTGGCGAATCACCCCCAGTATAACTTGGAGGGCGAGATCTATTTTTCTTTTCCGGAGTTAACGATCCATTCTGTATAAGAAAATTATAAAAAACAATGAAATACAAGCACTGAATAATAAATTACAATAACTTACTCTATCATCGATTATAGTATCATCATCAGAAAAATCTGTAGAACCATCATCATGAGATAAATTCCAATCGATATTTATGTTGTCAAACAGGTGTTTTTGCCTGTTCACAACATTTTGTAGCTGTAAAAGATGTTAAATATGAATACAATATTATAGTTATACTGCAATTCTGATGATTATAACAAAGAATGAAAATGTTTTCTTAATAATTATATTAAGAAGTGTAGACTTCTCTACACTTATCATTCTCTATATATAATTTGTTATAACCAGGCTTGATTGCAACATTGCCAACTCTATCCCATGCAGTCGTGCCTATAAAACTATGACAAATGTTGCATCGTTCTTCATAATTTTATACGTATGACTACACAGGATTTTTATTTAACTTCGCAATTAGCAATGTCATGCCTGAGCCTGATCTATAACTACATTTAAGATAATAACATTTTCCACCATAAAATTATACTCAACAAATTGTGTTCTTTCAAAACTGCTGATATTCAATTCTGCTAAGAAAAATATAGAGCAAGATTTTCGAAGTAGGGGCACTACTATAGATCAAACACCTACACAAAATCTAGACACCAAACGTTGGAATGAAAGAATTTTGATTTTCATGTTTTTGTGAAGCATTGAAAAGTTCAACAATTACAAATACATACGAGGGTGTAACTAGGGGTAACAAGGGTGTTTTTATTTATAGTTCAAAGAATATTTAAACATTCTTATAACATAGAAGAGTTTTATAATTATATTTTTCCTATTAGTTTTCATTATGTTTATTTATTGGACAATAGATAGCGTTGATTCCTTCTGTACTTCTGGTAGTCATGGAAAATATTTGAAAGAAAAAATAGAAAAACAACAAATTTTCTTTCGTTTTGCTCAGTGAAGTGGTAAAGAAGATCTAACTGGGGTATTTCCTTACGAAAAAGAAAAGGGAAAATTAATGGTGTATTAATTCTCCTTCATGCAACTATAGTAAAAGTTGGATTCATTTTGGGATCAACCCTTTAACATACCAGGTGTGGTATACAGCATTGTTTGAGCCAGATTTTTGACAGTAGATTTTCTTGCTGCTCATGCGCCCTTTGAAGATCTACCTTTACTTGAACCCACCCCGTCTTCACTGCAGTTAACCGGCAGGTACTACTAATTTCCTGGCCTGTTGTATACAGGGTGTCACACGGGGGCGTTTTTATATTCGTGGAATGGGGGGTTGCTGAGGGGCGGGGCTTGGTAAACCAATTGTAACGCCTAGCTTGATGACTTATTACTATAAATACCGAACTGGATTATTATTGAATTAGTGGCATTTGAGTTATTATCATTTACACAAGTCAGAACGTGAAGAGATTTTCAATATGAGTAAAGTTGAACCAGGTCTCTAGTCCTGGAACCATGATATATAAGTGGCATAACCTGTTAAAACAAGGCAGAGATTCACTGGAAGACGATCCGTGCCCTGGACGTCCCATCGAGGTGATCACACCAGAACTTGTGGAAAAAGTTGAAAATTTAATACTGGAAGATGCCCGTTTGAAAAAGAAAAAAACTTGTAGAAATGGTTGGAGTATCAGATACAACCATTTTTAAAGTTCTGCATGCTCATCTCGGTATAACACAGCTCTGTGCAAGATGTGTCCCGAGAATACTAACGCCACCTCTAAAACACACGAATGGCATGTTCACAGACGTTTTTGAAGCTCTGCAGTGAAGACCAGGATGGAGTATTAAGTCGGATTGTTACAGGAGATGAAACGTGGGTTCACCACTATGAACCTGAATCCAAACAAGATTTGTAGTGGCATAAAAAACGTACACCGCCGCCAAAGAAGTTTAAAGTGCAACAGTCAGCTGGAAAGCTCATGGCGACCATATTTTGGGACACTGAAGGAATCCTGCTCATTGACTACAAAGAAAAGGGTGTCTCTATAACAGGAGAATATTATGCCACACTTTTAGAATGATTAAGGGACTTCATCGAAGAAAAGAGAAGAGGAAAACTTGCCAAAAGTGTAGTGCTTTTGCACGACAACGATCATCGAAGTCGAGTTGCACAAGGCAGGCTTCCAGGAATTAAATCATCCAGTCCAGACCTGGGATTACTAATTGTTCCCGAATATGAAGAAAGAACTTCAAGGAAAAGAATTTTCGTCCGATGATGAAGTAAAAGCTGCAGTTTCAGCATATTTTAACGACAAAAATGAATTTTTTTCACTGGTATAAATAAATTAATTACTAGATCTGAGAAATGTATTAGAGTTAAGGGAGAATATATTGAAAAAGAAAAATAATTTTCTGTTTTTATTTACTTTCCTTAACCCCCATTCTGCGAATATAAAAACGCACCCTCGTATAGCTAATCTCAATGTACTTGATAGAACAGCAAAAGGAACACTTCTAAACAAAAATTTACTTCAAATCCAGTTCAATTATCTGGTCCCTTCCTCAACCCTTAGGTAAATTGAGTGAACTCCAAAGAATTGCATATTGTTTTTTTTTATATTTGATTGCCAGCAACAACAACAAGGTCATCGTATGGCCTCATGAGATCAATCCTGGAAATAAAGAATCTTTCCTCAGATCCAGGCTCAATTTCACGTCAGTTCAAAAGAATAAAGCGACGGGCATCTCCATTGATAGGCCAGTCAGATCAATGTTAAAATGTCCAAGGTATATAGTGGGATGGCATATTATACTCATGGTGTTGTGTCTTATTTTTACAAAAACATTAATGATTCTATATAAAGTCTTTTTATGAGAGTAAAAAAACAATATATTTGTTAAATAAACCCCAAGAAAAGTAAAGTAACAAACATATATATTATTACATGAACAAACCAGTTCCTCTAACCTTACTTTTTGGGGTCTTGTTTTGTTTACAAGTAGGTGAATCTCCAACACTACAAATGCCTTGCACCTGGTTTGGATCTATTAGAAACTTTGCCTTAGATCATTTATACTCTGTAGATAATGCTTTTGACCACAAACTGTGCCAAGATTCAGGTCACCAGTCATTGTAGCACATGTGCATTTCGCACTTAAGTTTTATATAGGCGTGCATATCGCATATATTTCTATGTTGTTATATGTACGTAATGCCTTTTTTAAGTATTTAAATTTCTGGTTAGCGCCCATGCGTCACCAATGTCGGTACAAAAATATTACATTGGACAGATGCAGAATGCTTTATCTATGGAGTATAAATGATCTAAGGACTTTGCTCATGTTTTGTTTAACCTCACCTGGTAGATAAAATGCATTATGGCATCATGTATGCATGATTATAAATAATATAAATAAATGTTTTTACTACCTTTTCCAACTATCAAAATCATTCTTTAGGATTAAAATTAATAAATATTAAAAAACAATTCCAAAAGATTTAAGATATTCATGCCAAATATTTTTTTGTATTTCTTTTGAGGGCCTGCTTTTAGTTGCAGTTTTCCCATAATTAATTTACTCGTTACTTATAATATCTAATAATAAATTAAACAAAAGTAAATAAAAAAAAATAAAATTCCTTCTTCGGGGTTCAAACAATCCTGGCCAGAGCATACGAAAACCTGGGGCTGTCGCAATGCAACACATGTTGCTATGTTGCTTTAATAAATGTTCCATTGCCGCAGTCCTGGGTTTGACATATGCGCCAACCGTCACTGTGTTCAAACATATCAAGCGTCAAGCACACATATGCGCAGTTATTTCCAAAGTTGTCAAACAGTGGCATTTCAATAACTACAACTTCTTTTCAATTGTCCCATAACAATTGATGTTTCAGAGACCAAAACTATTTGGATTGTTATGAATTCACATCAAATCGATTCTCTTCAACAATTTTTACATACATCACAATTGATATGAAATGGTGCTTAGAGAATACATGTCGTTATCTCCAAAAAATGTCAGCTTCAAAGTCAGAATGGCTGTTAACCAAACTAATATAGATGCAGTGTCCATCTTGAAATGTATGAAGGTAAAAAGATAAAGCTGGTGCCCATACGAGTCTATTTCTTCTACAATTTCTATACAAATTTCTAGAGTTAAAAGATTTGGTTTGCAGCTAAGAGGGTATGGTTAAATTTGACTCTCGCCTGGAGTCGGGGAATCATATACAAGGGTGCAATTAAAATGTCATTATTTAAAATATGTATAGTACTCATTAGAATAGCAAAGAATTGCCAAATGTACTGTTTCAGACGTATAGAATATCAACTTTGGACACCTAGATGTTTTTGCTCTATATTAAGATATTGGACATTTTGTCGCCGTTAATAGTTATTGGCGAGACTATTTTTTAACAACTTTACAGGAGCGCGGTTTATATGCTTGTAAAAACTTTATTAGAGATGATATGAACTTATTTCTCTGAAATGTTGTAACTAGCAATGTTGCTAGTTACAACATTTCAGATAATTCATTATGTCATCTGTAATAAAGTTTTTATGAGCATTTAAATCGTGCTCCTTTAAAGTTGCTAGAAAATAGATATGACAGTATACATTAACGGCCACTAATCTAATCTACTTAAATTCAAAATTTGAAGCAAATTGGTCACATGACCCATGTAAAAAGTAATAAAACTTTGATAAGCTTTAGAAGTCAAAAGCAATCTCCAGAAAAGTGGTCTATTAAAGATTGTTCATGCTCGCCTGGAGACTATGCATGCAAAGCTTCAGCCAGTTCTTACCAAAAACTTTTTCCTGACAGCAAAAACTCCATATCAAAGACAGCATCTTACATTAAAATTTCAAAAGCAAAGAATGCAAAAATTCAAAGCAGTGATTGTGACAAGACGTAACAACATAGCATTGTTAATAAGTAGTATGTTGCTTTGGTTCTTCTAGTTCATAAGTAACTTCCCCATTTTTATAAAATTATGAACTAGCCGAGTTTTTTATCTAAATTATTCTATTGTATACTACCATAGAGACAATGTGTTTGTTTATTTCCTTTACTTTGGATAATGACAGATTTTATATCAAAACAATTGGTAATACATATTTAAATATAAAACTGTTTTATTTTATTTCATGATTATGGGGTTTTACAAAGGCTGAACATAATAAATTTCATTCTATTAGGACGTGCCAAAGATTAATCTGCACTCTGGTGGTATTTTGTTACAAGTAATTATGAGGTGACTTATGTTGCAATATGTATAGTCATCAGAACAGTATACATATTATAAGGAATCTATTAATGACAATTCCATTTTACTAACATTTCAACAATTACAAAATCTAAATATTTTATCTAAAATTATGGTAAACTGTCAAAATTACAATCACCACTGAAACACAACAGCGCAAAAACAAGCGTTTAAAATTACGTCATCATATAAAAGACATTTCAATGTTGTCCAATACCATGTATATTTCTTGGTGTTTCCCAGTAACACTCTATTTAAAACAAGTATGCATAGAAGTTACTTTTTACTAAAGCACTTAACAGTCACTTTATCAATTCATATATCAACTTACCAGTTCTTGACAACTATGATGTCCCATCTCTTGTGCAATATCAAAAGCAGTTTTATCTTGTGAATTTCGTAAATTGATATCAGCACCACTACGTAATAACAATTTCATAGACTCAGGTTTATCGTACAAAGCACATAAATGTAATGCACTGTTACAACCTATAACATCTGGTGAATTTGGAGGTGCAGTTAATTTATCTAGCCCTTGTGATGACATGTTTTGTATTAAAAAGTCCACTGCAGGTAAAGATTTTCCATTCTCTTTGACTACAGCTCGATGCAGTGCCGTTTCACCGGTTTCCTTAAAGAACTATTTATTTATTTATTACTGTAATTAAATAAATTTACTTACTGATGATGGAAGTGAGGCATTTAAGTCTACATTTTCAGCAAAAGCTTGTAAAAGTAAACTTAAATCACCATTGTTAACAGAATCTTCCAAGTCACAAAATTTATCTCGTTCACTTCCACACGTTTTCATCGCATATCGTTTTTCTACATATTTGGCTCTAATAAAACTAAATCTTTCCTCCCTACAAAAATGTCTTTAAAAATTTATCACTATGTAATAGTTTTATTTACATACATAGTACTGGACGGTGTAGGTTTATTTCCGAATACTAAATTTGCTTCCATAATATCATTAAACGATTGATTAGTCATAAACCGCGCAAGTAAAAGCTGACTAGTACCCAAATTATCCAATGTGAGTGACTGAATACGGGATATATGAACACCTAAATCTCTATGTATACCTGAACATTCTATACAGACAATTATACCAAAATTTGTTGATAACCATGTGGCATCTAAAACATAAAAATAAATATAATGTAGAAACACCACTGAGAAAGTATTTTACCATTTTGAGAATTACAATCACAGCAATGATCATTTCCAGGAATCCTCTGAATATACCGTATGATTGCTTGTTGAAGTTCATGTAAACTATGGTTAACTTTATCACCTCCACTCTTACTACTGTCATCAAATGCTTTCATTAAAGCCATTTCCTTACAATTTATTAAAACAGACATCCATGCATGTTGATCTACTTCGTCTTCAGCTTGAAAATGATACGTCCGATTGTCTAAAATAAATCATATACAATATTTGGATTCAGGTAAAAATGTCAAAGTAATTCTAATTTATTTTTTAGCAATAAATTGTTAATAAGTTAGTAGAGCTCATTAAAATTTAAACTGTTCACCCCTGTAAAGCATTAAAAATTTATATTGTCAGCTTAGTTAAAAAACTGTATACATTCTTTCAGTGCTATTAATGTGTAAGTACATTATGTTTTGCATAGCTGTCGACTTCCATGATATAACATTCCTTAATTTTAGACACCAGGCCCTTAGCACACAGGAATTCATTTTTTGCTATTTTCGGAACCAGTTAGCTCGAGAATGATTTGTCATACTGAACTTATCAATGAAATTTGATTCTCAATCCAAGCTGGATGACAGACTATAAAAAAAAATCGAATTTTCATTAAATTACTGAATCACTGAAAAACCGAAAATTTGGAAAAAACTCGTTTTTTTTCCCTATCAAGAAATTGGAAAAATTGAAGTATCTGATAATTTTAGTATATTAATTACGGTAAGGGTAATTTACCAGTCGAAGACTGGTTTTATATCAGATAGTTTTGTCTAAAACCAGTTAATCTTCACGGTGGCTAGAGAATTTTTGCACAATCGGAATAAAAAATCAAAACAAAAAGAAGTTAATTATTTTTATTTTCCAAGGACCGATCTTTTCACCTCTTAACTTTATCTGGTGGTTAATTCTCTTCGATACAATTACAGAAACAATTGTAACCATATAATTCCAGATAAATTTCAGAGGAGATGATAAGATCTGCCCTAAAACCTGTTGTTATGGTTTTATTCGTTATGTATGAACTTACCATTCTAGAATAATAACTAAATGCATAATAAATATATACCATATAAATATAATACCAAACAATTGAAAGTAGATCACTTTTGTTTTCTTACGAACCTTATACACCATATATCAATATAAATAATTTAATTTAAAATACCAGACTTTTTTTCTGCACTACCCATGCACTTGGGAAATTAGCCAATAATATTTGTGAATTTGACAAGTACACAAGTGAACACTTGTGAAACAGCTCCACAACTTGTATATTTGGCCAACATTTGTACTTGAAGGAATACATTTTTAAAGAATCTATTTGTCAAGTAATTAAGTCTTTGATTTGTGTTATATTTACCGACAACCAATGGGAAAGGACGAGTGGCCAAAATTTGTACGAGCAACACCGTTCCCACTACTTGGCAAATATCCACAAATGACGAACATTTGTCAAATACACAAACAATGGGATCCAGACTTAATAACTTAGACAGTTGTATTTAGAAAAGCCTGGCTTAAGCTATATAATCTTCACCAAATATTTCTCAAGAGTCATGTATTTTCAATTGCTCAGTACTGTACATACTACTCTGGAACAGATGGATTACTTACCATTGTGTTAGCCTTAGCAACCAGTAAAACTACTTACTATCATGGAAACACAGGTGATAAATGAACAAAAAGGTCCAATCGTGCAAAAGATATGTTTAGGAAAAAACAAAAGATTGACTAGAATGTGAATAGGTGTTGGCACTAGTGACAATGGCTTTATTTTTTTAAAACGTGATCTATCCGGAACCAAAAAGATCTAATCGGAGACCAAAAAGTTTACTGCAGAATTCTCATCTTGCCAGTGCTATTGCACCATATTACTGGGGTGTAAGTTGAGTTATTGGCTTTCGTAATACAATGACAGGCTTTTCTACAAAACGTTTTTTCGGGCACTCAAATTGTTAGGAAAATTTGCAAGAACAACCAATGGGGCAAGAATCAGTAGTTTGAATATCTTCGAAATACCAAAAACAGCACTGCCAATTGTAAAATTAATTGGTCGACTTGTGTTTTTGGCTTCTGTCTTCTGACAAAGACCCACAATTAAACTAATATTATTAACGCGGCAAAATAATGTTAAAGTTTATAACTTTATTATTTTTTTCTGAAGTGGTGTGCCCTAGAAAAATACTATACAAGAATTTTTTGTTCCTTCTGATGTCTTCTATCACCCCTTAAAATTAACGCATAGTAACCGCTTCCTCCATATACATAATACTACTACAATAAGAACTTCCAACTAAGCCAACAACATATGCAAATTCTATTAGATAATTAAGCTGTTAACGAGAATTTAATAGAATGCCAACATTTACATATCTATCACAGTTGTAAACAGTTAAGTAAGCATTAATAACTTCATTATAACTATATGTACATACAAGATATTAAATCAAATCCTCGCTTATCATCAGGAACCATTTTAATCTGACAAGTGAGCAAATTTACACGTGTTGGAGGTTTGCTTTCATCAGCATGGCAAATATCCAGAAAACCTTCTGCTTGTACTCTACATTTACGTTTTTGCCATACTCGACGCATCTTCCCTTCCGATTTTTTTAATAAATGACCAGTACGTGTAACCCCATGATGCTTATCTCCTTGTAATTGATGTAGTGAATATCCAGCACCCTTATCTGCTATGACTGGTACCTGGAATTATAAAATTAAAACACACCTTCTAAAATGTTATAAGTACAGAAGAATAAAGTTTTCACATAAGAATGAGATGTGTATGAACGAAATGCCCAGTCGAATCCAACATTTTTTTTTATAATCAATATTTTATAATAATTATTATTTATATATAATCAGAAACTTTATTTACCGTAAGATATTAAGGTATATAACTACTACCAACATCACTTTTGTGTACAACCTTGTGTATATTATTATTCTGATAAGGCTGTTAAGCTCGGTTTTCATAGGGTGCTGCTAACTTTGTTATAAAATTAATAAAATAACGCTATAAAATTTAAAAAAATGCAAAATAAGTCATTTAAATTTGTTGTTATAGTCCTTGAATAGTGTGAATTCCCATTTCAAGATTTGTTTAAAATTTTTATAATCAGAAATTAATATAACTAAAAGAAATGATTTAACAGTGGAAATTACGAAAAAACAGTCTAGTAGATTCTAATATCAAGAAATTTATTACAGACAGAAGATAAAACAATTTTCTTACAAAACAGGATAAACTAAGTTACAATAGATATATCTAGCAATGATTTTTCAAAATCCTTATCACCAAAGCGAACCTTCAGTGAATCCGTCGAAGTGCTAGCCATAACTTAAATACCCGGGTCCGGTCACCATGACCGCACGAAATATCTAAATTCAAATAATAACATAACTCATGAAAACAGATTGATGTGCAGCGGGCTACAAACTGAAAATGATGCTATTTAGGAATACCTAACGGCACAAATCTTAATTTTTCCTAGAAATAAGAAAAACCACAAGTCACACAGATACATGCGGTCACCGAGACCGCACCTGGGTAGTTAAAGGTTAAAAGCTAGCAGAACCAGTAATTTTAAAAAATAATAGAGCTTAAAAATTAATTTTTTGGTTATTTAAATACGCTTTATCTACGACCACTATAGAAACTTACACATTTTGCACAATCTAGTTAACCGTGAAAATGACTTACTGCTCATAATCTCTAAATGGTAATGACCATGGGAAATGATTTCCTACGATCAGTAGTTCTATTAAAATGTCATAAATGTCAGCACATGCAATATAATATTATTATTTGAAATAAACAAGTTATAAATTTTAGATAAAGGTTAATTTATTTTGTTTAATTAATGTTTTACATTACATTACATTTTGAATGCAAATCCATATAGAAAGATTATCACCTTGTCAGGGAATCGAACCCTGTGCTGGTTGCTTGCTAAGCGAAGTCTGTACCGCTAACTTACGTAGACTTATCATAATTTATTTATTATTACTATATAAAGTTATTATAAAATTTTTGTTGAATTAATGTAAAATACATTAATTTTAAACATTATATAATTGTTAATATCTATTAATAATATTCATTGTTGTTAAATTACAATAAAAACAAAGAGAACTTTTATAATTTGCAACATTTCATTCATAATTATTGCTATACATTCAAGAGAAAGGTATTCTGTAATTTTTTTTGTGGTGTTATTTTGTAAAATTCTATTATTAATTATTTTGGTGGAGTATATAATGATTATTAATAAAGTTAAATGTTGTTATCATTCAAAAAAAAAAAATTATATTATAATGAAAATTAAGATGTATTTAGTGATTTCTGTATATTAGGCATTGCCGCCTATTTATTAAAAAATGTTATATATATAATTCACAAGTGCAAGCACAATGGATACACTTAAAGCTCTCATCCTTCAGTAACAACACCTCCAATGCATGCTAGAATATATTTATGTTTCATGAAAAAGGGGTTAGATAAAAGCACTATTCAGATGTAGGTGACAGAAAAAAAATCACGTCACGGCATGTCTTGTTTAACTATTATATTGATTATAACCCTATTTTGTTTTGTATTTTAAAATCATAATTTTAAAAGTTTGCTTTGAAAAATAACATTGGCAATTGAAGTGTGATTGTTTATAAAAACTTACTTTTAAAAGTTTTGAGTACATACATATGATTTTTTAGCTTTAGCTTTTAGATTGACCAAAATTAAATTATCTTTAAAAATTTAATATTTACTTGTTTTCGAAATTTTACATTTATCATGAATGAATCCGATGATGGGAAAATGGAAGCTGCTCACATTACATCTCTTAATTTATTGCCAGAGATTTCACGTAAACAATATTAATGCAAGTATAAATTCTAGGTTAAATATTTTTCTTAGCTTTTGGCATTTTATTACTTTTTTTGTGATCGTAGATAAAGTATAGTGTGCAACACGTGCAAAAACGCCAATTTCACACTATATAATATTAAAGAGCCTTTAATTATTCTGCAATAAACATTTCGTTTAAAGGCTGTTATGGTCCGTTCTCGTTAGTGGGTGAAGCTAACTTTTTAATGCAGAATGTAATTTAAAAAATAAATAGGAGCCTAATAATTAATTTTTGGGCATTTAAATAGCCTTTAAAAAGCCTTTAATTATGTGATTGATGTTTTGCACTACTTTAACGTTATTATATACAAAAAGAACAGTACAGTAAAACCTTGGATTGAGAGTAACTTGGTTTGCGAGTGTTTTGTAAAATGAGCAAAAGTTTTTAATGAATCTTAACTTGATAAACGAGCAATGTCTTGCAATACAAGTAAAATTTTTAATACGTATTCGCTGTGTCTGTCATGGGTCAACGTGTCATCAACAGTTGTGTAAACGTATACGATAAGAGAAGAGTGTAAACAGCATATGATGTTACCTCAACTTAAAAATGTCAGCAGATTTTTCATTTTAACATTTTAATTGTCATCGATGAATACATACACCTTAATAATGGGTTATAATTAAAAATTTGATTATGTTTTAAATGTCATAGTGTAATGACGCCATTTAAAGAAAAGTAATTATGTCGTCCTACACGATAACACTACTTCACATTTTTTTCAAAGTGTGGGTTAGTTTTTGTTTTATTTTTACGTATACGTATGTATGTATTTTTGTATCATTTATATATGAATAATAAATAGTTGTGGAACGAATCATCAGAGTTTCCGTTATTTGTTATGCAAAATTTTTCATTAATTACGAACACATGTCCGGAACGAATTATGCTCGCAAACCAAGGAACCTCACTTAAAAACTCAGTAAAAAATATTTTTATAAAGAAATAACTTGTCTGATTGAGAATAAATAACAAATTGTATCTACGTGTTTAAAATTAAATTAATTAGAATATTTTTAATGCAATTTATTAATTTCGTGTAGTACATACTACACTAGTTTTGTGTATTATGAATTGTAGCTACAGTATGCACATGCTCATATCTTTTCTAGTTGTTTTTTAGCCACAATGCATTTCAATACAATAGACCAGGGATGCACAAAACTTCTCATGTCAAGCCCCCACAATATTGTGCCCCTTCTAGAGCTCGTAAGATTTTTTGCTGAGGTATGATTTTTAGCAGAAGTTTATTGTTGATTAAAATTGTAATAAAAAAAATTATAAAATCAAAAAAGGTAATATGTAATAATAAATTTCTTATAATTTAAATTTAAAGTGTGTCTCCAAATCCACACCTCCATCACCCCTTTTCCATAGGAGGCACACCCCCTAGTTTGTAATAGATAGAAATTACAATTCACCTAATATTTGTTCAACATTTACAACAGATTAACAATTGTTGCACTTGTCAGAAGAACCGTTATCATGAATCGCAATGGTAGGTAGGTAGACATATTCTTTGCCAGACAAATAGTATAATAGTTAGGCCGCAGTCTCATTGCAGCCACTACCACCCACCACAATTATCATACAAGCGACAACCAGTATCATGTAAAATTTTAAATTTCGCGCTTGTTTTATGTTTATCTCATTTTGAAGTAGATATATTGTCAACTTAGCATTATTATATTTTCTATTAAATGAGGTTATGTGCATTGATTTGTCTCAAGGTAGGAAGAACAAAAAAATTTAATTCACTCGCAAAAGAATAATTGTTATAAGAATTTTATTTTTCATTCGTTCGTTTTATTTTTAATTCTCTGGTTAAATAAGTTCTCGTTCTTGAGTGAATCATATTTGTTGAGAGTTAAAGAAGACTTATCGTTCCCGAATTTTTTACGTATTAATCATTCATGAGTAAAATAACAATGCAGGTTTATATAATATGTAAAGATGCAGTTTTATTACTAAATGAAGATCTGCAAATCTTCATCTAACGAGATTTCTTTTAAAAGGTTGCTATTTAAATTTATTAATAATACATATTTATGGTCTCTTTTGGTAGTTTTGATCTGTGCTTAGTTAATGGGTCATGTGAATAAAAGATATATAAAGACCTTTACTATATATATATATATATAGCTATCGTATTCTCACTAACTAAATATCATATTTTCCAATTTTTATTAATAAAAGTAAAATCACTTGTTACAATTCATTGATATTATCCAATATTAGGAACACGACACTGTAGGCGCGATGCCGAATTTTGTTTGATAATATTATTCATTAATTCCATTTTCGATTTATGTTTTCATCAAGAAATTTTAATTGATTATGTACTTTAGCATAATTCCAGTTAGCATAATATTTCAAGTTATATTTACTTTTAATTTCGAAACAAGTGGAAGTATTTGTTTCTTTATCGTAGGAAATATATTTGGTTATATTAGAATTTTTGTGTCGGTCCATATTGTATGAAATTGGCTAATGATTTCATAAATTATAGATAAAATTGTACAGCAAGTTACTGTGCTCTGCTATTTTTAAAGTAAACAGAAATACAATACGCAAAAATTCGTAACTAATTTAAGTGATCAACTGCAAGTGAAGGTTATCTTATCAACGACTGAAAGAAAATGGGTGTAATCATTATTTATAAAGAAGTGTTAAGAACCAAAAACGAATTATGAATAAATAGTAAACATAAATTTCATTCATGAATGATAAACTAAGAAAAGAATCAAATTTGTTTCATTCGTGCGTGATAATTTTCTTATACTCTGGTTTGTGTACTATTGTGGCATTGTATTTAAAGAAATAATGAACTAAATTATTGGAAAAATATGACATCGTCAGATGATTCATATGGCGAGGAACTTATTACCATGTAGTATGGTACATGTGAAATAAAACATAAAAAATCACGAAATGTGGGTGCGGGAAATTTTCCTTCATAGGGAGCAGTTGAAATGATTTTATCAATTAGGTCCCAGCTTATAAATAAGAAAGAAAAAGTTTGTTTTAAAAGATTTCACTACCAATTACCAAAAACGAAAAAAACAGGCAGGAAATTCAAATTTTTAGTGTCCATGTTCACTAGCTCATGTGCATTGTCAAGCATCGGTGACCACCAACCACCAAAATTCGAACAAATTGGAAATTGCAAACTGGTGGTCATCGTTTGATGGTAGTAGGTAGCTAACAGTGACTTAGTGGGACCAGCGCCATTACAAAACTTTGTAAAAAAACCAAAGAAACACCGGCAAAATGTGCTCTTTGTCAAGGCGATCATCCAGCCAATTACAAAGAATGTTCAGTGTATCAAGAGTTAGTAAGATCAAAGAACAAAAAATCAAACACACTACTGGACAAACAAGTAACACAATATTCTACCAACAGAAACATACAGATCAGTCAACAAAATACAAATACCTATGCGCAAGTAACGGCTAATAACCTCCCTACACAAATAAATGACACTAACACAGAACTTGCTGATAAATTAACTAGCTTTCTAAACGAATTTAAAAGCATGTTTACACAACTAATCAATCAAAATAGTATGGTACTTACCATGCTAACAACTGTCATAAACAAGCTAGTAAAAGAATGGCAGACATAATACGAATAGCAGAGTGGAATGCAAACGGTATAAACAACCATGTGCAAGAAATTATACTCTTCTTAAAAATAAATAAAATCAATGTATTACTAATATCAGAAAGCCATTCCACTGATAGAACTGTCATCAAAATACCATACTATAATGTTTATTTTACCAATCACCCAGACGGAACTGCTCATGCTGGTTCAGCCATAATCATCCGAACTGCTTTAAAACACCATATTCTGAAATCTTATGTGACTGACAAAATACAGTGTACAATTGTCAAGATTGAAGCCCTGACTCATCCAATGAACGTTGCAGCAATCTACAGCCCTCCTCGACACTCTATCTCTCAAGAAGAATACAATGACTTGATTAACTCCCTTGGCACCACTTTCCTAATAGCTGGTGATTGGAATGCCAAACATATATCATGGGGATCTAGATTAATCACACCAAAAGGTAGAAACTTGCTGAAAAGTATACAACAAAATCGTCTAAATATATTATCCACAGGAGAGCCAACATATTGGCCAAGTGACACTAATAAGATTCCTGATTTATTAGATTTTGCTTTAAACAAAGGAATATCAGACATATATTGCACAATTGAATCAAACTTTGACTTAAGCTCTGACCACAGTCCAATTATTATAACAATTAGTAATAGCATAATACGTAAAACATCATCACCTAGAGTCCTAGACTATGTAGTAGTAGAACAAACTGGACACAATTTCAAGAAGATATAAATGAGCCCATTAAGCTAGACAAACGACTGAAAGACAAAAATGAAATTGAAGAGGCCATTAATTACCTAACTACATTGATACAACAAGCAGCTTGGCGAGCCACGCCAGTTAATAAAATTCATGAAAGTCATCGTATTCCTGTACACATCAAAGAGCTTGTCATTAAAAAACGTTGTGCTTGTCGTAGATGGCAATTAAGCAGAAATCTACTAGATAAAACTATCCTTAATAGACTCACTCATGACCTCAACAGAGCCATCAAAGCTTACAGAAATGATACCTTTGAACTGTACTTAACAAATTTATCATCAAACGATCATTCATTGTGGAAAGCCACCAAAAAACTAAAACGACCTGTTACAAACGTTCCACCAATAAGGAAACCTGATGGCTCATGGGCTCGATCATGGATAAGGCTAATATTTTTGCTGAACACCTTGAAACAGTATTCTCCACTCCTCAAGCAGACAACAATGTAGACGATCATATAGAAGCTTTCATAGAATCACCCTGCCAGTTATCACCTCCGATCAAAGCTTTCTCTCCAACAGAAGTTAGCAATCAAATACAGTTACTAAATTCACACAAAACTCCAGGCTATGATCTTATAGTAGGCGAAGTCTTAAAACATCTACCAAGGAAAGCAATAGTATTAGTAACTACAATTTTTAATAGCATTTTGCAATTGTGCTACTACTCTGTGCAATGGAAATATGCACAAATAATAATGGTACTCAAACCTGGAAAACAACCTACTAAAGCCACTTCATATCGACCAATTAGCCTCCTTCCCATAATGTCAAAAATGCTTGAACGACTAATATTAAATAGAATAGAAGAATCTGTAACTCATTCCCGACTACCAATTTTGTTTCCGAAAATCGCACTCTACAATTCAACAGTGTCATCGCATTGTAAATAATAACAAGGAGAGCTTAGAAGAAAGAAAAATCTGCTCTGCAGTATTTCTTGATATACAGCAGGCATTTGACAGGATTTGGCACAAAGGCCTCATCTACAAAATAAAACTACATTTTCCTACTCAGCTATTCCTTCTCCTAAAATCCTATTTAGAAAATCGTCAATTCCAAGTAAAATTCGAAAGCGAGCTGTCAACATACCACTGTATAAAATTAGGAGTACCTCAGGGAAGTGTCTTGGGTCCTTTTTTGTATCTACTTTACACTTCAGATATACCAACTACTCGTGACACTTTGATAGCAACATTTGCTGATGACCAGCTATTATGTCAACTGACAGAAATCCAGTAAGAGCAGCAACTAAACTTTAAAATCATCTAACTCTTTACGAGGCATGGCTTAAAAAATGGAAAATAAATGTCAACGCTAATAAGTCCAGCGAAATTATTTTTACCACCAGAAAGTGCATCAGTCCACAAGTTACAATTAATAATAACCCTATACCAACAAATACTGAAGTCAAATACCTTGGTCTCCACCTTGATGAAAAACTTACTTGGAGAGCCCATATTCAAGCTAAGAGAAGACAACTAGGTCTTAAAATCAAAAGCATGTACTGGTTAATAATAGAAAATCCCAACTTTCCATGGAAAATAAAATTCTAATTTATAAAACAATAATAACACCCATATGGACATACGGAATTGAATTATGGGGATGCAGCAAACCCTCCAATGCGAAAATTCTGCAATCTTTCCAGTCAAAAACACTGCGGATGTTAATAAATGCCCCATGGTTTGTTTCAAATCTAACCATACACCAGGATCTTGGAATTCCATACATCAACAAGATTATAAGAGCTCGCACTATCCAATATAGAAACCGTTGCATAGATCATACAAATCAGGAAATTCGAAACCTATTCAATCCGCCCATGGAAGACTGAAGGATAAAACGAACTTGGACTGAAGACCTAGCTGGATGAATCTCAGTGAACTGTCAATGGATAGTGCCTGACTCAAGACAAATTATCATTCAAGCACATTTACTTATTACTTGTTTTATAGTAGATTGTAAATTGGCAAATAATATAAAAAAAAAAGTTTTTATGATAGATAATAGCCATTCTAGTTTAATGATATCGTGGGAGAGAAAACCAACTATAACATGAGTTTTATAACTTTTTTTTAAGTCAATATACTAGTGTGGTAAAATGTTTATACTAGACAATAAAATAATCTCACTATCTTTTAGAATTTGTACATAATTTATTCTTAAACTCATTTTTGTAACATAATTTTTTACTTTACACATTCTTTAATAAAATTTTTAAGATGAAAATAAAACCAAGTTATTTTATTTTCCATGACTAATTTCTAAATTGAGCCAATTGTATTTTTAACGTACTTTTAGAAAAATACCTGGGCGTAAAAAAACCATTTCTGATATGATTTTCTCATCGTATTATTAATTTGTATTGTATAATAATGCAATAAACTTATACAAAACATGTAGGTGTGTGAAAATCATAACAGATAATAAAAAAAATTAAATTCGGTAATTTCAATCAAATGATCATTTTGTACGTACATTCAAGTATACATAGCAATTAATTAAAAAACTTTTATTTAATGTTGCTTTCTTAGTCATCCTCATACAGAACATGCAATCATATAGAACTTTGTATTAATTTTTTATGAGCTTATTCAGATTTTTGTGCAATATCTGTGCATCCAATTGTTTTGCTTTTTATGCAAAACTTTTTAGAATTAACTGTATAGATACGTAAAAATGTGGTTATCTTTTTGTTATTTTTATTTTATTTATTTTCTATTTTTTATTCATTAATGTTTTTATAGTATAGTCTTTATCTGATCTTTCTGTATATATTACATTACACATGCTGTTACTATCATTGGAAATTAATGGTTACATTACCAATTGGCCTTGCGAGCTTTTAAAATAACTTTAAAACTACCAAACAGAATTTAATAAAATAAACTTTGTTATTTTTCTGAAGATCCAGCTTATATAAACATGAAAATGCTGTAAAAATTCATAAAGCCAATAAAAATATTTAAAAATAAAAAATTAAATATTTAAATATCAAATAAGATTTCTAGAAATAAAAACAGTTACTGTGCTTTACCCGTTGACTATAGAGATATGGGTTCCATCACTTTTTTTTAGAAAAAGTTCCACAAGCTCTCATAAACAGTTTTCCTCTATCTATTATAATTTACTTAGCATTTCTATTTTTAAGACAAAAATGCAAAAACTCAAAGAGTTGTCTGGTGTTGTAATTGTTACTCAGATTTCTATTGATTTGGTGATGATACATAGCCTATGTTATTTCTGGGGTTCTACTCGCCAGAGAAAGAATTTTGAAAATCGGTCTAGTAGATCTTGGATTTTTCAAAACATACATTCAAACGAACTATTTTTCATAATAGTAATAGTTAGAAGTAGGTATATCATATTTCAAGGTAAACAATTAATAAACAAATAATATTTGTTTATAAGCATAGCAATTACACACTTTATATCTAAACCTGTACAATAATTGTTTGAATTGTCAGACTATAATTAATTCAAAGAAATCATTTCAATTATGATTAGCTTTTAGTGCTGATAACAAGTATTACTTATTTCCAGGAAATTTCCAGGTGCACTTTAGATATACAATGCCTGTATTTAACTGAATACTGAATTGTAATGTTTCATAAAATTTGCAATTACTTATTGTTTTATCTGAATGATAAGAAATGCTCTTTAGAATAAAAAAAAGGTTTAGTTTTAATAAACTAGGACATTATTATCAACACAAAACTTCTGGACCTTTTTACATTTTCAGATTATAGATACACATTATAATAATGTTAATAATCTTTAAAACAAGAAAGAAGCATCATAACATGAGAAGTGTCCAGTTGTAACTCTTCACAAACATTAATTTCGATGAAATTTAGTACTGCTGTTGGGACAAAATATGGCAACAATCTATCGAGAGAAATGATATATTGATATATTTATTATATATATTAAATGAAGTGTTCAGACCATGTAGCCCACCTGCATTTGCCTGTGTATGCTTTCAACTTATTCAACATTTGAGTGGGTCAAACATGATTATGGTAGAGTGACAGGTGCGAAAGAGCAATGTTATGACAATAACCCTCTTAAGTAACGAATTCTGAAAGGAAATTATATTTTTTTACACAACAATAAATAATAATTATTTTAGGGCTAATTCGAAAAGCTTTCACAAAAGTTGTAAATTTTTCGCACCCCCCCCCCCCACGTTCATTTTCGTTCGCAAACCTTAAACCCCTTACCATGAAAGTTCGCAATTCATAACCCCCCCCCATAATGAGTAAATGGATATTCAGCGATTTAACACATTTTTTGTTTATGTTTTGGTTTACAATTTCTAAATGATCTAAAATCTATATCTAGAAAAACTAAAAAGAAAAAAGATTGAATACAGAAGTACTCATACTTATTGAGTAAAGCAGTAAAGTAAAATATTGTTAATTTATTAGTAGAT
Source organism: Agrypnus murinus (assembly GCA_929113105.1). Taxonomy (NCBI): domain Eukaryota; kingdom Metazoa; phylum Arthropoda; class Insecta; order Coleoptera; family Elateridae; genus Agrypnus; species Agrypnus murinus. The sequence goes on from OV816023.1 coordinate 100,155,016, forward strand.
TAATAACAATGCAAAATGATCCATAAAAATGTTACTTAAATAAAACTATACTAAGAACTAACCTTTTTTTGTAGTGTTATGGCAAACAAAAATTTATAAGCAATTTGGTGCTTTTCTTGGAACAATAATAATGGTTACTATGTAACAGTATAATAATAATAATTACTACAACCCATAACCTAAACCAAGGCCCCAGAAGCTATAAGCTTGTGCGGGAGGGAGGGGGCAATTATTATTATGTAGGCCCAATGTGCGGCTGCAGCCGACTTATAGATGGAACAGCGCAAATCCCACATTTGTGTTACAGCTAAGGAAAACTGCAGAAAACCTTAACCAGATCTGCCAGCGCCGGGAGTCGAACCCGGGCCGCTTGGGTGAAAGTCCGGCACGCCAGACATTACACTACCAAGGCTACAGTGACTATGTTAATATTCAAATTCTTTAAAACAAAATATAATAGTGATTACTGATTAATTAATAAAGATTGTAAATAATATTCCGTAAATAATATTATAAAATTGTGACTGAACTCATAAAAGTACAAACATATAAATTTTCTTGTAGTGTCATTCAACCATAAGGTTACCCTCCATAATTAGTTAGAACAGTAGTTTTCATAATTAGTAGATAGTTAGGAATAACAAGACCGGTTCCAAAATTCAATAAAACTTCAAAATTCAATTTCTGGAAAACTATTCATTTTTGACCTACACTTGTCAAAGTAAATATGCTCTACTACCTTCCCTCTACCTACCATTTAACAAATATCACTTATATCTGAATCACTCTGTATATTGGTATCCAAATAAGAAAATTTTTTTAGGTAAGTTGAATGCTAATTATGTCAAGGTTATTGCTTATAATTTTTTCTCATTTTTCCTTAAAATCAAACAAAAAGGTATTGGTCCGGTTGGTCTAGAACGAAGATACCTCTTCACTATAGCGTACAATTACGGTTACTGAGCAAAACCATCCGGATCAACATGAGGTTGAGCCTCCATTTGGAAAAAATGTTTTGACTCCGAGATCAAACTTATGGGGTCATATGACCTAAGATGTTGAAGCCCATAATGAAATTAAAAAAAATAAAAACAAAATATAGCTTAATATGGATAATCAAAAAATAACACCATTCCTTATAATTCATGCAATTTAAAAATTACAATTTACAATCTCGCAGGTGATAATTTAATTTGTCCAAAAAGAAGTGAAACAATTGTGTCTACTGCAGTCATTCACCACGAGAGCCAGAAGTACTGTAGCCTGTTTGAATTTGCTACAAATTCGATTAATTACCACTTCTTGTCCTTGTAACAATATTTTAGTAACCTTAAATTATACAAATGATGGCACACACAAACGGCAATGTCAACATTAACTAAAACTAGTGATAAAAATCATTGGTTCTCCCGCACAAAATTCAAGTAAATGACAGTATTTCTGGTTCACATAGGATTAATTATACTACACTATATAACTTTTCAGCATTCATACCTCTTTGTCGATGCCAGGAACAGTTCTAATCAGCACCCTTAAATCCGTTAATTTTCTTCGCTCTTCTTCTTGTTTTTGTTTAATCTTCTGCAATTTTATACTTAAATCGGCTACGTAACTACCAAAGTGTTCTATTGTTTTTAAACCATCTTGAAAATAACTACAAAAGAAACAAATGAATTATTTCAATTTTTTAAATGTAAACAAATAACTTACTTTGTTTGAGCATGATAGTATTCTACTAGGTTTTGTAATAGATCGATACCTTTTTTAGTTTTAATTTCATTAAATTTTATTAAATACTAAAAAGTAAATTAATTTAATTTCTTTCAAATAAAAATCTCAGAACAATCATACTTCACACATCTGTAACTGAAACAATCGTCGTTCTTTTTCCATTTCATCAGCAATTTCAGCGCTTGTAACTTCTGTTCGAATTAATCCAGCTTCCTTAGCTTGTTGTTTCTTTTCTTTTTCTATCTTAACATATTTGCTCTCATAGTCCTTCCACGCTTTATCAAATGGTCTTCTAAGATCGCCTTTGACGCCTCTTAAATCACCTTTCAATAGATTATCTAAAGGAAACATCACTATGTTATTTATATTTTGCATAAGAGTTTTCATTAGCGCTGATAATTCTTTAGTAACTACCGCAAATTTGATAAATGCAGCCCCAATATCATTTTCTTGATCTTTAGATATAGCGTTGTTTCCAATTTTTTCTAGAGCTCTCGCTAAGTACATTTCATTATCAACATGAGCTAAAATAGTTATAGTCAAATTTTTTTAGTTGTTGGGATATACAAAAACTTACTGTTTCCCGAGGTGTATATAGCTTTTATAGCTTTTTTCATTTTAGTCAACCCATCTCTGTCGAAGTCTAATGTCTAGAAATTAAAATAAGATCAAGATCAATTAGTTGAAAACAAGGGCATTTAAAAGAGCTACTTTTGACCTTTAACATAAGACATAAAAATTGTTTTTACTTTTTTGTACCCATTTTTTAAAAGGCCAATTTCTTTCTTAATTGTTGTGAATTTATTTAGACAATAAAGTAAAGGTTGATAAAAAAATTATTGTTTTGCGTGGTTTTCAATTGTTTTTCTTCCAAGGCTGTATTGATAATAACAAAACAATACAAATTTTATTTGCAATTTCAATTGAATGTATCATAAACTAGTCACGTAGGAGGTACATTATTTCTCAAGATTTCGTAAAAGATATAAATAACGTTTATTTTCTCAGAGTTGACAAAATTGTAATGTTAACTTGTGTAAGATCAGCAAACTATAGAATGAAGATAAATACGAAGACTTTCCCAGCCTGAGTCAATGAACAAGAAACAACTTACAGTTTTGAACTCAACATTTCGCTCCTAATCTTATAGGGTTTTTTCTGAAGAATAAGTTTATTGGTAATTATATGATATCCTGCCCTCTGTAGAACATTCTTATTTTAAAAGATACACTTACCAAAGGTATTCTATCAAATTTAAAACACTGAAATATTGAGCACTAAGGGGCTTTTGTTAGAAAAACCTCACAAAAACAGGTAAAAATTATAAAATCTTCTTGTCATATTTGATACAAACACCACTTTCACATAAATACAACCAACTTTATTTTCTAACTGTAACCTAACATCATAGCATTCTAGCCTTAAAATAGCGACTTTAGCACTGTTTTTCTTATTGATTACAGATAAGCACGACTTTTTTCAGATTATTGTTCTCTGAGTTATTCTCTACGACCTAGTATCATTGGTTTACCTGGGTTTAGAAGGGACACGATATCATATAATTAATAATTTATTTATTCTCTCAAGGAAGCCCCATACAATTTCATAAATTCCTTCATTGTTCTCAGGCACGTGCTGGGTCAATTCTAGGGCCCGGGAAACTATTACCTTAGAGGGCCCCACCACCCTACTTTGGTTATTTTTTTTTGGCTTTATTTATTTAGAATAATTATTTGGTCATCTATTATATGGGATTCATTAGTAACTGTCAATACAATCTTACGTTCCACTTGCGGAAAAAACAGATAATGAAGCATCCACCGCAAACTATTCTATAAAAGTCTGCGTGAGACACTATCAGCCGGATTATCTGCTGATAGAACGTAATACCATGACGAATGAAAAATACTCGGTTAGCCACACATGTGTTGGAGTCTGGGAATCGTTAAACGTGATCTGCTTTTTCAAAGCATGAATGAGACTTTTCATCAATTCTGTTGCCAATCCAGAACGCACAATTCCAAATGTGGGATGGAGATAGTTTTGAGAGATACAACTTTAGTTTTTCCGCATATCAAGAAAACTCTGATATAGCCGTCAGAATATTGAACCCTTAAATACCGCTACAACAGCGGACCGCAACCATAGGGTCGTGACCCAATTTTGGGACACAAAAGTTAAAAAATGGGTCGTATATTTATTTTTATTATATCATTTAGGTTCATATTAAGAATATAAGGTTATAAGATTATAAGGTCCTGTAAATTTAAGTAACCCCCCCACTCTCCCTCTCGTATAGGTCGCCTTACCATTTTATTTTTGGGTAGCTAGATAAAAAAGGTTGCGGAACGCTGCGCTACAGCACCGTAACCAATTTCAGATGCATCCGAGATTGCATGAAGTTCTTTTTTGATGGCCGAGTCTAAATTAGTAGGCCAGGGAAATTATTATTGGTACTCAATCGACGCAGAATTCAAAGCCATTTTTGGTTAGAATTCTTTAACACTACGGTTGAAACTCTACTCGGAAATCGGGACAAACACAGATTATTCATGAAAAAATTTAAAACCGAACCATCTACGATACAAATGATGCATAATACAATGAAGATGCTGAACAACGTCAACGAAAGACTTACCAGAGTAGAAAGCAGGTATACAAGTGCTGTTCCCAAAAGGAGGTAAGTCATGAACTAACAAGACTTCAGAAGAAGAATAGCCATGGAATGCCAATGGCATTCTAAAGAAAAAGCAGGAGCTCTCCTGTCTTCCTTCATACCCAGCATATAGATGTTGGTCTGATCTCAGAGACACATTAGACTAGGTAAATATAGTTAGCACTTCCATAATAAAAATATACCAGTTTTGTGACAATTTTGTCCCAAATTTAAAATTTTTGATGGTTTATTAGAAAGCGATAAGGAAAATACATGCCAACTATACAGGTAGTAACAAAAATGATGGGCTAACTATACACAGACGGCTTCTACAACAAAAAATAAGGAAAAAAGTTAAGATAAACATATGTCCAAAAATGGTTTGTTACTGAGTTACAGCTACTTGAGGTTTTTCAACTTTTTATTGAAAAAAATAACAGCAAACGGAGTTGTTTAATCTTGGACTATCGGTTTGTATCCTGTTTCCTTTAATCTAATATGAAGCCTTTCGAATCTTTTCTCGTTTGGTAAAGGTCGGTTTGGGTAATGGCCTGCGTAAAGTCTTCTTGCTTGCGTCCTATTACAATGTGCCAAACCGTACATTAAATGCATGCCAGACATCTCTCCAAAAGAATAATCTGCCATTTTTGTACAATTCATTAGAAAACAATACTAATAACTTAATCAGCAGTAACGACTGAAAACAAGAAGCAGGTATCGCCTACTTTATAATGATCTGAAAAGCTTAAATGTGTTAACGCTTAAATTTTTTTAAATTCACTGCTGTAACTCAGTAACAAACCATTTTAGAACATATATGTTTATATAAATTTTTTTCTTTATTTTTAGTCGTAGAAGCCGCCTGTATAGTCAGCCCACCATTTTTGTTACACCCTATATATACATGTCATACCTATAATATAGTTAGCATGTATTTTCCTTATCACGTTCTATTAGAGCACAAAATCTTTTAATTTGGGACAAAATTAGCACATAATTAGTATAAAATTATGGTATATATCTTTTCCATTTCCGAAAAGGGGAGGGTGCTAACTACATTTACCTCATTTGACTAGTCAGTCGTACCTCAAAAGAGGTTATAAATTATATCATACTATTTACTCTAACAGCAAGCTAAAGGTGGTAATGCGGTATTAGTCAACGTATCAATTAACCACTATAAAGAATGCCATCTACAAAAACTTGAAAATTGGTGCAATTTATTGTCCTGCAAGGTACAATTTAAGAAAGTCCAACTATAAAATGGTCCTACAATATCTTGGCAAACGTTTCATTGTAGGTGGTGATTATAACACCAAACATGTAGACTGGGGATCAAGATTGACTACGAGAGGCGGTGAACTGAATAGATCTGTGAGGGAACTTCAAGGAAACTTCCACTCCTCAGGGAAGCCCACTAGTGACTTACGGATCCAAACAAAATCCCTGATCTGCTGGACTTTTTTATTACAAAGAAAGTTTCACCCAACTTCATAGATGTTGAAGAAAATCTGGATTTATACTCCGATCATTCAGCTGTTACTTTAACACTGAGTGAAAGGATAATTAAAAAAGCAGCCTGATCAACGTTAGTAAGCACTGACTTGCAGAGTTTAAAAATGATCTGCAAGAGAACATTAATTTTAACATCAGTTTGAGAAAAGTTCGGCAACTGGAACAAGAAACTGAAGATTTTGTTAAAATAATTCAAACAGTTGCAGTTAGGTTTTAATACCAAGGAAACTACCCAATTTCTAAAGAGCTCAATTATCTGATCAAAATTAGAACACTGGTAAGAGAGAAAAAATGAACTAGAAAAAGAAGATGGCAGCAGTCAAGATTCAAGAGATCCGTTGATTGTTCTGTGCAGATTCGATTTTGGCCAAAGTACCTTCTTTGATTTTTCTCAAATTTGGCACAACTGTTATACTCCTAAAGACAAGTAAAAATCTAAAATTTTATAATTTTTAGGCAAGTGGTTTTTGAGTTACACCGTTCTAAAAACTACAAAAATGAGGGATTTTGACCATGTTACCATTTACATTTATTTTCCTTTATAACTTTTGATAGAAATAAGATAAGAGAATGAAACAAAATGGCATGGCATACTTTAAGCTGAAAAAGTCTTTTATTTCAGCCGCTGAAATCTTGAAATCAGAAATGTGTGGCAAATTTCAGTTTGGGATCTTAATGGGATCATCGCTAATGAATTTTTTAAATATTTTAAGCATGTTGCTTATCCTATATATGTATGTATATCTGTGTGTACATGCTCCTTTATTAATTGACCGATTGATTTCAAACTGGTTCCAAAATATTTCTTTATTTTTTGAGCTTCCCCATCTATGTCACATTTTCGATATCACTCCTTCGGCGGCTACAATAATCGGTTTTCTATGGTTTTTCTCAGTTTTTTGGTCTTTTGATCTCAATCTCAGGATCTTTACTAAATTATTTTAACAAAATAACAATTTTCAAGATTTTAACATATTCTTTACAAAATTGAGAAAAATTAGGATTTTGTTTTATGAATCACCCCCTTCCGACTTAACCCTCCCCCCAACTTACCTATCCACCCACTCACCCCTTATCTGATCTGACCCCCACTTCCAAATTTACGCCTCCCAGACTTATGTATCCACCCCTCCTACCTGGCTTACCTCTCTCCAGAGCTAAAAACCGGGCTTTCCCGGCAAACTGTTAACCCTAGCACAAAAGGTCACTGAACATTTTTTGGCCACCTTTTGTTACAGATTCCAAGGCAATCTGGCAAATAGGAAAACCTGTTGGTCGAAAAATCGAGAAAACCCAGAAAAGCTGATTATTGTAGCCCCCCCCCCGACGGGGTAATATCATAAATGTGAGATAGATAGAGGAAGCCCGGAAAATTAGAAATATTTTGGAACCAGTTTGAAGAAGTCAACCGCTCAATTAATAAAAGAACATGTTCACACAGACCTACATACATACAAGATAAGCCACATCCTTAAAAAATGTTTAAAAAATTTATTACTAATGATCCCAAATTGAAATTTGGCACACATATTTAAAAGATATGCAACTCTATGTCTAATTTTTCAAAATTTTTAATCATGTTATATGAAAAATTCAAGCTCATAAACTTTAGGAGCCGAAATGAAAAGCTTTTTCATCTCAAAGTATAGTATGCGACCCATCATATCAAAGCCAAAAATGTGCACTATAAAACAGTTTTTGTTTCATTGCTTTACCTTATTTTTATCTACAGTTATAAAGGAAAACACCAACATAGTCAAAATCCCACATTTTGGTACACTTTAGAAGGACGTAACTCAAGAACCACTTGCATTAAAAATATATTTTAGATATTTACTTATCTTTAGGAGTATATGTTCATGTTCAAAACCTCAGTTTTAAAAATTGGATCACTCCTTGTACTCTAAATGCAAAATTCATTATTTAGTGGTTAACCAAAAGAAGACGGTGGGTACAGCAAACTTATTAAACAAGAAAAAGGAGTTCAAATTATTCTAGAATAAGTGTGATACTTTTAAGGGTAATTTGATAAAAACTAGTTTATACTATATGCCGAATGGGTTAGTTATAATGTACTATATGTATTTATTAACGTTGTTATTTAACCCTTAAATGCCCATGCGGAGTCCTTTAAGGACCCCAGCCTTACATATTTTCTAATATATTTTTTATTAGGACATATTGGCAACACTGGCTTTAGGTATGTGTCAGTTAATGTATGTTGCACATTTTAGTTTCCTATGAGACTTCATAGTTCAAATTAGATAAAAAAGTGAACACAACATGCACGCAGTGTAATAAATTCGTGTGCAAAGTACACAGAAAAAAAGCAAATGTTTGAACTGTCTTTTCACATGATTTATAAAATCTTTTTGTTTCTTATGTTATGTTTTCCGTATGTTTACTGAGGTTACATAGATGTGAATATTAAATTTTTTACTTTAACGTATTCTTTTGTTTATGTGCATCCTTTAAGAATTTTTGAATTTTTTTTTTGTTGTATTTAAATAAAATATGTATACTCTAAAATAATTTAGAAAATGATATTTGTTAATACCTAAACAACCTGTTATAAGCTATACAGAAACTTAAAAAAAAATCTGTGGGGTGCACAGGCATTTACGTTGATTTCAAGGGCATGGGCATTTAAGAGTTAAATATTATCTGTTTAATGTATTGCGGTAAGTATTTTATTATTTTGTATTATTTATTAAATTAATTCTTGTTGCCACATGTTAGATTTATGTTCAATAGTTATTTTTTCAGTAATTTCTTTGCATATTGTTAAAGGGGTTTCCCATTTATTATACAGTGTGTTTCACTTCACAGCTTGACACCCCTGTATTTTTGTTATTTGTAATCGGATCAATTCCAAATTTGTATCAAGTATAAAACCCCTTAAAAGAGAATTGTATGTAATTAAAAACCCCATTTATTACAAACCACCAGCCTACTACGATCGAGAATAAATGCAAATAATAGAAGAAGCATAGTAGGACTTGTTTAATCATAAAGTCGTTACAAAATTCTCTTCTGAACCAACTGAAAAGCTCAAAACCAAATTTTGATTAAAAAAATCTCCAGTATTAATTATTTTAATACATTATTAAAATTGTATTAAAATTTTTATTTCAGCTTGAACCCTGAACTTCAGCTTGAACAGATACCCCTGTATCTGTGTTATAATCAAAACAATTTTAAATTTTTATAGGCATAGAACCCCTTCAAAGAGATTTGTGTGTAATTAAAAATCCTATTTATTAGAAACCACCATCATAATACGATCAAAAGTAAATGCAAAAAATCAAAAAAACATAGTAGGTCTTGATTAATCGTAAAAGTCGTTGTTACGTGAATCTGTTCTGAACCACCTGAAAACCATACATCCAAATTTTGGTTAAAAATCTTGAAAAATAATTATTGGAAATAAATGATCAGAATTGAATTAAAATTTTCTTTTTTGGGATTTTAACCAAAATTTGGTTTTGGGGTTTTCAGGTGACCCAGAACAAATTTCCGTAACAACTTTTCCCATTAAACAAGGCCTAAATATTTTTTACATTTATCTTCGATCATAGTAGGCTGCTGATCGATAATAAATGGGGTTTTTAATTACCCATAAATTCATTTTAAGGGGCTCTATACCTGATAAAAAATTCAAAATTGATTGGATTATAAATAACAAAAATACAGGGGTATCAAGCTGTGAAGTGAAACACACTGTATATTGAACTAAATTTAAAAAATTGAAGTTCTAAAATACGTACTATCAGCACTTTTTAATGAGAGATTCCTAAAACTGCAATACGTAAATATTTTATAGTCTTGTATTTTTTATAATCTGTATACTGTTTATTTTTTTATTTCATTTTGTTTAAGTGCATGTATTTTAAATTATTACAGTAAATTACATAGAAAATTATTTCTCACACACCCACCAATGGTTTCGTTTTGCTGATATAATTTTGTATTCAATTTTTATTGATCAAAACTCAAATTTCTGTTTTGCTTCAGCCGAATATTGGGCGGTTCCATAAATGTTGATGATTCTGCCAAAATCCACTTTGGTGCATCAATAGTTCTAATCAATGCAGAGATTACTATTTATTATAAAAAAAAGTTAACAAAAAAACACTGTTTACAATTAAAGACACAAGTAGAACAATTTTTCAGCTTGAAACTTTTCAGTGATTTTAATATTCCTAAGTATTCTCTGTATATTTCTGATGTATTTCCAAAGATTTGTACACTTATTTCCGTAGTGAGAGCCTAGACTGGTTTAAGTTATTAGATACAGTTTAAACTGCAGTGAATGTTTAGCCTTATATAGTCCACAAAAATACCAAAAACAAATGAATGACATATTTACATATATTTATATTTTCAAAAAGCATTACAAAACATAACTTTATAAAATAAAATATAAAAAACAAAACATTAGTTAAAGATATTAATAAGCTATTAATTAGTTAAATATTCTAATAAAATAATAATTTCACCGATCAGCTATTGATCTATTACCTATGTTAACAACATTTTTTAATTATTAAGTGAAATTATAATTGGAAAACACTCCTTCATTTCTTTGTGAATCTTCGCATGGATTCTCATTTTTTTATTCTTGGGAGTGCTGCACCTCCACAGTGCTTATGTACCAGCCGCCACTACAACCCAGTAATATTTTTTACTAGGAGATTCCCCCAAAACAAGATGTATTGGCTATGTTGCCAAGTCAGTATTTTGTTCACACTGTCTGTATTTTTTTTTTATTTTTAACAATGAATCCTTTCAGTTTCTCTCAGTACTCAGTTTCAGTACTCCGAGTGCTCTTTGATTTTGCTGGGTACAAATAGCATAATATAGACAGTCGTGCAAACTTTATTAACAAAGCGACGTACCAACCAAAAAGCATAATATAAATTTTTTATACTTATACATATTTTTTCTTATAATTTTAATTTTCTCTGGTTTCATAAACATAGCCTGGGAAGGAAGACAATTATCAATATGCTGAAATCTAACGTATTTGAAAATTACTATATAAAATACTATTATCTACGTATCCAACATTTTTAATCTTATTCATATTAGTCAAAAATATCCCTTAACAGACACTCTTTTTTATGAAATAGTAATTAACAAACATCCTTTGATAAATTTACACCGGAAAAACTCATATCAAATAAAAATCTCCCAAACAATTATCTGCCAGGAACTGTATTACAATCCGGCAAGTTTATCATTTGTCACACACTGCCATAAAATGATTAGCACATCACTAAAATGCATATATTATTAAAATTTGGTAATAATAATTAAAAGTTTAAATGTTTGTTATTTATATCTATTTCGATTTAAGTATACTATTTATTGATTATCAAACCTCTTCAAGTGCTGTGATGGTATTTCTGCAATGCTGCATTCGAGAAACAAAAGTAGAAGTGATGGGTGAATTATAGTCTTCTCGGGTTTCATCCACAAATTCAGATACCCCTATTAAACTAGGCATGATGAAAATTTGCTAAACAATGTAGGGAAAACACATTAGTTTTCTCTTTGGAGATTTTAACAATAAAACACTGCAAAATTACATTTCCACCTTATTCACTATAATTCCGAACGCGAACATTTTACTTTAAATGCCTTTGTAATTTCTAAAATCTGACATTTTTGTTATTGTAACGAAGTATAAATTTTCTACTCCCTAAAATGCACCATATTTACTTATACTGTCCGACAACGTATTTATTGCACTATAAACTCCGCATTGACTCCTAACTTCAATTCGATAAAGAAAGTACGAAATTATAACTACATTCACGGCATCCGGATTAAATAGTTTGTTATTAATTTCATGGTAATTAAGATCGATTACATTTTTATAATCACTCTCTATTTTCATCCATTATTCACAAATGCAAATTTAATTTTGCTTGACTAATGCAAGTGCAATCGGTGCAAATAAAAATGTTTAACCTTGTAATATATGCGCTTTACAGAGGCGGCGCATACAGGTGGGGATACCCTAAATATACTCTTTAAAACTTTAAATTTTAAACTCCATATCATAACTTGTTTATTCTTCTTTTTCTTATACAGATTGACAGACAGAAAATTTTGGGAAAAGACCACTTCGCTTATTAATCTTCAATGTTTATAAAAGGCAGGTTTTTTAGTTAGAACAGTGTATACAAATGTTTTCAATATGATCTTTTACTATTCCTGCTTATTTTTGTTAAAACATATTTAAAGTAAAAAATCCAGTATTTCCAAAAAGATAAATAGAAAAGTTTCGAATGCGCATACGCGGTATAAGTAGATCATGTACTCACTGACATGGTTAGAAAAGGTTGTCGCCCGGTTTCTTTGTTTACAAAACACGATTTTAGGTTGGTTTCGCACTTTATTGCAATTTTGTAATTATTCATCGTTTTGACTTTTTTTTTGTTATTTAAGTGAATATATTTACTATTTGCAATCTCTAACCATCATGATCGGTTGATGAATTAGATGGATTTGAAAAATATATAGGTTATCTCAATAGCAATCATTGTGGTTCCAAATGACACTTCTACATTGTCAAAGTTAATAACACATCAAATTCACGTTTCAACTTTTTTTAAAGATTTAATTTAAATATTAAATACGGTTAATTTTACAGCAAAATCCATTGGGATTTCTATTTCCTGCAACAATCACAAATCAAACAGTTGTAATTCTCTCTATTATAGTGTGACATAACGGCGGCCATCTTGGTTGTGTAAATTGGGCTTGCGACCCAAACAAAGTAAAAGACAGTGTATTTTCTAATGCACTTAAGAAAACATAGATAACGCTAGAAAATGGCATATAACCAAATAGACCAAATATATCGATAAAATTTGCGACAGATGAAGGATGGTTGCCGAAGAAAAATTCGAAACTACATAAGGAAAATTACATGATTTTAACATAAAAATTTAATAAAAATTTTAAAATTCATTCCAGCCAGTACACTGACATTATAATATCGTTATTTTTAAGTGATTATTGTTCGGCGACGTCATATCACTGATAAATGATGTCCATAAGACGTCATATTATGGGACGTACTCAGACGTCTTTTAGACGTACAATAAGGTCATTTTTAGACTTTTAATATTATTAATTATAATAAGTACACTATTTTTGTATTGTCAGGTTCATTGATGTGCGAGAGACAAATGAGGCAACACTGTTTCAATTTATTCTTTTACTGAATCGCACGTGACTACATGCCGCAACACAAAGAGCAACATCTTTATTAAAGTTGTTGACATTTATAGTGTAGGTGTGCAACTAACTACTGCATATAATGATTGCGTGGTTTGTCACAAAAGGGTGAGTATAATAATTACTTGCTCCGTCACAATGCTTTTCAGTTAGTAAATGCTTTTGTTTAATAATTATAAGATTGAGTTAGTAGAAGAGATGTATTTTCTGTTACTGAATGTTTACTTTTGTTTAATAATTATCATGCTTACGACTTCGGGACGAGGGAGTAGCTAAATATTAGAAAATTTTGCAGCCTAAGTGTACCGCTGACGCCTTTGAAACAAAAATTGAACGTGGGGGTACTACACATGATCATACGACACATTTTTATTGTAAACCGCAACCTATGCGTTTCCACTTATAACTTATATTTTACAGTTGATTTAAAAGCACTATCAATACTATAGGTAATACATATGGTAATATTAAAAACCTCTATAATTGTGAATGTTTTGTTTTAAAAAGCTTTATCAGTTTAGAGAATTAAATAAATAAATAATGCATTTTCTTTAAACACAATAAAAATAGAAACTGAAATGCGTAAATAAACTTTTACGTTTATTATAAACACATTAATGTTATTTAATTTGAGACTCAAATTCTAAAATAAATATGTTGTGCAGAAGGTCGATTTTTATAAAATTACACATTTCTTATCTATCAGATATGTAATACAAACGGTGGAAGGCAAGGCTATCTAAAAGTACAGTCAGCGAAAATACGTTATTGCAAATTATGCACCCAAATCCTAAGCCTGATAATTATGTATGAAAGAGTGTATAATAAATGTTATTCAACTATTTATTTATAATTCCTGTCCTAGTCCTAGTATATAGAACGTTTTGATGGAGTCATTGAACAACGTTTTAATGGCGTCGTTGCACTACGTTTTAATAGCGTCTTATATTGACGTCCTCAGGCTGTGACGTAATGCTGCCAGTTTTACGACGATTTAACATTATTTTAATACGTCATTTGACATCGTTACTACCGAAAAATCGGCGACATTATGACGTCACTATGCTGACTGGGATAGATTACATTGTAGAAACATTAGAACAAAATATTCCCTTTTTTAATATTACAATAAAAAATCTTAAATTAAATCTAATTAAAATAAATGTTCAAGGAGATTCAACATGTATTTTTGATTGAAAATATTTTTTTAATTTAAAAAACAATTTTTCATAAATTTGCCTTTCTTTTTTTTACAGTTTTATTTTATTTTTTCTTTTGGAAATTAATTTGACAATCTCCATATAATACAATATTTTAGTTTAATATTTTTTAGTTTAAAAAACAATTTTTCATAAATTTGCTTTTCTTTTTTTTACAGTTTTATTTTATTTTTTCTTTTGGAAATTAATTTGACAATTTCCATATAATACAATATAATTTTTTTGATGTTAAATGTTTACATTCTTCGTACAAGGAAATATTTTAAATTCTCTTTAATTTCACTATGACCACTTGTTATACATTTTAAGTAATCTGGATGGCTGTACCTGGCAGCCATTTTGGTCAATAGCTATCTAAAATTAATCGGCCTTGGTTACCATATAATAAGAAAAGCATATGTTATTAGAGACAACATGTAACCACATGTAACTGAGACTAAACATGGCATACTTTAATGTTCCGGACAGGAGCTGTAAAAAACAATATACTCTGAAAGCTCTATTACTATAGTTACAATTATTTACAAAAATTGATACTATAAAAACTAAACTCTTCGGGTAAATAGGTCTAAAATGCTGAACATACCATCATATTTATTTTAAAAACTATGAAAAAAATTTCGATCTTGGTTGTAATATCAACAACTGTCAGTGTTTGTGCATTTTTGGTATTGAAAATTCACACTCTTAAGCATATTATAAATTTACAGCAGCGTGCCATGCATACGAGGCAGTGGATGAAGTTCCGATATGACGTATGCGCTATCACTCTCGTACACATTGCGTACGAGCGTAATAGCACATACGTCGTATCGCGACTGTTTCCACTGTTTCGTATGCACTGCACGCTGCTGCAAATTTAGCAATTTTCTTATTAAATAATTTATTGATTATTCATAGTTAATTTAACAAGAATCACATTTAGTGAGATTTTGTAAGTACTTAAAAAAATTGTAACATGTCTTTAATTTACTTTTTAAAATTCAAATATTTCGAGCCAGGCCTTATATATTTTCATTATTAATTGATAATTATTAATTAAATAACCAGTGTATTAAAATCTCTCAAATATAAATTTCTATATTTATGCAACTTATGTTACACGTAAAACAAATAAAATAATCAATAACCATTTTAAGCAGTGTCGGCCTTTGGGGGGTGCGAGGTCGGGCGCCGCCCGAGGGCGCTAGGCTGTTTGGGACGCCGAAATTAGTAAAATCATTAAAATTATGCGATAACAGTAACTTTTTAAAGTTAATAAGGGCGCTCTGAAGGACTCTGCCCGAGGGCGCCAAGAGTGCTAAGACCGGCACTGATTTTAAGCAAAAATTGTATATTGGTTCTAGAAAATATAACGGTGACCAGGATTTGAAATGAAAACTTTTGCTTCATATTTTCTAAAACAAATACAATGAAAATAATGGACAAAGTTATAACGTTGCTTTTTTACAACTTCTGCTTGGCACACTAAAGTCCACCCTGACACAAAGAAGGCATGAAAGCAAAGAATAGAGAGGATAAGTATGGAAGGCTCCATAAGAACTATATGTAAAGATCCGACCTGATTTTACAGTGATAGTTAACACCTGACACGTAAAGATGGCGTAATAATTGATTCAAAACCTGTCAACAGAATGCAAACTGACATCAAAATATAATCATTTTCCCATCAGTTAATATCCAACACGCTATATGGCGTTACTATCTTTAAGGTCGTTAGCCCTCCATTCTTATCCTCTCTATTCTTTGTCATGAAAGTTGAAAGCCAACTCAGACCAAGCTAATTTACTCAGAAGAGGAACCGATCTGATGGCAGCACTCCTAAAGACATCAGGGCATCAAAAAAAAGTAGGGAGGTAGATATCTCTGTCTCCTATAAAAGCGCTTTAACCGACATCAGGCTGGCCATCCTAACCGAGACCTTTCCTGAGACGGTAATAAGCGAAGATCAGGCGAACCTTATTAGGGCCGCTCTAATCACAAAAATGGACGAACTTGAAGAAGGAGGACCTGCACCAAGGTTCTCAGAACTAAGACACAAGGGGGGACTGATCCAAGTATCTTGCTTTGATCAACCCACTGTGGACTGGCTGAGACAAGCTATACAGAACAGTACCCTCTGGGAGGGAGCGAAACTTAGTGTCATCGATGCTAAGGACGTTCCCAAACCAGTAAGGGTAATGACGTGGATTCCGGGTCCAATTGAGGAACCGGAAAAAATTATTAAAAGACTTCGGGTCCAAAACCCAGGGCTCCGTACAGGAACCTGGCGTGTAGTTGACAAAAAACCAGATCCAAAAGGTCAACAACTTATTATACTTTTGGACGAAAAATCCTGGGCAAAAATCTCAGAGCTGGACAGACGACCATTCTTAAACTTTTCCAGAGTCACTTTTAAGCTGCTCGGGCAAAAGGGAGAGGATGGTGAACAACCAAAATCTGAAATAGGTGTGAAGGAGGGACGTATACCGACACCACCGCCTCTACCATCGACTTCAGAAACCCAGCCCATTCAGATGGAGACAGAAGAAGCACCAGAGGGGCCCTTAGTGGAACCTCTTTAAATATATAATGGACAAAAAACCAAGGACTACCACTATAAAAGTCCTTCAGGTAAACTTACATCATAGTAAGGCAGCTTCTGCTGCTTTACAAAATCATATTAGGTATAATAATATTGATTTGACACTAATACAAGAACCTTGGATTTACAGGGGACGGATACGAGGACTTGGATTGCCTGCTGACTGGGAACTATTGTGCCCGGTTGACGAGCATCCTAGGACTTGCATCATTGCAAAAAAAAACCTACATTTAATACCACTATGGGGCCTCATCACCAGAGACCTAGTAGTGGCAAAGATTGAAACAGCCATGGAAGGAATTGCAAGAGACCTAATTGTAGGCTCAGCCTACCTTCCATATGATCAACCAGGACTACCTCCAACAGAGGAATTCAGAGCCCTGGTCAGGAATTGCACTAGCAATAAAGTCCACTTATTAGTAGGATGTGATGCCAACGCACACCATGAGGTATGGGGCAGCACGGAAAACAACGCTACAGGTGAGTCACTTTTAGAATTTATTGCTTGCAATAATCTAGATGTTGCTAACGAAGGTAATGAACCAACCTTTGTGACTTCTTCAAGAAAGGAAGTCTTAGACATTACAATAGGTACACCACAGATCTGTAGGGTGATTAAAAGTTGGCACGTTGTTAACGAGCCGTCACTCTCAGATCACAGATATATCAGGTTCGACCTATACTCGAATAGGGCTGAACCTAGTACTTACAGAGATCCTAGATCTTGTGACTGGGGAATGTTCAAGCAGAACCTAGCACTAGGATTAGAAGGTTGTCTACAGCAACCTGAAACAGCAGATGCTATCGAAGCGATGAACAACTATGTCACATCAGCTATCACAATAGCATATGAAAACAGCTGCCCGCTAAGAGTAAAAAGAGAGAAAAATGGGAACCCTTGGTGGAACCATGAACTCTCTAAGCTTAGGGCAACAGTGCGTAAACTGTTTAACAAAGCAAAAAGAACGGGGGACTGGGCAGAGTACAAAACCACTAACCTGAAATACGGATATGCGGTCCGGAAGGCAAAAGAGGCTTCATGGAGGAAGTACTGTGGGGAAATTGAATGTACACCCACTTGTGCAAAACTGCAAAAAGCCCTATTGAAAGTAAACCAAGGGAAATTGGGCTCATTACAGAAGCCTAATGGAGAGTACACGGATACTGGGGAGGAAACTCTTAAGCTCTTGCTAGAGACTCACTTCCCAGGCAGTGTTACTGATACTGGAACAAATCCTGACAATGATATGTCAGGAATACCAATCACTCGGGCAAGAAGAGAAGATTGGGGAGTGGCCGAAAGGCTAATCAACATAACAAGACTTAAATGGGCAATCAATACGTTTAGACCATTTAAGTCTCCAGGAATAGATGGCATCTTTCCTGCATTACTACAGCATGGTTTGGAGGAACTTGCTTCACCACTATGTGCCCTATATAGGGCAAGTCTGGCTCTTGGGTACATACCAAGTGGTTGGAAACAGATTAGGGTCTGTTTCATACCTAAACCAGGGCGTAACTCTTATGCCCAGGCAAAGGCCTTCAGACCCATCAGCCTAATGTCATTTCTCCTCAAAACCTTGGAGAAACTGATTGATAGACATATCAGGGACGAGATTCTGAGGGAATCACCTCTACATCGAAACCAATTTGCTTATCAATCGGGTAAATCCTGTGAACTAGCTTTACATGAACTAACTACAAGAATACAACGGGCAATTGAAAACCAGGAGATTGCCCTAGGAGTATTCTTGGATGTAGAGGGTGCCTTTGATAATACCTCCTTTGACTCAATTGCCAGAGCAATGGTTGAGCGTGGCGTAGACCAATCTATAACAGGCTGGGTTACTGCGACACTAAAAAACAGGAAAATCATAGTAGCCCTTGGAAATTATACCAAGGAGGCTATCGTAACAAAAGGATGTCCTCAAGGAGGAGTTCTCTCTCCTCTTCTTTGGAGCCTGGTAATTGATGACCTTCTCGCTGAACTAAATGCGAAAGGAATATATGCGCAAGGATATGCAGATGATATAACCATACTCATAAACGGGAAATTCGGGGGAGTAATATCAAATTTGATGCAGCAGGCCCTGAAAACCGTGGAGAGATGGTGTTTGAAAGAAGGACTCTCGGTTAATCCGGTTAAGACTTCGGTCATACCATTCACACGTAAAAGAAACCTTCAAGATTTGAAGGAGGTACGAATAGGGGACCAACAGTTACCTATGGGGAAAGAGGCAAAATATTTGGGCGTCATTTTAGACACCAAACTAACCTTTAATCCCCATCTGGAGAAGATACTTAATAAAGCCACAAGGGCCCTATGGGCTTGCAAGAGAACAATAGGCAAAACTTGGGGCTTGAAACCAAGCATGACCTTGTGGGTATACACAAGAGTGGTTGTACCAACAATCACTTATGCCTCTATTATCTGGTGGCACAAAACCAGAAACAGAGTGGTAATAAATAAATTAAATAAACTACAAAGACTTGCCTGTATAGGTATTACTGGGGCAATGTCATCTACGCCCACGGCTTCAATGGAAACAATGCTAAGTCTACCTCCACTTCACCTAGTAGTGGAATCAGAAGCACTAGCAGCTGCATATAGACTGAAAATTAGCGATCATGGGATAGGGAGACGAAGCTTCGGACCCAATTCTGAGATCTTTAATATACTGGAAAAAACCAGTATCCTCAATATGCAATCTGATAAAATCAACACCGTTTGGGACTTCAGAAAACCTTTTAGGGTTGAAATACCTGAGAGGGGTGATGAAGAACGAAAACGAGAGTTGATTCAAAGACAAGGATCTGTATGGTATACAGATGGTTCCAAAACAGAAAACAGCTCTGGAGCAGGAGTGTTTGAGCAAAGTACAGGGAATGAAATATGTGTTAACCTGGGGAAGCTCACCTCCGTGTTCCAAGCTGAATTAACAGCCATAATATTATGTGCACAAAGCATGATAGAGAGGGGCTTTGAAAATAAGCAAATCTCCATCTTAACGGATAGCCAAGCGGCACTAAAAGCCTTAGAAAGTACTGAAATTCACTCAAGGGTCGTGCTTAATTGCACAGAAGCACTGGTGACACTGGCCACACACAACAATGTTTGTGTAGAGTGGGTTCCAGGACATCAGGGTTATGAAGGAAATGAAAAAGCTGATCAACTTGCAAAACAAGCTTCCGAACAGAGATTAATAGGTCCTGAACCTACATGCGGGATCCCTTATTTAACCGCAAGAGGGATTATCAAAGACTTATTGAAAGATAAACATAAAACCTACTGGGAGAAATTACAGGGGCACAGGCAGTCAAAGATACTAATGATGTCCCCTTCCAGTAAGAGAACAAAGGAACTGCTGAGACTGAGCAGGAAAGAACTAAGGCTTTTAACAGGACTATTAACAGGACACTGTAGCCTTAATAAACATCTCAACATAATGAATATTGTCGATGATGCAACCTGTAGGCTATGTGAAGAGGAAGAAGAGACAGCCCTACACGTCCTATGTGAATGTTCAGCCCTCGGGGCTAAAAGATTTAAACATTTCGGGGCTCAGTATGTTGAACCGAGCGAAATTGCATCAGCACCAATCAACTGTATCCTCAACTACTTTGGCGATACAGGTCTGATTGAGTAAATCACTTCTTGGGGCACAATAAGCCTAGAGCTTCAGTGCAGTGGGTGAAGAGTGAAGACCACGCCCAGAATGAATGAATGAATGAATGAAGCTAATTTACAACTCAGAAACTACTGAAAAAGTATAAATGTACTATGTTGTACAACAGCATTCTGCAACCTTTTTTATCTAGTGACCCAAAAATATCAATAAAATTATAAGGCAACCCACACGAGAAGGAGAGAGGGGTTACTTAAAATTACAGGACTTTATAGCATAGAACTTTTGCGACCCAGTTTTCGGTTTCACTGTTGTACAACACAAGTAGGTACTATCGTGGTTAAGAAATGTTCAATGATTCTTTAGCAAGTAGTTGAATTTTTCTGAAATTTATATTTTTCTTTACAACTTCAGAAAATCTATATCTATACATTTAATTTTTATATAAAGCCGTTTAACATTAACAAAAACATAAAACATAGAAAACATGTAAGTAACACAAATAACCTTAACATTAACAAATATATAAAAAATGTAACATTATATTTAGTAGAACCATCATGGAGATTTAAAACACTTCTGAGTCACTTTGCCAGATTCCCGATAATTATTATATTCTACTATAATTCTAGGACAAATTTGATAATTGATAATGGATCCCCGACATAAGTAAAATCTAGATAATTCTTCTTTTTTATATACTTTTCTAAATTTTCACTATATCACAAATACTTGTTTTCATTATCTAACAAAATTTTAATTAGGAAAAATATTGAATGCTTTATAATTATATAGGGAAGAACCGTGCAGTACCGATAAGGATAGAATACCAACCAAAATTAGTACTGGCTTTTTCTATCAGTTACATCACACAAATTAGTATAACAATACTATTATGCTATAGCATTGTTATAGTAATTTATTTATTTAAATAAAAGTGCTAGTATCTAATAGAAAAAGCCAGAACTAATTTTGGTCAGTACTATCCCAGTAAGCAGAGTGCCGTTTTATTTACGTAATTTATTAGACATGTTTGGTCGCTGGTGATGAATGTCGAATTATAACGTTATAATGACGTCATACCAGTATAATGAATGTAGAGTTATGACGTCTCAATAGGCGTTTACGAAAATTGGATTGTACGGTATCTACCGCGTTCCCAGCGGTAAACAGCTGATACATAAGGTACATGGAACCGGTATATGCATTTCCGAACGTTTACGGTGCGTTTTTAATAACAACATAACCTACAAAACCATAGGTGTGTTTATTAATCTTTTTCGATAGCGTTTAAGTTTTCTTGTATACCACAGACAGAACATATCCCTGACATGTTATTCATATTCACTGTGGAGAATGAAAACGTACATAAAAAACCACCCATACCTATTAAACAACTTGAATTTTAGGATATGTTTACCGGTAAATTTTTATTTACCGACTATAAACCTCGATCCACGAATCATAGATCCGGTAGATGAAACGGGTATATACCGAGTAATTTCCGAACGCCGATAGAGCACCAATGATACAATTACCGAATGCTTTTGGTACATCGGTATATATCCAATACAATTTTTGTAAACGCCTAATGACGTTTACAAATTTCTTTAAAAAATGTAAGACCCGTTTTACATATATACAGTGCGCGTCTAAAGTCCGTTCCCCCCCTACTAATTTTTGAACCACCTGGTATATCGCAACAAAATTTGGAGGGCTTAAACAGGAGATAAGAACCTAATTTTTTATGAAAAAATGACAGCTAAAAGTTTCAAAATGGCGGCTGAGCACCCTCTTGAATTACTTTTTTAAATAGAACACCCTGTATATTATTCCGTTTTCGAAATCTGCTCATAATTCTTAACATTTTTCTCTAATACACTTTACTTTACTTAATTGATTTTCAAATATTAACGTTTGAAAAGGGACATTTTAATTAATTTCAAATCCAACAGACACGAATTCTGCTATCAATCAAGTTTGCATTGAAAACAAAAATCGTTGTTGGGGTATCTTACATCTTGTTTACTGTCAAATTTAACTGTTAGCTGTCAAATAAAATTTAGTTAGAAAAATGTTTTACCGGAAGTGACCAAAATCCCTCGCAAAATCCATACCTCATTTTAAACCGGAATGCCAAGTGTATTAGAGAAAAATGTTAAGAATTATGAGCAGATTTCGAAAACGGAATAATATACAGGGTGTTCTATTTAAAAAAGTAATTCAAGAGGGTGCTCAGCCGCCATTTTGAAACTTTTAGCTGTCATTTTTTCATAAAAAATTAGGTTCTTATCTCCTGTTTAAGCCCTCCAAATTTCGTTGCGATAGACCAGGTGGTTCAAAAATTAGTAGGGGGGGAACGGACTTTAGACGCGCACTG
Organism: Agrypnus murinus; assembly: GCA_929113105.1. NCBI lineage: Eukaryota > Metazoa > Arthropoda > Insecta > Coleoptera > Elateridae > Agrypnus > Agrypnus murinus. The sequence goes on from OV816023.1 coordinate 100,177,979, forward strand.
TATATGAGAATAATTGTGAAGATTTTAACCAGAATTTTGCTGAAATTTTCTACAAAATTTTTACAAAAAATTTACATTTAATAAGTATATTTTCATTGAACTTGAATAAATAAAATAAACCTAAAAATATTATGCACACTTAGCGCTAAAATATTACTTGATATTTACCTTTATTATTATTACAGACTCAATCATTTTTATAAACAAAATAAACAGATATGGTGCATATGTTTTAAAAATTCAAAGTCCGACTCTTCTACCATCACGTGACCGATATTGGTAAAGATCGTGAAAAATAACACAACGAATGAGAAAGCGAATACGTGCAAAAAGTTGGTTGATTTCCCCTTCTACTGCTTTGATGTGTACATATTTCATTAAAAAAATATGTTTGTGATATTTTATTTCTAGGCATTTCTTGCACTTTTTGTGTCGGTGTTTATAAAACAAATTAGAATGGCATTTCGTACAATTCACCGAAAAGGACGGAGAAAGTGTATAGCACTCGTTAACACATGGTTGGCTAACGCCTCAAAAACAACAGACGTTTTATGGCCGCCATATAAGTATAATAATATAATAATAGTGATTATGTTTATGTTTCAGAATTTTAAATAATAAATTTACTAGGGCCGGAGGTGGACTAGTGGTGTTAGTGCATCACTCGTATTCCAAGGGTCGTGGGTTCGAATCTCACTTGGGGCGGCGGGATTTTTCTAATTGGAAAATTCCGTCACCTCAACTATAGATGTGTGTATTCGTGTTGCATGTTAGACGGGGGACAGATGACCTTAGATGTTGGTTCCCCCGTAGTGTAGGCGTCAAATAAAAAAAAATTACTTTTTTCAAATTAAGGTGTTTTATTTGCAAAAGTAAAAATAAGTAGGTTATTAAGACATCAATAAATCTAAATCATTATATAACGTTTTTGTACGTCATAAATCAACGTCTCTTGCACGTCGTAAAATGACGTCTTTGGGCTGTGACATTTACCCGTCTAATTAACATAATTATAACGTTACTTCAAAGGTGAAAATTGAAAATGACGTAATGACTAACCAATAACCGACGTTAAGATGAAGTCAGTCTGCTTACTGAGATACGTCGATCGGTACTGTACAGCTTCCCGACCCCAAAGATGATGAAATGCATAATGAACAAGGCCAGGTTAACAGAGCTATAGCCCAATTCTGTTAGGCGCTCAGCTCAAGGGAGTGCTTCATATATTAAAGACCCCCTCGAATACACTCAAATATTAAATATTACCCGTCCTGTGTTTTACTTATAATGATAATTTTCTTTATCATGTTGTTTGTTTCTGTTCTGTTAATACCATTTAATACCAAAATATATTATTATTGTACTCGTATTTTCAGTGTAAATTAAGAATAAGTCTGTGAAAAGTTAACATAGTTCACAGTCTAGTTTCATTGACCATTGTTTCATTATTTCTAATGAATGACATCTAAAGTTACAATGTTTCCTTTGAAGATTTCAACCATAAATCAAATACTATGAATAATAGGCAAGGCATCATCACAGAATTTATAAACCAAACCAACGCATTTGCCAAATATTTCTGTAACAGTTCATACTTTAAGTTCTGACAAGTATCTCACCACAAAAATGTTCAGTTCTTAAACTTTCAAATCAAAAATGGCGGAGGAGGCAAATTCCACATAAACGACAGAACAAAGAGAGACAAACAAGATGGACTGCGCTCACATATCGAGTAAGCGACGCACTGTAGTCAATGAGCGGAAAAACCTATTCTTGTCAAAATGTGAAAATTGGCATTTTGATCAATAACTTTTAGTTTTAAGTAATCAATACATCTTTTTCTGTAAAAAAATTTAATTTATTGGTTTCTGTTATAAAATCGGCCTTAAACACAAACAATGTAGAGCATAGGTTCCCAACCTTTTATGAACTACCGCCCCGTTTACAAGAAAAACAATCCAACGCCCTCCTTTACATAATAGTTAATTATACCAATTTTATATGTCTGTCTATTATCTATTAATAATCACAAATTAAAAATTAATTCTCTCTCTCTTTCTCTCTCTCTCTCTCTCTCGGAGGAGGAGAAGGAGGAGGAGGAGGAGAAGGAGAAGGAGAAGGAGGAGGAGGAGGAGGAGGAGGGGGAGGAGGAGGAGGAGGAAGAGGAGGAGGAGGAGGAAAGGAAACGCAATTAAAAATTTTTGTACTATTTCCCACAATCCAGGGTGGAGAGCTGATATTGATTTTAGGAGCCAGAACTCTTGATATCCATTTCTGAATTTTACTTTTAATTCTTCATTAGTTGTGAGTTCTACGAATTCTTCTTCTAAATTTGATGATTCTGCTGTATCTGCATTTGCGAAAGGGTCTAAAACCCAGCTTGGTATATTCATATTTAAAATATCCTAGAATGGCTCTGTAAAATCATCATGAAGAGCGTTCAGGTGTTGGCAGTAAGTAAGTAAATCTTCCTGTTTTAGCGATAATGCTGATAATGTCGGAAAGTGGCTGTATTCACCTCTTCCTAGATTTCGTTTGAATAGAAGAAGTTTTCCCACAAAAGCAGCTATGACGTTTTTTGTTTTTATTAAATTCAACTAATCACCTTGCAATTGTAAATTAACGTCATTAAATATTTTAAAAAGGTCTGTCAAATAAGCGATGTCATTTTTGGACGCAATCAAGTTTTCGCGCAGTTCATCGTCTCTGTTTTCAAGGAAGTCCCGTACTGAGTCAAATAGATTGAAAAAGCGATTCAGACAAACACCTTTCGAGAGCCATCGTACTTCTGTGTGCAGCAGCAAGCGATTATAGTCTTCATCATTTTCACTACAAAGTTGTCCGAATAATCTGTCATTTAATGAATTGCTTCTTATCTTGTTGACTGCTCTAATAACGTAATGGAGCGACGTATGCAGGCGTTTATTAAGATTTTTTGCAACCAAGTGCTGACGATGAATAACACTATGTACAGTAAGTACATTTGGTACTGCTTGTTTTAAATGCGCAATGAAACCCTTATGACGCCCCGTCATTGCTGGAGCACCATCTGTAGCAACTGACAAAATATTTCGAATAGGAATTTCTTTCTCTTGAAAAAAAACGTGCATGGTATTAAATATGGATTCTCCCTTGGTATCGGTTTCCAAATTTTTTGCAAATAATAACTCTTCACAAATTTTTTCTTCTTTTATGAATCGGACTTAAGCCAAGAGTAGTGCTTCGTTATTTGGTAAGTCTTTAAGTAGTCACATAATGATAGTTCAACGTCTTTAGCCATTTCATCGATTCTTCTTTGCACTGTATTACTACTCAAAGGATTTTTTTTCATGATATCTGATGGCGTCTTATGATGAAGAACAGTTTCGATTACCTCTTTGACTGCCGGCATAATTAATTCCTCACCAATTGTGTAACACGATGCAAAAAGGTTTGATATAGTTGGCTGTTTTAAATATTTCTTTTCAAGTCCTTAAAAATAGGATAAATCTTTGTCATTTTTATCAGCATATATTTTATTCAAATGCTCTTGGAGCCTAGAAGGCTTCATGGCTTCATGGCTTCATTTGAAAATACTTTTTTGCAAATTAAACATATAGGTAATAATTGGTTTGCTGGAGATTGCGTAAATCCATATTTCAAATACTCAATGTTGTACTGCCGACATTTCTTCTTAGTTTCAGACATTTTGGAATTCACAATATCAATACATTAACTTTTCAACCGATTTATAGAAAGTTATAAAACTAATGGCTATAATAACTTCTTTACTTTATCAGTCACGCGCAAGTATGGATCACTGGCGAAGCACACAAAAACAATAAGACACTAGAAGAGCTATCCCTGCCTTTTAAAGATTTGATTTCGAGCACGCAACAACTTGTATGCCTTTGTTTCTGCCCCGGTGCACTTGCCCTGCAAGCAGGTTGTTACAAGTTCCCGTACTTTTGTCGAAACATGCTTGATTGCGTAAATCACGTCTTTGCTTACCAACTTGCATAGACTTGTTACCGAAATCAATTAGTTAGTTTATCTTTATACTTAATGCTTATTTAAATGTTTTAATGTTTATTTACGCCATAATAATAAAATAAACATCTTAGACGGCTAGATAAAACGTTTTTTCATGAAAATAGATGTATTTTTAAAGGATTTTATTATATTAAATTTCTAATTAGGTAGGTACGCCGCGACCGCCCCCTTGACTGCCATAACGCCTGTATAAAAATACAGTTTATTGTTTATAATATTGTATATAATTTGTACTAATAAGTATTGTATGTTACAAATAGGAAACAGTCAAAGATATCAATAAATAATCGCCGCATAATGTAATTCACATAATATTTTGCGCGGGGTCGATCGGTGATTTGAATTTCAGTTTAAATGATTTAGAGAACTTATATGTACGTAATAAAATCAAAAAAGCTGCTAGTAACTGTTAACTTCTGAGAAATTTACATTTAAAGTTACCGCGGTTTTGCGCAGCGCCAAACAACTGTGATTATTATTCATTATTTTTCATAGGGGAAAATCAACACGTAAAATTTTAGTTTAAATTAATTTTAATGTGGTGCAATATGTCATTCTCCATTAGTTATTATTTCCGGATATTTAATTAGATTTTTGAGTATCATTCCAGAAAGTTTAACAATACTTCAACGAATGAAGATGTTATACAATATACATATGCTTCTTTTTTCATAGGATCTTTCGTGTAAACTTAACGAAACAAATATTTAATGTTGAAGATATCGTGAAAAGTTTATGCTACAATAACACCGATGTATAGTTTTTGTTATCAATTATTGTGTATATTTTTTTAATTTAAACAAATATATATTTTTATATTATTTAATATAATGTTATTTATGATGTTATAACTTATAACTTTACTTTTTATATATTACCTTAATTTGACTGTTTCTGTATGATATAATTGTATACTTGTATGTACAGGGTGTATTATCAGTTTTGTTACATAGGTGAATAGTATGTAAAACACAATTTCTCAAATATTGGCTCACCTAATTATTTAGAGAAAAAGTCACTACAGCAAAGTTGTAGATATTATTGAATACTGTGCAAAACACCCCACTTTAGCTTTCTGTGTTGAATAGTTTCCAAGATATAAGTGATCTTATGGTATTGAAAATTAACATAATAAATCAGAAATTCGCTAATGTCAATGACCATGTTAAATTTAGACATTAGGTGTAAATGCAAGAATTATTAAGCACAGATAACTCATTAGAATTTTATGTTTGCTACTGTTGCAGAAGAAGATTCTTCAAGGAATTTAATTGTCTAAAATCTTATTATCCATGACAAGTTGTCAAATTATTCTAAAGAATTGCTGCTAAATTTGTCATTTTAAATTATTCAGTTATTATTAACTATATTGCTTGATTAACTGTTGTCACGGCTAATAAGATTTAAAAAAAAATCCTTGAAGAATTCAACTATTTCTTCCACACCGGTAGAAATCGTAAAATTCTGAAGAGTGATTTTGGTCCATGAATTGCATTTACACCTAATATCTAAATCTAACGTGGTAATTGCTATTAGATAATTTCTGATTTACAATGTTAATTTCCTATACCAGAAAATCACTTATATCTTGGAAACTATTTAACACAAAACGCTAAAGTAGGAGGTTTTGCACAGTATTCAATAAGATCTACAAATTTGCTATAATGACTTTTCCTCTAAAATAATTAGGGGGCCAATATCTGAGAAATTGTGTTTTTACATGCTATGCGCCTATGTAACAAAACCGATAATACACCCTGTATATATATAAAATAGAGTAAAAATTACTTCTGTTTGCCGAAATTTAATTCATTTAGTAATTTTATATTAATTTTTGCTTTAATAAATGATCACATATACTTAATAAAATAAAAGATTACCGTAATAATACACGGAATAACTAACAGCACCTAAATAATGAGTTATTCCGCACACCCACATTACCTTAAACCACTACACGGATTGGTTTAAAAATTGAAAGTAGTGCAATAGTATTGTTGGAATTTATCAAACATTAAAAATGTACTAAAAATAGGAAAATAATATTCTCGAAAATCACGTACCAGTAGATGGCGCTGAGAATTGCAAGATGTCGGAATTAGAAGTGAATAACAAAGTTTATGCGTACGGTTGCATATATGTTTGTTGCACTTTGTGACGATAGAAGAAGCAGTTTAATATAAACAATGTTTAGCAATAAATAGAGCTTTCTAAAGTGTTTATAGACATGAACAGCGTATGACTTATTATCCGGATTATTTATATTAAATTAAATACCAGGGTGTGATCTGGCAGTGTTAGCACAGTATAATAACATACAATAACACCATCCATAATTAATAATAATTATGGTAATAATTACCAGCCACCGCACAACATGCTGGCATGTTCTAGCAGTACGTAGAGAGCAGTTATGCTTCATACACGCGACCGAGCACATCAAATTAGCCAGTGCCGGATAACCCCAATTGTGCAGTGCGAGTATCCCGTAGTACGGAATGAATAAACACAGAATCAGGAAACGATGCAGAGATTGTTTTAATTGACAAAGATTACCAAACTTCTGATAAATTAGAAAAAAACTTTATTCCATATATGCGGTTATTTGATAAAAAAAATGTTTATCGGTACATACATGCGAAACATGAGTAAATTTCGCTAATGCATGTACCGAGTTGGTCGAAACTGCGATTTTCACGTTTGAAAAAACATTTAAGAAATCGGATAAAAGTTTATTTGGAAGTTTACATATAATGCCGCATCATAGTTTTATTCAATTTATTTCATCTATGGAAATAGTTTTTTAACAACACTTCCAAGATATTTGTGTAAATGAAAATGTGGTCAAACGTCTTGTATCCATCTTCAAATCATTAACATTTATACATCCGTGCAATAATTTTAAGCATAACTATATAGTATATCATTTACACGCTCGACTGCGAGTGTATTATACTTTAAAATACGTTAACAGAAATTTTAAATCATCCAAAGGTAGTAAAAAGATAATTATATTGAAACATAATTAACAATAAAGCTTTCGTTTTGTAAATGAATATTCAATTATGTACGTTAATTTAAGTTCAGTTAATAACAAACTAATTGTTCAAAGGCGTCAATTAATTTTGTTGATTCACACAATTATATTTCCTATTTTACTATACTATATACATAACAAGAGATTTTAATGTGAGAAAAATTTGCTCGTCACATTTTACTGAATACGTTTCTGGGTATTATTTACCGGCATTCGTAGGCGATGTCGACCGATAAACTTCGGCGCACTGCTTCGTTTATGCGCGTGATATTCGAAGCTGGCTTAACGACATAAAAGTTGCCGGCACACAAGTAGACCTACTGATTGTTATATATACTGTCGTTTTAGGTAATAATAATTTTGCTGTAGATTCCCAATTTCCTAAATATGAATACAAACACACAGCATTGTTAAATATTGTAACCAATTGCTATTTCAAAAATAATCTATATTTTAAATATTTTTGTTTCAAAAATAACCTTTAATTAAAATAAATAAATAAATCTACTAGATTACATTTAAATAAAATGTATTATTAAATTTTAATTTTTGTTTATTTAGTGTAGTGATAAAACTTTTGTGTTTTCTTTATTTGTTATAACATCTTAATGTGTTTAGCAATTAATAACTTAATTAGTTAAATTACAAAAACCATCTACCACACGTTACAAACTGATTTGTTATTCACTTCTACGTCGATTGCCTCGTTGAAATCTAGATGTCGCCCACTCCGTGATTCTCGCGAATAGATAAATGTTTGTCTTCACCCCAATAACACGCTTTAAACACCTTTCTGATGAGCCTTTGCAATAGCCTTACTGAAACATATACCATTATGGAAAATATAACACAAAATAAAAAAAGATATATCTTGGAAATAATGCTAATATTACTTTTACGACACAAAATGTCGTATCGCAACATTTAGTTTTTGACTTTAGAAACCGGTAAAATAATACTCTGTGTGGTAAAATAAATAAATATGTTATCTAAAAAGGACGACAATATAACGTCATATGTGTCACGTCATTTTAATGTCATTATGTCATAGACTTTTGGTCCACTGACGTCTTATGGCGAGTTATCACTAGATGTTGACGTCATTATGACGTACCTTTGCTATCAGGGCAAGCTTCCTTCGCTGAATTCTTAGTTGAATTCTACTATAATTCTAAATGCGTAAAGTATTTATTAAGAAACGTTTCAACTAATATTAAGACGTCATAGTTCGAACATAGAACTGCTTGTTGGAATTCCTATAGTTTAAGGGTGTCCTGCAGACCTCCTGCAATTTCTTAACGAGAGAGTTAATAAACTTCAGAGAAGGACGAACATATTTTTGTGAAATTATTATATATAAATCAGCATTGTATTTCTTGCTAACATTTAATAGCTGCTGACGTAACGCAGTCGAAGATACGTTACGGGATAGATGTTTTGCGGGCGATAGTTATATCTTATCGTTTTAAATTACCCAAACAGTCTTGGATATAAAATAAACACGTTTTTATACTATTGTATGTTTTATAGTATGCTACTGCTGTATGTATTATTATTGAAATTATTTAAATATTTCTCATTTCTAGACAATCAGAGTTTTATTTTTTGAAATCTGACTTTTGAAGTTTTCTATTTTTCTCGAAGACCCGCCTTTATACCTATGCTATGTTAGCAATAAATTCCATCCATACATATTGTTTTTTAATTCCTCAAACGACTAATTTAGAATTTTTAACTTCATTTAAATTTTTATAGAAAATCTCAAAAGATCAATCAGTTTATTAAACACAAAACAGATGGAAAAACTATTCTGAATAAACTGATAGAAAAAGCAATTCAAGATCTATTAGGAATATGCTATACGTATGTAATGTAATAATGGGTCATGCGAATAAAAGTAGTAAAAGCTTTTACTATGTATGTATCTATGATATTCTTATCGATTAAAAATCATATTTGTATTATTTTATTAACAGTAGGAAGAGCATTAATTCGCTACATTTTATCCACATAATAAAAGTGTTATAAAAAACATGTCAACTAAATATTCACAGTGCGAGACTTTTCGTATCGTAGAGTTTTTCTTTTGGAATGGAAAGCTTTTGGAAAGACTTTAAATTTTAAAGTTTGAGAACTATTACGGTATTGTAGTGGCTTGAAAATTATTAAAAAGTACCTAAAGATATAGTTTTTGATGTGGTTTTGGGCTTGTTTGAAAGGAAATTGAAAGTAGATACAAACACAAATACTGCGTCCGGCAAAAGGATTGAACGTTTTTAAAAAATTGCTATGGAAATACTGTTTATTTGATAAACGTCAAATAGTGATAAAATTTTATTTTATTGTTGACGGTTTTGTGTTACAATGTACAATGTCTTTGTTGTAAATTCGTTTATTCTGATCCAGTCGTTTTCGTCATGATCTTAAATTGCCAGAGCGCGCTAAAGTTCCAACAAGAAATTCCATCTTTAGATGGGTAAGCGATTTCAACGAAAAGGGCAGTGTAAGCTCAAAATTATCTGTCGTACCCGTACAGTTGGTACACAAGGGAGTATTGACAGCGTCAGAGTAGCAGTTGAGCGGAGTCTACAACGTTTTGCAATTCGGCACTCGATTGCACCTCGAATTTCAGAGCGAAACTTGCGATAAATCTTACATCTGGATTTGGAATTCCGTCCGTATAAGATACAGATAGTCCAGAGGCTGAATCCTATTGATAAAGTTAAGAGCCTCAATTTCTGCAATCAATTTCTGAAAACATTGAACAACAATGCAGAAATTTTTTATAAACTGATCATGTATGAGGAAGCTCACTTCCAGCTTAGTGGGTACGTTAATCAGCAGAAATCACTTCATGACCAAAAGGTAACAGTGTGGTGTGGAGTGTCCACATTTGGTGTGACCGGGTCATACTTTTTTGAAGAAAGCGGCCACATTGTTACAGTCAATGCAGTTTGGTATGTTGAAAAGTTGGAAACATTTGTGGCTGCGGAGTTCCAAAGAATGGATTAAAATGAAGCATGATTCCAACAGGACAGCGTCACAGCGGATGTTTTCGAATCGCCTAATTTCAAGGTTTGGTGACATTGTATGGCCCACAAGATCACCGGACCTAATGGTCCCGGATTTTTTTCTGTGGAGATTCTTAAAATGTAAATGTACTCTGCCCGTCCCCAAACATTTCTTGACCTTAAAAAGAGGATTCGTGAAGAGATAAATTCGATAAACAAAGATTTACTCAAACGATATGCTCAATTTCAGGATTAGATTGCAGCAATGAATAGAAGAAGACGGTGGTCATCTTAGGGATGTGATCTTTGCAAACTAAAAGTGTTATAACAGATTTCCAGAATTATACTTTTAGTTTTAGTAACAATTAGTCCAAATACATTGTTTGTTTCTTTACAGTGGCCGATTAAAAACCGTACAATCCTATTGCGGGACCCAGAATAAGTAACATTTTTGCACCAACAGGTTTTAAAATGCATTTAAAGCGCTAATTTGATTGGGGGTTAAGGAGAGAGGGGACAGAGAGCGTTATAGTTCACAGTAAATTTTTTCCAAATGTTTTTCAAAAAGAAAAAGATATCAATGTCTCTCAAAACACATTTTTTTAATAGCTACTTTGAATATTGTGAGAAGCAGTTAGTTTCAGAGACTGATGAGCATGGCGACGATTTCATTAGGTTGCAATGTCTATGGAAATTAGATACAGTACAGTAAAATGAAATGCCATGTTAGGGGGATTTGTGTTTGTGGCTAAGGAGTCTCTCCTTACGCGGAGGATAGCGAAGATGATGTCAACACATCCAACTCATACATACAAATCAGAAAGAAGCCAAAAAGGAAAAAGAAGAAAATAGAACAATAGAGTTAAGTAAAAATTGAATATTGAACACAATTAAAACAAAATAAAAACATAGATTCATAATTCAGCATTTAATTCAAAAAATTCATTTTTCCATGAAAAAACATTGCTATCAGTCTAAAATTGCAATATAATAAGGGACGTTCGGATAATATTCTTTATGAAAAAGAAACGCCCTGTGTCACCTTTTTAACCCATCCTCCAATCAAATTAGCTCTTTAAATGCATTTAAAAGCGACCTTTAGTAGTGTAAAAATTTTACTTATATTTGTTTTTGTACCTCCTTTCAATTTCCTTTCAAAGCCCAAAAATACCTCGAAAACTATAATTTAGGTACTTATCCAAATTTCTCAAGCCAATGCAATACCATGATAGTTCTCAAACTTTCATCCCATTATTTTTAATGGAGCTTAAATAAAAAGTAACTTTCTCAAAATTCACACTTATAAAAAACTATTTGAGATCAACGATGAGTCAATCGAGGCTTTCCGGCTTAGCTTTATTGTCTATTGGAAATAACATCTGAAATTGATTTTGAAGATGTTATAAATGAGTTTGCTGCTTTAAAATGTAGAAGAAAATTGTTGTAAAAGAGACATAGAATCATAGTCAGTCATTTTTGTTCTTATTCAATATTGTAATCTTTCGTGCAATAAATAAAATAGTACATTTGTTAGTAATTTTATTGTTTTATTATTGTAAAACTTGATTTGCTTTATTGTATTGTTTGTTTTCTTGTGTTATTGTATAACTCTCTAAATTTTTATGAATTTATAGGATTTATAAACTTTTTTACATCTAAGTATAGGGGTGATACCATTACTTCTGCCCCGGGTGACACCCACCCTAGCTACGCCACTGCATGTTATGTAAACATTTTATTTACGCGAATGATATAATAATTTAGTTTCCAACGTCTTTTTCAAAGTTAAAAAACATAACTTCCTCACTTATTTTGTAGGAAATTTAGCGTACTGTTAGGCTGTAAAAAACATTTTTCGATAAAAGTTGTCAAACATATTTTCTATGGTACTTTTACGAGGCACTATAGCATTACGTATAGCATGTTTCTTGTGATTTGCCCACCGTCCTTTAAAAGGACGTTTTCAGTTTAATTTATTGCTAGTTATTTTAAGCCCAAGAGATGTCATCAAAGTAGATAATTGTACTAATGACTTCATTTGATCGGATGATTTCGTTATTTTCACGGTTTTTGTAACAGTACATTTAATGACAAATTTCCATTGTTGTAACAACGGAGCACTTAACCAGTTGGGCAAATTTGCAAAAGTGAGATCGCTTTTCACTATGATCGATGAAACATTTTTGGAAAATGCACCTTACTCTGAATATCATAGTCGATGAAGCTATGGTGCCTTATATTGGTAGGCACCCGTGCAAGCAAGTTATAAATGCCAAACCGATTAGGTATGGCTTCACATTTTGGGTTGGTGCTACTGACAAAGGATATACAGCATTGTTGAACCCTAGCAGGGATCCAACAGTAAAATAAGGAACGAATATAAGGAATTGAGAAGGAATGAGTCCGTGGGTGGTTTTAGAATATGCAAAAGTTCTTCTTTCTAACTGAAAATTTTGCTACCATCTGTATTTTGACAGATTTTTTGAGACATTTTGACTACTATATCATGATTGGATGGAATGGCTAAACTCGGTGTTAGAGGTACCGGGACAATTCGTGAGAACAGAATTAGAGTTACCGGAACGACTAGTGAAAAAAATGATGAGAAATAAAAAAACATACATAGTATCGTATAAAATATAATAGTACTATCGTATATTTGTGGCACACTGGATTTTCTTTTTTATTTTTCTCTATTTATATAGTACCTCTACTATTAAGAAAACGTCAAGGACTAAAAGTATTTCGCAAAAAAGAAATTGGGCAAGAAATATCTGGGTTAAGAAAGATTATAGTTTTTCCAACTGTTTTGTTATGAAATGTTTTTTAAATTTTGAAAAACAAAAAAAAATTGTAGATGAGATTTATTGCTAACGTAACATAGCCAAAGATTATATTTGTTTTTTCTTATTTTATTATACTTTTCATCAGATACGTTTATCAGAAACGCAAAAAGATCAATGCTAGAATTTTAAAATAATTTTAATTTTTATAATTTTAGTACGTTTTATACAATGCGCGTATAAAATCTGGAACTATCCAAAGAAATCTTTTATTAAATATTTTGAGAAAAATCCTCGAACACATCGATTTTTATCTTAAATGAGACATATTTTAATGTAATTGTTATTTGTAGATGGTCTAGTGTTTCAGAGTTACGGCGATAGCGAAAATTTTTTTAATTGGAAACCCTAATTTTTTATGATGGATTTGGAAAGATACTGCAATTCTAAGACCAAATATGCTAAAAAAGTATGATACTGTATTAAGAAATTTCCAAGATAATTGCTTTTAAAGTTTTAAAACAAAAATTAAAAAACAATTCAGAGTTCCTAGAATTGCATTATCTTTCCAAATCCATCATAAAAAATTAGGGTTTCTATTTAAAAAAAATTTCACTATCGCCAATACTCAGAAACAAAAGACGATCTACAAATAACAATTACACTAAAATAACGATATAATTACGATAAAAATCGACGTGTTCGAGGATTTTTTCAAAAATATTTAATAAAAGGTTTATTTGGATAGTTCCAGACTTTATACGCGCACTGTACCGTCTATATTTTATTAATTTTATTTTGTGTTGTAATGCACACAAATGATTAATTTTCATAAATAAATTTAAACTTTTTGTAACCTTCTTATTCTAGTACGGTAATTTCAATTAATTTTTCTTTCTAAATTAATTCATTTTTATTCGCACGATGCGAATAAAAAATGCACCTATTATTAATATTTCTGTGCGAGTGTTATTGTATTTATCAAGTATTTATCACTTGAAATGTATATAACAACAGAAGAACAGTAATTAGTTTTCAAGGTTTATAAATAAATTAATTATAATAAACTATGAGGTAGATTTAATATAAGGTAATGCATATTAACCAAATTTCTAAAGAATTTCTTACTAAGTACTAGTCAATTTCTTTATAGTTTTTTTAAAACGTATTGAATTTCCCTTCATGCATTTTGTAAGTGATACTGTCTCGACGGAATGTCGCCTGGCTGCCTGATTAAAATATCCGAGAATTATACTACTGTTAGCCTCTAATGTTAGATAATTTCGAAGCTCCTCTGTTAATTGGATTGCCTATTTTCCATTTTTTATTTTAATAACTATTAACTTTTAAACAAATTCATAAAAACAGCCTAGTACCAAAAATAACATGGTTGCAAAATAAAGTAAAACCACAATCCTGGCTGTATTACCCGTTGAGAAAAACTATTATAAATTTTTTTTTCTAAATCAACCTATTTTAACTGTGTGAACCAAATTTTCATAAAATATAGAAATTGCCTACTGTATATTTATATAAGAGTCCTTCACTGTATTTTCTGGAATTTAATTTATAAAAACAAGTCCTAAAAACTATTACATTTTTTGGATACTTCTAACTATCCTACAGGACAGCCTTAATACGCATTCTTCCCTCATTTTGATAATAAATGGAGAGGAACCTAGATTTCACTTTATTGACTAAATTATGACCGAATACAGTGGTGGGGCAAGGCGTGGGCGATGTGGGCCACCGCCCACGACCTAGGAGCCTCGCGCCGCGATATAACAAATACTATTTATTCTGAAACCCGAACATTTCGCCCACCTGTCTTTTAGTACCAAATTGTCCAACGGCCCACTTCGCCCAATTTTTGAAATGTATCACATTGCCCAACTTTCCACGAGACACAATGCCCAACAGGACCACTTCGCCCTTAAAAAACTCAACAGTTTAATTTATTGTAAATAGAAAGGCAGCTTTTCTTTAAATTTCGCGGCCTGTATTGCGTACACGAAGTGTTCACTTCGCGTATGGTTACACAAACAGTTATTTGTATACTAAGGCTGCGAAATCTGTTTTTAACGTATCGAGTGAATAATTGTCGTTGAGATCCTTTGCTGCCGAGGCATAAGAAATCACGGACAAGGTATACACAACATTTTTTACTTCGCAGCTGCTAGTAAGTGCAACGGCTGCGAAATTGTATTTTGCAGCCAGTATTGCTTATGCGAAGTGTGCACTTCACGTACGGTAGCACAAAAACGTAATGTTTAATCGAAATAAATTAAATCATATACATAACATTTTTATCAATAAAAAATATTTTAATTTTAGTAATACGGGACCAGATCGGCCAGGGGGAAGGGTTATGAAAGAAAGCAAAAAAAAACTCAAAATTCTGCAAACATATGAAAAAATACAATTAAATGAATTTTAGAAATTTAATGAACAATATTAAAAATGCAAACAAAATTATATTTCCTGATTATATGTCGCATTTGAGTGAATTTTCCTAAAGGGTTGGAATCGTTAATGAAAATGTCATAAAACTTTTCACCTGAATTAGGTACTTAAATTATATTTCAGGCATAATATAGATTTTATAGTCCCATACTAACCCGAAGATATTAATACATGTTCTGTTCTGGTCGACATGTGGCCGGTCGGATTTTTACACAGACTATGCCATTGTGGAGCCAGAGTACTAAAATCGCTAATTAAATGGAAATGTCTCTAGGGTTACAAATACTACTATTTAAGCGTTTGTCACCTCTTAGTATCAAAACCGAATAGGATTTATAGTTGAGGTAATGTTCATTAACTATGCGTTTTCGGCACCTCTGCATTGTTTCTAGAGTAGAAAAACGTAGAACTTATGTGGGCCTTGTATGATCTTATTTATAGCCTTGGTAGTGTGGACTAGCGCCCTCTACTTTCACCCAAGCGGCCCGGATTCTACTCCCGGTACCGGCAGATCTGGTTAGTTTTTCTGCAGTTTCCCTTAGCTGTAACCAAATGCGGGATTTGTGCTAATCCCATCTGTTAAGTCGAGTACAGCCGCACATTGGGCCTACGTAATAGTAATAATCGCCCTTTCCTCCCGCACAAGCTTCATAGCTTCTGCGGCATAGTTCACCAGGTAATGGGTAGTAGCAATCATTATTATATATTTATTATCTGAACAATAATAAACGTATTACATAAACGATTAACATCCAGTACATGTTAATGCTTGCCTAAAGTAGTAATTATCATGAGGTTATGGTTTAGATAGGTGATTTGAACAAAAAAATTTACATAACGGATGAAAATAGTACTGCTAGTATTCTAAAAGAAGTTGATGCACTTGCACAAAATAATCAATATTAATAATGGCCTGGAAGGATTAATTCTGGAACTAAGAACAAAGTTTACAGCGATTTTAATGAAGAGTGGCAGACGCGAACTGGGTTGTAGCGAAAGTATATAATAAAATACAAAAAAACCAAAGACTTTTGTGATGATTAGTCATGTCACCATTCAAAAGGCTACGTAAATGAGAATTAAATTATTATTTGTTTAGTAATCCATAGCGCTTTTATTTTATTGAAGTCTCTATAAAAGCTATATAAATAAGCAAGTTGTTATTTCCATTCAATAGTATATATCTTCTATAGTGCCGAGTACGGATAGCAAATGTATGGAATATCTAAACTACAAACCAGCAGCGTGCAGTGCATACGAAACAGTGGAAGCAGTCGCGATACGACATATGCGCTATTACGCTCGTACACAATGTGTATGAGCGTGATAGCGCATACGTCATATCGGGACTGCTTCCACTGTCTCGTATGCACGGCACGCTGCTACTACAAACCCTATGTAGTTTAGGCACTAGAGGTGACGGATGTGCTCAAACAGTATAGTGTTTGAGCACGTCCGTCATTTCTAGTACCATACAGACATTTCCATTCAATATATGATTTTAGCAGTCTGGTTTCACAACGGCATAGTTTCTGTAAAACTGCTGGCCGATCACTAAATTCACCACCCCAAAAATGACATCACCCCAAAAATGACATCACCCAAAAAAAACCGAATTATTTGCGCAACGCAAGCGTTACTTATTTTATGTGAATGTAGTATGTATAATATGTATACAGAGTGTAACTAATATAACTACAAACCTCGTAATGATGTAGAAGATATTTTTCTTATCAACATGTGGTCGCTTCCTTCTAGTTTTCGAGAAATCGCATTTTAAATTTTAAGTACGCACCTTGTACTCACACATTACATTAAATTATATTAATTACACCCTGTAGGTATATTTTAATTTTTTACTGTAAACTGGAAAAAGCATATTATTTTCAAAAAGCGTGATTTTATCGAAGCGATTTTAAAAATCGGTACTGTCCAGTCATAAGGCGGGATGTATGGTCACCTTAGGAATGCTGCCTGCAATCGAAAAGGGGGCCTCGCGAAACTCATCTTGCCCACATCCAATTTTGGTCTTGCCCCGCCACTGACCTAATAGTAGATATATTCTAAAAAAAATAAAACAGTTTAATAACAAACTACCCCGCCTCTGTTTAAACTCATATCTTTGCTATTATGGTAGTATTAAAAAAATCGTATCTGTATGAATATTGCTGATTATAAGTTTTGTTCATGTCAAAATATCATGTGATGAGCTTAATGATATGTAAATAATCTAATATCAACGTGTATTTGGAGTAATTATAAAATTTGTGATTTTAGAATTATTACGGACTTAATATAGATAGTATGTGAATATTATTTATTTGTATTATTTAATAAAATGTTAGGTAATAATTAAATTAATGTATAAAACATACTATGACCGATATTCTGAAAGGTAACCAAAAAATTAGTTATTTAGAATGTCATGACTGGTTTTTTTCAGAGATAAGTGCAATTTGGACAAGACTATTTGACCACAGAGTATTTCTGCATGGTGAAGTACAGTTTACCCTACGGGAATATGAGGTTTGTAGTTGTAGTAGCTATTATCAGTCATTAGAATGATTACGCCCTTATTGTTGTAGCAAAAGCGAAGTGATATAGAAGTTGAGCATTTGTTTTCCTTGTTAGAGAAGATTGAAGACATCAAAGGAAGCCAAATCATTCGTGTTAAGGAATCAATCAATTTAATAGTGTTACCAAATATTAAAAAATTAAGTGAAGCTTTAGAGATTTGTGAATCAATCTCTAATTTGGAAGAAACATTTGAAGAGGCCAGTACTAGGGTGGTTTTTATTTGGGTCATGTTGGAATTTCCGTTTTGCTGGGTGCCCATTTGATTCTAAAAAACTGATAATTTTAAGACCAATACGAACTTCCTATCACTATTCTAATCATTCGCTGTAACGAGAAGTTTCCCATTTAAAATACATGGGCTTTTTCAATTCCTATGCATATATTTGACCACTGGGACAAATTTTTGAAAAAAATTGAATTGATTGAAAATGAAAATTAATTTTATAGAATTAACGGGCATCGATGCTACTTTTAGGTGAAAAAAAAATTATATGGGATAGTCTACATCACTTCAACACTAATTGAACGGTGCATTATTTTGAATTTATTTGTAAATCGTTGGGAAAAATCGAATGCTCCATATAATTTTTTTTTTACCTAAAAGTAGTAAAACGCTGTTAATTCCAAAAAAATCAATTTTCATCAATTTTTTCTCAACAATTTGTCTCGTGGTCAAATACAATAGGAACTCCATAATCCGAACACACTATATTCCGAACATCCAGTAATCCGAACAGCAACATTTACAAGCTATAATCCGAACAAACCTCTTTAATCCGAAATCCTCTTGAATTCGAACAAATCTCTTTAATCCGAACAAGAAAGTTCTTTGTACCAACTAATATTGAATATGTAGCATTCTTGGAAGGTGAATATTAATTACAAATGAGATTATAGCAGATTGCTGATGCAGTTTTTGGCTGATGCTTTTACGACCCGATGGGTGCAAACAAATTCTACGAAGATTAACAAACGCTTTTGTTATTAATATAAAGCGTAATAAAACCCCTGAAGGCTACAGATGTAAAAAATAAGCTATAAATATAGTAATGATACCCTTACAAACACGCCCTAAATGTTTTGACGTTGCAGTTTTGCCACAATTGTTTGTATAATGAAATCATCTACCTTAAAACCTTTTTCCTTCAAGTTTGTTAATACACAATTTGTATTCGTGACGTTCAAAATTCAATTAAAAAATGTCAAAACAAAAACACACATTATTAAAACTATCAGAGAAATTATTCAACAATTAAATGTTAGGTTAGTGTTTACCAATTGCTTTAAAATACGGTGTTGGTAAATCGACAGTCAGCGATATAAAGACAAACAAAACTAAAATCCTCTAGAATATATCTCGTCTGCTGACAAAGGTACAGGAAATAGAAAAACACTGAAACTAAGACCATGAAATGAGGCTACATCGCTATAAAAGGAGAAAGAGAAAACTTAAAGCAAACAAATTACTGATTTTCTTAATTAAAAATAAAATGTTTGTAATAAAAATTAAATTAGTAAATTACATAAGCTAAGTTCGTTATAATAAAGTACCATGGCATAAAGCAATGTTTATATTCCTATATCCAGTAATCCGAATTCCTCGTTAATACGAATTAGCCTTGCATTTATAGGTTCGGATTAAAGAGTTTCTACTGTATATACATAAGAAGTGAAAACAAGCGTGTATTTTAAATGGGAAACTTTTCTTTGTTACAGCGAATGATTAGAATAGAGATAGGAAGTTCGTATTGGTCCTAAAACTTTCAGTTTTTTTTTTAGAATCAAATGGGCATACGGCAAAACCGAAATTCCAACATCACCCAAATAAGAGCCACCCTAGCCAGTACATTAAGTTTACCCACTTTTTAATACCAAAACGAAAAAATTGAAAACATCTTTTTTTTAAATAGTGTCTCCTAACCTATAAAAATATGTTCTAAATTTTTAATTGACCTTATTTTACAGAATTCTACAGTTCAAGTAACTCGGAAAAACAATAAATTAGAATGGGAACAGTTTGTAGACAATATAAGCAGTAATTGTACACATGTAGATACTACATTCCAACAAAAAGAAGAAGAATTACAACATTTATATGAAGATTTACAAAATAAGCTAAATACTACATCTATTTCTTCAAGATGAAAAGTGTAATTAAAGATTCAAGGGTTTCTATTACACCTTCAAGTAAGCTAATTGAATATA
The DNA here is from genome assembly GCA_929113105.1 of Agrypnus murinus. NCBI lineage: Eukaryota > Metazoa > Arthropoda > Insecta > Coleoptera > Elateridae > Agrypnus > Agrypnus murinus. The sequence continues at coordinate 100,198,087 of OV816023.1, forward strand.
TTAATAACCTAAATGAATCCGAGGATATGCCAGCTGGAATAAAGCAATTTCACTCTAATAAAGTTTCCGAACCAGTTGATAAACGTCTGCAATATGACTGTTTAGTTACAGATAAAGATCATGAATTCTTAAGATCTTTAAATTTAGATCCTGTCGAACTTGACCTTTGTTTGAAAGATCCTGCTGATGGTGATGAAGGTTCATTATTAACTTTAAATGATTTGACATGGCTTTGGAAAAAGCTGCAAGAGAATGAAGGTGATTCTACAAAACCTTATCTACATGAACTGCTTGCAGGATGTGATATAGTTTTTCCAAAAAATGAAGAAATCCCTCGTAATAAAGAACTAGATAGAAGATGTAATGTATTAAGACAGCAGCAAGAAAATCGTGCATACAAAGCTATGACAAAAAATGTTGATAGCGTCCGGAAATGTCTTCCAGAAGATACAATTTCTTATCAAAGTACGTTATTATCAATTTAATCTTGTGTGTGTTAGTTCTAATACTAGGGGAAAGTCCGGCAGTACCAACCCCCTACGTTATTTTTATATATAGATCAGCATTTACAAGCCTTAAAGGCTCTTAGCTTCAAGCTTCTTTTTCCACTGTTTTCCAAAACTCGACACCTACACTTTTTTAAATCACTCACTACCACTTCTTGCCATTTCTTCCTCTTTTCTTTTTCCCCCCTTCTCCTCCTATAAGAATCTTTTGTACCTTCCTCTCCTTCGGCATGCGTACTATGTGGCCTAACCATCTTGCCCTTTGAACTCTAATTAAACTAGTTATTTTGGGATAGCCATACATGTTTACCATCTCTTGGTTTGTTCTTCTCCATAATCCAGTTTCATCCTTAATTCCTCCGAAAATTTTCCTTAGGATTTTTCATTCCCATATCTCGAATTTTTTAATAATATTTTGATTCATTCAGTTCACACCCATATATTACCAAAGCACGCATCACTGTTCTGTATACTCTGAGTTTTGCCTTTGTAGATACTTGTTTTGATTTCAACATTTCATTTAAGTATCTCGCAGCCCTGCTTTCTTTTGTTAGCCACTTATCAGTTACTCGTTCTAGTTACACCCAGGTATTTAAAATTGATTATTCTTTCAAAATGATATTCCTCCCTTTTTTCTGTTCTCAGCTTGATCACCTTTTCCTGTTTCCCTGCTCATTGTCATTTCCATATACTTCGATTTATTTTTGTTTATTTCCAGCCGAGGGGTCAACCACTCTTACAAAAAATGTACATGTATTGCCGAAATCCAAGATTTCCTCGCAATCTATGATTTTCGAGGATTGCCTTCGCAATCTCTGATTTCCAAGGATTGCGTTCACAATCTCTACGATTTCCAAGGATTGCTTTCGCAATGTCTATGATTTCCGAGGATTGCAGGATGATTTCTAGAATGCGATTGCTTCTTCATCCACGTGCTAATGTTTGAAAAGCAATTTTCAATGTGATTGCTAAAGATTAGAACAAAATCGATAGTATTTGTACTCGTTGTTTTTTACAAGAACAGTGTACTACTATTAATTAAAATGTGTTTGTTAGGTAAATTCATTTATAAAGATATTACGAAGGACATTACTTCACAAATAAAATGCTTCATTTAGGAACTATATACGATTAATAATTTTAACGTTACATAAGTATAAAAAGATTTTTAGAGTTTTAAGTAGTTTTTACTTCTTCTAAGACTTTTATACTCTTTTTCAATGCCCATTTTGCCACGACTTTTTAAACCAAATGGACTATTGCTTATTACTACATACATATAATTGCTCCAAAAATAAAACAATTTGGAGAAAAAAACATTTTTTTCATTAAAGAATTCCGTATTGTTCTGTTAACCGTCTTTTCGATTATCCTTCAATGCTTGACGGATAATCGAGTCCTACTGTAATTCGATAGGCCCATAAAAGGAAAATATATTTTTACAATCTGCACATCCTCTTCTTTTGGCCAAATATTAATACTCGTCTTTAAATGTTTAGATTTTAAAAATTTTATTTTAAATGTTTTATCATCTAAAACTTTCACTATGCACCCGATGTACCATGTGTCACATGCACTGTCTGCCATAAAGTTGGATCCATATGGGAAAGTTTTTAATATTCTGATTGGAAAAAGACATTGCTAGGCAATCACTTCTGCTTACAAAAATACTTGCAATAAGCCATGTCACAGTTGACATTTTTATATTTAATCAATTTCTAATAATCTCGAAACAGATGGCATACGTTTTAAACAATCTTTTATTTAAACATTTTAATCATGGTACAATAGTATTATTATACGAGTTGTATAAGACGGTCTCTTGTAGCATGAGCTGTTTGGAACTCGACGAGAGAAGCGAGGAGTGTTTCAAAGGAATGGGTGCTAGAATATGTCTATAAAACAAGTATAATATACTATGTTTTATACTTTGCGTCATTAGTTTGATAGAAATTGTAAATTCAAGCTATTAAAGACATTGCATTACAATCTAGTGTTTTTTGCGTTTAACATGTGGTAAAGCTATAACATGACTTTTCACGTTTTGTGAGGTTAGAATCTGTCAAAATTAAATGTATTTATATGTAATATAAAACAAATGTTACCAATCTTACAAAACAAATAGACCCCAGATACGATGTTATAATAGCCTCTATTATGAAATCGTTTTCGGTATCACAATGAGCCCATTGTGAACGCAAAGTACAAAAAATTAAAGATTTTGGGGTTACAAATTAGTCTTTAATTAGTACTAATGACAGCTTAGGAAATTTTCATTTTTATGAAAGTTGATTGCCAGTTTGCGCTGCCAGTCTTGATATGTGAATAGCGTCTATAGAGTTATAGTTGCGAAAAAGTTTTTGTGGTACAAATTTGTCCTTAATTAGTAGTTAATTATGACTCATTATTTTTTTTGTTTGAAGTGGGGGTCCTAGCTTGAGCTCAAGCTAGCACCCCCAATTCTGAAATGCGAATTGTGTCTAAATGGTTTTAGTCACAAAAAAATTAGTTCTTTTTGGTATTTTGTCTTTAATTAGCACTAAATTATAGGCGGGTTTTTTCGTTTTGCTTGAAGTGGGAGTGTTAGCTTTATTGACGTATTCACTTACCGATTCTCAAAATGCCACTTTTGGCAAAAATACTGATAATAAGTATGAATAACTATCGAATTTCCCGCAAATTAATGATGGCACCACTTCTACTATATTCGATTTCGACGACTGCGATGATGATTGCGGGATTGCGAAAGATTTCGCTGATTGCCAATAAAGACTGCGAGATTTCTGATGATTTCCTTGTGATTGCTAAGGATTGCGTGTGATTGCTGCCAAAATGTACATGTATTGCGGCGAGTGGTTGACCCCTCGTTTCCAGCCCATTAATTTTTATTTTGCTTCCACTTGTTTGAATATATTTTGCATTTCGTCCTTTGTTCTGCTCATCAACACCATGTCATCAGCATAAGCAATTACTTGGTGCTTGCTATTATATATCAGACTTTTTGTTTGCACTTTGCTTTCTCTCATTATCGCCTCTAACACCAAACTAAACAGCAATGTTGTCTTAGTCTTTTTTTTATACTGAAAGTTGTCGACACTTCTCCATCTACTCTTATCTTTGCTACTGTTGTTTCCAAGATCATCTTTACAAGATTGGGTCATTCCATGCCAAATCATCACAAAAAACTTAATTTTTCAACCCGACCATCTCAGATTTTCGTGAAATTTGGTAGGATGGTAGAGAACATAAAGTAACTTACGTATGTAAAGTTCTAGCCCTCAGTGATACATGGTATTCATACAGCAGGGTTGCAAACATGGTAAAAAATGTAAAATTTACGCTTGCAAGGTGAACAAAAACTATTTATAACTTTACTTTTAATTATAGTAGAGCTTTCATCTTAGGCTTGTCTTAAAGCTAAAAGAGCATAGTTTTCATAAAAAATGGTTTTATAATAAAATATTAAATTTTTCATTTTAAGGTCACATAATGTGACCTTTGACCTTGAATATCTAAGAAAGTGTACCTTCATTTTTTTCAGGAATACAATATGTTGTACAGCTATATGCAGTCTCCCTTTGGTGCAAGTTTCATTTTGGGAACAGGAGTAAAGAAATTGTTAAATGTGGTAGTTACACACTTCTTACATGAATCATGCATCTGGCAGTTCAAACCAGAGTATTGTATCAGGAATTTAGTATATATCTGTGCAGGTATCTGCACTTTTATGTACTAAGACAAGTATAGGTACGATGTTGTGTCCCAGCCAAAAGTGATACATTTTAACACCGACTACTGACTAAACAAAATATTTAAGATGGAATTATGTGATTTTCACTACTTTGCGCTAATTTTCTTCAGTTAATGTACTTATGTGCTTATTGCTTATGTGCTTAAGCACATGTGTAATTATATACATACGTACTTTTGTATGTACAACGTTGTACCTCTAATCTAACTATTTAACTAACCTTTAACCTAACCTCACCTAAAAAAAGGTAACTTATATTAAAATATTTAGTTTGACAAAAGATTTAGTTGTGTTTTTACTTTTTTTCAATTTAATATACATATACCGTTCTTATAAATTTTAATGATTTCTCTAATCATAAAGAGCGAGGTAAGAATTTATAGATGTTTGTGAAGTAGAAAAGTTAACTTTGAAAATAGGCAATTATTTTATAACACCCTGTAGAAATGGGGGAAAACAAAGCTGTAACAATAATACAAAATAAAACTTAATCCTGAAAATCGCATAGTTTATTTTGTTGAGTCAGTTTTCGGTATTAAAAATGTGTCATTTTTGTCTGGGACACCCTGTATAACTACCTGCATCTGCAGGTACAGGTACAACATCATACCTATACTTGTCTCAGTAGATACAATTTGCGGTTTCTGCACAGATATATACTAAATACCTGATACAATACTCTTGACTGAACTTCCAGATGTATGTTTTGTGTAAAAAGTGTGTAAAAACCTTTCTCATATTTAACAATTTTTTTTACTCCTGTTCCCAAAGGCTTCCCAGAATGAGACTTACACCAAACATAGACTACATCTAGCTGTATAACATGCTGTATTCCTAAAAAAATTGAAGGTACACTTTCTTAGATATTCAACGTCAAAGGTCGCATCACGTGACCTTGGAATTAAAAATTCAATATTTTATATTAAAACAGTTTTTATGAAAACTGTGCTCTATTAGCTTTAAAACAAGCCTAAGATGAAAGTTCTAGAGTACTTAGAAGCAGAGTTATGAATTGTTTTTGTTCACCTTGCAAGCATAAATTTTACATTTTTTACCATATTTGCAGCCCTGCTATATGATTACTGTGTATCACTAAGTGCTATAACTATACAAACGTAAGTTACTTTATGTCCTCTACCATCCTACCAAATCTCACGAAAATCTGAGATGGTTGGGTTGTGAGCTGTGTTGATTTGGCATGGAATGACCCATATTTATTATTTTCTTTGGGATGTTCAGGTCTTGCATTGCTTCTGATTATTGAATCATATGCTTGTCTGTAATCTAGGAATAACGTGTATAACTCTAAATTCTGGGCTAAACTAAAAGCCAACACTTCTTAGATAACGTCTAGCAGTGCAATACCTCTGTAATTGCTGCATATGCTTTTTTCTCCCTTCTTATGTATGGGGCTTATCATTGCAGTTCTCCAGTCATTTGGCATATTTTCTTCCAAAATTTCCAAATTACTTTGCAAATTCTGCTTGTAACTCAGCACCTCCTTATTTTTGAATTTCTGCTATAATTCCATTTTCTCCTCCACTTTTGTTATTTTTTAAATATCTTATTGCTTCCATGATCTCTTGTTCCGATAGCTTCTCCATTGCACTTAAATCTTCTACCTCAGATTGATAACCATACGCCTGCATTTCTATACTTGTACTTTCACACTCCTCAGGTTCTTCGTTTAATAGCTCTTCGAAAAATTCTGCACATCTTTCTAATTTTCCTTGTCTATTACCTACTAAAGTGTCATTTTTTTTCTTGCAGTATATTCTCCTTGACAGGTGCTTAGTTTTGTTATTCTTTATTTCTTGGTAGAAATTCCTGATTTCTTTATTAACAAAGTGGGTTTCTTACTCCTCGTGTGTACTTTCTAAATAGTTGTACTTTTTTCTTCTGTTCTTTCCTGCAGCATATCTACTCTAGCTTCATTTCTTTTACATAAGGCATCCCCGTATTCTTCGTCATACCATTCTTTTCTTCTGGGTTCTCTTTTGTTTGTGAAGCCATTTATTTGCCTTCTATTTGCCATTTATTTGCCAGCCTTCTATACTGCTGTTTGAATTGCTATTCAATCTTCCTCAATGTTCTTTTTTTCTTCTGTTGACCTCAATTCCCCTGTTAGGTCACCCTCGTTCCCTGATATTTTTATCCTTTAAGGGCTCCACATTAAATTTCTTTAAAGGTTTATATTTGTTTTTATCACTTTTAGCAGTTGCTGCCTTATTTTTAAAATCACTAAAAAGTGATCAGAGTTTGCATCTCCGCCCCTGTATGACCCGACATCTCTAACTAATATCCTATGCTTATTTTCAATCAGAATATGATCTATTTGGTTAAGAGTTTTACCGTCCGGTGATATCCAAGTTATTTTAGGAATTCTTTCATGGTCGGAAGCAGTGCCCACTATTTTCATGTTCCATTCTTCGGCAAATTCAACTAGTTTTTTCCCATTTTCATACATTCTTTATGAATACTTTCTCCCCCAGTAACTTTCTTATAAATATCTTCTAGCCCTACCTTTCTATTTTCAACGAATTAAACTGTTGGGTTTTAAAAGCAGTAGAATTTTTTTACAAAACTAATTGTTTTATTAATGTCATTTCCATAGAAACGAAAACCAAGCTGCAACTTGAAAGCCACCTTTCTATTTTCAACGAATTAAACTGTTGGATTTTAAAAGCAGTAGAATTTTTAATTACATATTTTTTACAGTTGTACAAAAAATGTTGTGTATACCTTGTTCCCGAAATGTTTTAACGTCCTCGAGAAGTCCTGCCCCGGCTACAAACGGCCTCGGCGGCAATTATTCTCTCGGTACATTAAAAAGAGATTTCGTGACCTTGGTAACAAATACTTTTTATATATTTGTGTGTTCAAACGAAGCCATTTGAACACGCATTTTACGTATCCAAAAGAGATTCAGGACATGAGGTTTAATACTGCAAACCATAACATTTTATTTTTAAAGTTGATATTGTTGAACAGCTGTTCTTAAAATGTCAAACTTATTTATGTAAATTTGAAAAACAAATGCAGAATTAGATTTTCCAAGTTGCCAACTATCCAACTATTTAACAAAGTATTCCAAACAAATTTTGTTTAAAACTAAGTTATTTTTGTTTAAAACAATTACAAATTAACGCAAATAGAAAGTAGTATATTAAAGTATTAGTTTCACAAGAACACGTTTTAGCGCACGCGTCCAAGTTTAGAAAACGACCCGTGTAATGGGAAGTCTTTCTAAAGGACAACTGTGCTAAAACGTCTAATGAAACGAATACCTTATATTATTATTTCTATTTGCCTTATTTTGTAATCATTTAAGGAAAATAACGTAGTTGTAAAATGTAAATAAAATTTGTTAGGGATACCTTGTTAAGTAGACAAGTTAATTTGACAGTTGCCTACACTAAAAATTCTAATTGTGCAGCTGTTTTTTAAATTTATATCGTGAATAAGTTTGACGTTTTAAGAACAACTTTTTAACGGTGAAAACTTTAAAATATAAAATATTACTGTTTCCAGTATTTCAATAAATCTCTTTTGGACACGCAAAATGCATGCCCAATTGGCTTCATTTGGGCACGCAAGTACAAAAATTAGTATAAAGTATTCGTTTCTTAAGACGTTTTAGCGCACTTGTCTTTTAGAAAACTCTCACCCACTACGCTGGTCATTTTCTAAATTTGGACTCGCGCGCTTATGAAACTAATTCTTTAATATACTATTTTACACAGTTCAGTTAAATTTCTGATCGTTATTTGGTTATTTAGGCTCTTCCGGCAATAAAAAAGGCTTCAAGTATAATAGTTTTATGTTGTTATTATTAATTTTAAGCAAATAATTTGATCATCGATATGGGTACGTATGCGTAAATTATTGAAGGAAAAAAACGGGAAAAATGATATTTTACGACCTGGAAAACCGGGAAAAAACCTTGAATTTAAAAGTATCGCTCTTGCTGGCCACCCTGTTTAATCACATCTCTTAGATTACAAGATTTACTTACAAGGACTTATCCTTGTGGCTGTCGTGCCCGTCCAGTATTAATAGGACTGGATTTTGTTCCGATGGGTTGGAATATTTCACAAAATGAACCATCCATTTGAGAAATAACTCTGAATTCATCCAGCCATTCAGTTTATCATAAGAGGAGAGTTTATCTTAAGTCTTTCATTTATGAACATATAACATGATAACAGAAAAATGGTGGTACAAAATGACCACCGCATTCATGGCAAACAGCACAGTAATGTTTTTCCCACTTGCCTTTGATTTTCGGGAGATTTTTCAGTACGTTAGCATGTTGTTGATCGATACTAACTCCGGTCCAATCACAATTCCAAATTCTATGTGGGGTACAGTTAGATTTTCTTAATATATTCTGGAAACAATCGAAAAACTGGTCTACTTGTGGTTTATTAAAAACTTGTTGACTCAGCAGTTCATAAAGAGTGGTCACTGTGTCTTTTCATAAATTCATAGTAGAAATACTTTGCAGCTGATTTTTTGTATTTATTTGTTGAGGGACTTTTAAAGTTTTGGCGAGTTTTAAGCAAGATCGAGAAATTCTTTTTTCTTTAATAATAATAATAATAATAACTACTACAACCCATAACCTAAACCAAGGCCCCAGAAGCTATAAGCTTGTGCTGGAGGGAGGGGGCGATTATTATTATTATGTAGGCCCAATGTGCGGCTGCAGCCGACTTACAGATGGAACAGCGCAAATCCCACATTTGTGTCACAGCTAAGGAAAACTGCAGAAAACCTTAACCAGATCTGCCGGCGCCGGGAGTTGATCGCGGGCCGCTTGGGTGAAAGTCCGGCATGCCAGACATTACACTACCAAGGCTGTATTTAAAGGCCTATTTCCCAAATCTTTAACATGCTCCACCAAAGCTTCCTCATGTTCTGGTGAGAATGTTTTTTTGCAGCGACCTATTATAGGATTCAAGCATATTCACTTATTATGCTTGACATCACGAACTGTATTATTTAATGTACTCCTTGGTACCTGATAGCGACCAGCTGCCATTCTCACACTCATCTCTCCGGATAATACTTTATCTGCCGCTTGATGGATATTTTCAGTTTTTCAAATACTTCTCTGAATCTACCATTTTTAACATCTATAAATTAAAAAACGACTTAAAAAGGTTTTCTAAGTGTGTTCGATATTGCCAGACAACGAAATGTCCGGCACTGTCAGAATCGAAAATATATTTTATTCAAATATAGTTTTAAAATCACATATATTCTTCCAATAATAACTACATTTGCAATAAGACCATTAATCAGGAATACATATCAATGACAGTAGCAAATCTACCAACCCTTAAACATGTGTGTTTCTACCCACATTATTATGTGTAATAATGTGGGTAAGTTTGATTACTACAAATGCGCAATTCCCTAACCAAGAAATTCACAGCACTGCGGATGAACGAGTAGTGACATAAAATTACCGAACAAACCATTTGCTTGTATGAATGTAGTGCATCGCGCAGGTAAACATGCAGCACCATCTATTAAAGAAATACTGTAACTGTTATTGGCCGATACTGCTGGACTTTCCCCTATACTTATCTCCAATTTTGAACATTACAACTTCTTACTGTTCGGAAGGTTTATTCATTTAATTTTTCAATGTAATCAATCGAAACGTAGAAGTTATAGTTTTTCCCATTTATTCTAATCATGAAAACTTTTAAGTTTAATTGTGCATTATGTTGTAGTGAATCAACTCAATAAACAAGGAATAGCCATAGTCCAGTTTATAATATCGGTTTTGGCAGCATTTGCATTTGGTTTAGAAGGTCTTCAGTATATGGTTGGACCATTACAGTTTGGATTCCGCCTCCTTCTTGGTATTGCTTTTGGACTTATTGTAGCTGTAGCCGAATTGTACTTCTTAGCAAAGAAACTTAGTGAAGACTTTGAGCAGGAAATTAAAGCAGATAATAAAATCAAACACTCAAAACTGGATTAATATAACAACTAATAATTCTTAAGTTGTGTTATCTTGCAGATAAATGTTATAAAATGGAATACTGATAAAATAGTTATGTTAATATCAGTGGATCTATTATTTAGACACTATTATTTTGTTACTTTTAGTTTTATATACAATTTTTCAAATTAATGTTTAAAGATATGCAAGAAAATAGAAAATATCTCTGTAGCTATTTTGAAGCATTTGGAAAGCTTATGGTTAATTTAATTTGTATTGTTACTCAGCCAAATCACATTACCATTATCAAAGACTGGTACTGACATCAGTTACTTGTCAGGAAAGCATATTAATATTGGTCTTTGATTATTACTCAAAAAGTATTTTCTCAATAATCGCCACAAGTTATAAATTTTATAAAGATACCTTTGTAAAACAATTTGTGATCGTATTGATATGGTATTGTAATTTAATACATTAATAATAAAAAAAAATTAAAATAGAATGGTTATCTTATTATCAGCATTGAGTGAAGAGTTTTAAAGAGGTGCAATGTAATGGGGAAAGACTGTGCCTGCATTGCCTTCACCCGCACTCCACTTGGCCAACATACTTGAGTACGTATCATGCTTCTGCTGCAGGCATTAATTGAACTATTCATTTAGACTGATTAGATCGGATCGTCAGCATCAAGCAGATCTTTAAATGTCAGCTATAAATGGAGCAACAGCTCTGCTAATTTTTTTAAATTATTGATTTCTCTTCTAAGAGAAATAAGAAGGGGTGTACTTCTTATTTCTTGTAAAGTCAAAATATTCTTTCTACGCAACTTATTAATGTGAAAGTTTTAGAAATGTTATCTTCCATTGTACCCATCAAAATATAATCTAAGGGGAATAAACGATCACCATTATTTGAAATGACTTGATTAAGAGAAACATCTTCAATACACAATTACTTAGTCTTCTGACATTGTGTGGCAGTGCACCGTCTTGTTAAAACTACAGATTATTTAGACATGTCAGTAGTGTTCAAAACGTGTTATCCGTGCCATTTTTGTGATTTTACAGAAGAAGCAAAAACAATTTTTTATTATCATGTATCAATAGAACATAGTGATTTTCAAAAGTAACTAAATCCTTTGATCAACTTAAAGTATACTTGATTTATGGCCATTTAATGCCAAAAAGTACATTTTGAAAAAAAGGCAGATAGCATGTTTTGCCATAACACTACTGATGTAAGGAAAATGTTCTTGTCGATGTAATCAGCAAGAAAAGTTCTCAAATAATATAAGTAACTATCGGTGGGCAAAGTCTTTTCGTAAATATATGGGGCAATTATTACCTCAGCCTCACCTAACCTACCAACATATTTAATTCAAAGCGAACTTGTGATTGCTGTGCTTAAGTGAGGATTTTTTATTTTCTACACTAGATTTGTTTGTGAATTTACACTCGTCGATCCACATGAATATGACACTATTGAAGAGATCTGTACCTTGTTCATTAAAAATCTACAAAAAGCTAGTTTGATTACAATGAATTACATACATTATGAGTTACTTTTTTATATTTTGCTCAATTGTTAAATTATTCCTTTTTTGAAAACAAAATTGTCAATAATAGTAGATTATTGAACGAGTGGTAATGCAGACAATAACTCACGCGAATGGAGTTTGCAGACTAGTGCAATAATCATCCAAATAAGTTATTCCCCATTTTGGTTCCGGGCATGTAATAAAACAGTAGCAATTACGTGCTTGTGACTAGTGGCAAAAACTTAATAGTTTCACCAGTAGTTGCTGGTACATAGTGACGACTAAAAATGCTGCTTGGGTATCCATTTCAATATCAGGAGCTTAAGAAAACATTTCGATGATCTTTGTTTATTTTTGTGTAATATACAGATTGCATTTGATGTCATTGTTCTTAGAAACCCGTATTCTAAATAACCCTATCAATACATTCAATTTAAATGGATATGATATTCTATATAACGATGAGGACTTCAGTGAAAACAATGGAACAATAATTTATTTACGGGAAAACCCCCTTAATGTATAAAGTTACAATCTACAAATTACAGAATTAAGGTACAAAGTGTATAAATTATCTAACAGTATATAAATCTAAAATATCTACATAGCATGTATTACAATCATTATATTATGTATATAATAATAAAAATAGATTATGAGTTATATATCCCAATAATCACAGAAAGATCACTGGAAAGATTATATATTTATATAGACTTTAAGCTATCTTTAAAATGAGTTATAGACAATCCAAAGAAATTAATATTATGATTATAAAATCATGTCTAAAGGAGCATTCTGTCCATAGCTGGTACTATGATTCTGAATAAAATAAACTATTGTGACATAAATGTCTAAAAGGTATGTAAAAATTAATTTGTGCTAAGAGATAAGGATCTAGGCTAAGTCCATTTATCAACTTATATATAACACAAAGACCAGCTACCGTCCTTCTGTCCTCTAAAGTTTTTAGGGACATTTGATGTGAAATTAAATGATAATCATGATTCTCTATTGCAATATTCAACTGTAATGCACAGTATTTAAGAAAAATATGCTGGCCTTTTTCTAAAGTGTTAATATATACTCTGTAGTATGGTGACAATATTACAGATGCATACTCCAACTTGCTACGAACTTGGGTACAATAAAATGACTATTGATTGTACTGAAAGACCTTTACAACTACGTATAACAAAACCCAGCAACTTAAATGAAATTACTGTAACCATATTAATATGTTCTATAAATGAGAATTGTTCATCAAACATGACACCAAACACCAAGATCCTTAAGTGAAGAAACACACCATAATGGTTGACTATTATTTTTTAAGAATTGTTGACTTCTTTATTCATTTTAAAAATGCAACATTTCTTAACATTAAAAGATAGTTTATTAACGATACACCATTGATCAAGCCTATTTAAATCCTCTTCTAGCAAAGTTTGATCATATTCTGCACTAATCACTTTAAAAAGCTTCATCAGCAAACAAAAAGCAGTTACTATGATGAAATGAGTGAACAATGTCATTAATAAACAGATAAAATAACAATGGAGAACAGCAGTGTCTTCCTGGAGGTGCACTTGAACAAGCTTTGACAACTTTAGAAAAATATCCAATTTTAACTATCTGTCTCGTCTCCGAAAAATAGCTACCTAACCAGCGAACTAAACCAATATTAAACTCCAATCTATATAATTTTGATAACAGTACGTTATGGTCGGCTCTATCGAATGCCTTGCAGAAATCAGTATAGATTGAATATATTTGCCTTCTCTCTTCCAACACATTCAACAGAGACGGCTGATAAGTTAAGAGATTCGATACCATAGATCTATTTGGTGTGAATTCATGTTGATAAAGAGTAATTAGCTCCTGATACTCCCAATACAACTGCTCACCAACTAAACAACGCTTTGGCAATGCTGACTGAATACGCACAAACTTCTATAGTTTTGAATATTCACCCTATCCCCAGATTTAAAAATAGGTGTGATATAACTCAACTTCCATTTAGTCGGAAAAGTAGATGTTTTCAGTGATTGATTATCAAGTAGATGTAGCGGATTTGTCAGAGAGCAAACACATCGCTTTAACAAAATATTTGGAATGCCATCAGGTCCCACAAACAACTTATTTAGTAATTTAGAGATCGAATTAAATATATTAATTTTTGATATATGGCTACAATGAATATTGACACTTTTACATTTTATAATTTACATTAAATCAAATCTAGATTATAGTAATAAAGTAAGTTTTATTGGCAACCATAAGGTATTAGAGGTTGAAGTTTGTAACAAAAAAGATAATATACATTTAACAGCAATATATACATCTCCTAGATCAAACGTTAAAATCTTTAACGCTGTTATTGAAATATCTAGAAGCTAACATTCAACACAAGATCCATATCATAGTAGGTGACATTGTATAGTACATCATAGTATAGACCTAAGTGAAAACGAAGAAACAGAAGAATATAAAAATATCCTGAGTGCATATAGTTTTACTTCATGTATAAACTAATTATAAGATATAATTACTAGATCATCTAGCAAGACATGTCTTGACCATTTCTTTTAAAAAAGCGAGTCTTATACAGACAGTAGCACAAAATCTTCCCAAACGATATTCCAGATCATTCACCAATAGCTTTAATCTTAGATAGATCCCGGGAACAAAATCAATCTAATAGAATAAATTATGCACAATACAGAAAGTTCATTAACTACAGTAGTTTAACAAAAAATCTAGAAGGAGAAGGTGAAACGTGAAGAAATTTATGACTCAAATAATGTAAATCAAATAACAGATATATTTATAAAAAGATTAATCTATCACATAAACAAAAATACAAAATCTCATCAGTCATAATAGTGCTAATATTATCTTCTTGATCTTCATACCCACTGAAAGCACAACATTCATCAAAACGTCATTATCATCTAAAGATTCTGATTGCAACATATGTATTTCTCAGATGTTGTACTAGTTCTTTTAATAGCATTAAATGTTTTTTGAGGTCTTTTTACTGTATTGTATCTTAATTTGAACCGGGGAAAAGAACTGCAGCAATCAGAGATTCTTCCCGATCTAGGTTTAAGGAATCTAAAAATCGAAATTTTAAACTTTGTAACATTGAAGTAAACTGTTCTCCATCATATTTCATTTTGGATTGCCCAAGTAATCTTTTGTAAGAGACACCACGCTTGGTTCCAAATATCCAAAAAATGTGTAATTTTTTCCGAATATGCTATGCACAATTAATATAATAATTAATAATCTCAATGATCTAGATTTTTGAGATCTTGTTATTAAGAGCGTATAGTACCCTAGCCAAAAACGCTCGAAAACAGGATATCGAAGAAAACGCGTAACAGCCTTATTTTGATACTTAGAGAGGTCTAGTTTTCTCTGAGGTTTAGAAAAAAGATAAAACTACGTTTATTATTTTGTAGATTTTAAAAATTTAAATCACAAAACTCCTTAATTGGCTTTAAAAGTTCCATTAACTTTGTACATCAGTTTTTCAATATTTTTCGTTAATATTCTAAAATCTACAAAATAATAAACATAGATTTATTCTTTCTGAATATTAATTTAAAAAAATCAGATCGAAATCTGCCAGATTAACATTGGTACGCGTTTTCTACGGTGCCGTGTTTTAGAAGTTTTATTGCGAATTTTCTTACTGTCCGGTGTCGCCACCACGGGCAGCCGCAGCTACTTGTCGCTTGTGATGTTGGTTCTTTCTCTATCTTTAATGTAAACATATAGTACGTCTTCTTCTATATTTATATGGTTTTACTTTACAGTATATTTGAATATCCTTTTTCCACTACATTGAATTAACGATCGAATGCACTAATACGAACGTATTAAATTTTAATTCGGGATAGAGACGTCATTGGCACCCGTTAAGAAACATCGCATGTTTATTAAGTAAAAACGTGCAATAATAAGTCTTCTCCGAGCACATATTTTGTTGACAATGTTATATGTTATTTTTGCGTTTTGTTTTTTCTATAGTTGTAACATAATTTATTTTAGTTAACACTCGCTGTTTGTGACAAAAAAAAACTGTTTACTAGCGAAATTATCGTGAAACTACATTTCAAATATACTTACGGTAGGTATATTTAATATATAGAAAATCAATCGGGATTTAATGATTTGCAAAAACATTTAATACTTATCAGGAAATTAATAACTGCTGCAATGTTACAGTTAGACTTCTCTAAATTATAAAAATAAGCAAAATTTTGAAAATAATGAAGTTATTAATTATTAAATTTAGGACCCTCGCAAAAATTTAGAATTATCCAAAAAGCGTAATTTAACAATTTTATTCAAATTATTAATTTATAACAAAGAATAAATACGAGGGTGGTCCCAGAAGTACCCGAGCCAACAAAGAAAACACAAAAATTTTGGAAAAAGATTTATTTATTTTTCAACGTAATCTCCTTTCAGCTCTCTACACTTTTCCCAGCGGTGTTCAAAAAGTTCGATACCCTTTTTATAATAAGAAATGTCTTGCTCCTCAAAATCGCCATTAACTGCTGACATCGTTGAAAAATCTTTGACCACTGAGCCATTTTTTCAAGTTTGGGAACAGAAAATAATCCGAGGGGGCTAAATCTGGCGAATATGGTGCATGAGTTAGCAATTCAAACTTTAATTGATTAATTTTGGCCATTTGCAATAACGGATTTGTGAGCTGGCGCGTTGTCGTGATGAAACAACACTTTCTTTTTAGCCAAATGCGGCCGTTTTTGCTTGATTTCTTCGCTCAAACGTTGCAATAAGTTTGCAAAATACAGGCCGTTGATAGTTTTTCCTTTTTCCAGATAGTCAATAAAAATTATTCCACGCGCATCCCAAAAAACCGACGCCATAACCTTGCCTGCAGATGAAACGGTCTTCGCTTTGTTTGGAGCCGGTTCTCCCTTTTGAGTCCATTGTTTCGATTGTTCTTTTGTCCCGGATGTGAAATGATGGACCCATGTTTCATCCATTGTTACGAAACGGCGCAAAAATTCTGCTTTGTTGCTGTGAAACTTCGCTAAACACTCAATTAAAACATTTTCACGACACTGTTTTTGCTCGAGTGTGAGCAAACGCGGCACCCATCCTGCACACAGCTTTCTCATGTCCAGATTTTCAGATAATATGCGATGTACCGCACTTTTTGAAATGCCCGTAATGTCTGCTAGCTCGCGCACTTTCAGTCGACGATCATCAAGTACCCCTTTGTGGATTTTCTTCACCATTTCTGGAGTCGTCACCTCATTTGTTCGACCACTGCGATGTTCGTCTTGGCAGCTCGTACGGCCGCGTTTAAACTCAGCTACCCAAAATTTAACTGTTGTAAACGAAGGAGCAGACTCACCCAGAGTAGAATCCAGTTCAGCTTTTATATTGGTTGGGCTGAGGCCTTTCAAATAAAAGTATTGTATAACATAACGAAGACCAATTTTCTCCATTTTCACAAATTCACTGACAACGTTCAATATTGATGGCTGCCAAACAAATACTGAACAACGTGGCGCTTTCAAACTTGAAACAAATGCTTTATAGACTGCGTACTTTCCAATACAGTGATATTTTCAAACAACTACCGCCACCTCTTGGTCAGGTCGGGTATTTCTGGGACCACCCTCGTACACTTAATAAATACACATTATTTATATGTAATAACGTATATATCATAAGTAGGACACTAGGGTGATGACTTTTTTTACAACCTGGTTACCCTGTATCATAATTTGATGAGCTTTCATTAAAGATTAGATAAAATTTTACTTTCAAGGTGATTTGATAAAAAAACATCATGCACAAAATTATTTGAAAAATTTTAATTATCAGCGTTTTTATCCACTTTTTGAAGTCACTGTAATCAGATACAAAATTGAACACAAGATTTAGAGACACATACAACATTATAGTATAGGGTCATCAAAGACAAAAGGAAGTCAATTATTTACGATAATGTCATTAGACAGGTTGTCCTTGTTGCGGCAGGAGTCTTGCATAACGCACGCTCATAGCATTGGTTTCTTCGGGCAATGTTGATTGGAGATTTATCTGTTTTCCAGTGGGTTTTCAAGCATTTGCGATCTTTTCGGTATTCATTTAGAGCTGCACATAGTTCATCAAAATCTTCAGCGTGGAACAATTGGCTGCTGAACCAATGGTCAGCCCATGAGTAATAAATGAATGAACAGATTTTACGCAGCCTGCTCCAGGTTTCAGGCATCAGAATAAACGCAAGAAGGGCTAGAATGGCACGAGAGTTCCAGCGTGCATTGCTCATGTTTGGGATGTTTTGAAACTTCACGAAGGGGATCTCATTCCTCTCAGTGAAGTGACGGAAGACACGCGTGAGGTGGTAGAGAAACTTCATGTCGTCTCTCCAGCCCCTTGTTTCCTTGATCTCAGTTTTACCGTTGCTGAAGGCTGCTTTCAATTTATCATAATTGCTCATCAAATCCTGCACAAAGAAGTATTCGATGTTTGGTGATTTAGTCGACACATGGTCGCGAAGAATGCGATCCAGTACATGGTGCTGGCAACTGATGAACTTGGGTTTGGGGTGACCTTTCTCTTCGAATATTTGCAGCAGCCGAACAACAACGCCTGTCTTCTTGCCTGTATTCACGCTTGTTGTGTCGGCAATAATCATCACAATTGATCGCCACAGGTTGAACTCCTCTAACGCACCCTAGAGTCCTGCGATTGTTGCAGTTTTTTCCATCAATTTAAGCGCAGTAATTTCTTTTGCTTCTTTCTTGAGGACCACGGACTGATATTCAAAGCCCTCAATGTGTTTGCCGTTAAAGTGTATGCTCCACTTCTGCAGATAAAATGTGCTCACCAAGTTTTTCAACTGAGCAGCTCTCGTGTAGATAGCCTTGTGGATTACTGACTGACATGGGGTTGGGATTTCAAAGCCCTCACCAGAAAGCTGGCGGCACACCTTCGCTGCTCCGTGGAACGACAGATTTGAGCTTGTAACAAGGCGTCTTGTAACGCCTGTTGGGTTATGCTTCCTTGTGCTCATTAATGCTACATTCTCATCCTCTCAAGGGCTGTCTTTGCTGTTGTCGGATGAGTCCGTGCTACTTTCGGAACAATCAGGTGGCGTTGAGCTGGTTAGTGTGGACACAGTCGCTTCCATTGTCTTCTTTCGCTTGGATGGGTCGATGGTCTTGGCACTAGCAGATTTGCCAGTGGAAAAACCAATCTGGTCTTTGCTCTCAATTTGCAGTTTGTAGAGGATCTCATCCTCTTTGCAAATCCATTCGCCTTTCACCTTGGTCACGTCAAACAGTTCATTCAATGAATCAAGTTTTGTTTCTTTCTGCCGTGCTCATAGTCTTTCAGAAGGTTTTCTAGTTTTGCCCAAATGGCTTGATCAGATACATGCGGGAAGTTAATGTTTTGCTTCATAGGGCTTTAAGCTCCACAGCAATTAGACCGATCCCCTCTCTCCGTTCTTTGGCTGTGGATTCAAGAAATTTGAAGCGTCCAATGACGTGGTTTTACAAGGGCATGCGACTTCGTTCATTCATCGTAAAATAGAAGGCGTAAAAAAAAGTTTTTTGTTTTGTTATTGTTGACATTTATAATAAAATGTTCCTACATAATTATAAAACCATGTTAATTTACATAAAAATAAAAATTTGAAACAGAAAATTACAGTCCACAATTTATTCAGCTACCGAGTTAATGGTTACCAAAGAAAAGCACCAGAAGACTCAACAGCCACGTTGCCTCTTCTTGATTGGGCTTGAAACTGGACTAAGTTCTTTGTCGAGGTTTCCTTGTTCTTCTCCGCGATAGAAGAGCTCTTCTTGAACGACATGTTGTATTCTACTCAGCTCCGGTGAATGCGCAATAGTTATAATATGGCAATAATAATGTTGACAGCGAATTAAGCCAATTAAAACTGAACTACACGCTTTGAACACCTTGCTTATATACCAGTTTATACCACACTGCGGAAAAACTGAAGAAAATTTTAGAACTCGACAGAAGCTTCCCGAGCGATGATGTCACTGTCTACATAAAATTTCAAATTGGTTTGTGCGTGACCTTTTTCAATATTTCAATGGAATAAACGTCATTTTAGTCATTAATAGGCAAAAGTTCATTCATTAGTGCTACAGGAAATAATTTTTGAGAAAAAAAGTCAAAAAGTCATCACCCTAGTAGGACACATTTTATAACTATGTAATAAAGAAGTAGTGAAGAAAAATAAACTCATTTTATGTCCGATTTTATTATCAAGTACTGTTTATTGTGATGTTTTGCGGCAGTGAACTGGCTTATTATTGTACTCGTAAAATAAAGTATATAGTAGTAAAATAAAGTATGACAACTGTATATTACATGTCAAATTTTCTTCTGTCAAGAATAGATGTCAAATTTATAAACTGATTTTTTTTATATTTATCTAATTTTAGGAATCGAACATAAAGCTTTGTATGCAACTCTTACATAATCGGACCTTATAAGGAGGGCATAAACGCAGGAACTAGTACTTCGTTTCGGCTCTTCGTTCGTGAATAATCGGAAATCGGAAACTGCCAGCGCGGGACATTTGAAAATATCGTTATTAAATTTGGCAGTTAATAGTTAATTGTTTATCACGCTGTTACGATTAAACAAATAACAGATTCCTGTTAGGTTGTACTCAAAATAGAATTTTGTCCTTGGTCTACATGAAAGTAATAAAACAAGCTATAACAATACAAGTTTTTATTATTTCTATTACCCAACAAAATAAAGGGTCACCATAACTATTTCTATAAATAATCATGATCATTTAGAGTACTTGTAGATACAACTAAACGTCTTGAGATAGTTTCTTTAATTATATCAATTTCATTTTGACTGGGTTTTTCCATTAAATTTGACTGCACTTTTCTTTTTTTCTTAGTCGAATGAAAAGAAAGTTGCTTCTCAATTTTTGTATTGGATGGCTTGAACGATGTATGCGGATTTTGCTCAAACTTTTTAATTTGCGAAGTTAAACCACTTGTTGACTTTATTATATTTAAATGATGCTGAATTAGCTTATATTGTGCCTCTGTGTAGTCCTTGCTTTCAATATTTTTTACTGTTTCCAGTAAGGATGATATAATTTGTTTTTTCATTAAACTTAAATTATTTGTACTAGAATTTGCAAAACCATTTTCAGCTAACTGTTGTATTTCTCCTGGTGAACTTGGAACACTCATTCGAACATTAGCATTATCCAAAAAAATGCACACATAATGGATGTGCTTGCATAACACAGCCTGTATACAGTAGCTTGTACAAGTACATTCATAGGTATGGATACAAATTTTACAAAACTGACACTGAATACCACAACAAATAATATTAGATTTTTTTTTTACAAAGTATTCACAAGAAGGCTTTTTAATAGATGTTAATTTCCAAAAATTACTATCAACATTTTCGATAGAGTACTTTGAAGTAATTGCTAACCTATGATATGAATGATGATTGTAGTATGATTTGTATTTTGACATTTGACGAGTTTCATGATCCTGTTTATGGTTTTATCGCGCACAAATTTTACTAGAACATGCAAGGTTTTATCAAGTCGTTTAATTTTTTTTCCATCAAGATATATATATTTAATCACTTTATGCATCGCTTCGAGATGCATATTAGTGTTAACAAAGGAGTGCAATCTGTAACAGTAAGCCCACTGTTGCGGATTGTAGTAATAATTGTTTAAAAAATAAATGGCAAATTCTTTAGAAAATTGATTATTTAAAATTGTATCTTTAAAATCTGGAAGGGCAGTGCTTTCATTCGACTAAGAAAAAAAGAAAAGTGCAGTCAAATTTAATGGAAAAACCCAGTCAAAATGAAATTGATATAATTAAAGAAACTATCTCAAGACGTTTAGTTGTATCTACAAGTACTCTAAATGATAATTTAGAGTACTTAATAAGGCTGGAAACAATAAACAATGTCATATTCTTGCCAATATATTTCTCAATAACTATTCAAAAATAATCAACGACAAAATTAACACCCAAAACATGGATCTATCAAAGAGAAAACTGATTAACTTTAATGGTTAAGAAGTTATAAAACACATTAACGCATAGAGATAGGGCTATTGGCGAGGCCTCCATAAGAGCCAACGCGTCTATCATGGGTACCTCAACGGTGACGTGGAAAACCCTATTCATTGTTTTTTATCATAATATAAGTGCTTTTTTTGAAATAATATTCAGTTTTACTCAGAAATATACAAGTGTCTTTATGTTGGGTATTTTACGTTTCGCAATTGCCAGCCGGTTTTCGTGACGTCACGATTGCTTGGTCGCGGCCTCTTTATTCTCGGAGGTTACGGCTTACACTAAATAACGTACTATACTGGTGCCAACTTAAAGCAACGTTGTCACTTTTTCACTATCCTAGAAGTGTATAATTTATTTGTATTCCAGAGAAACTTCTTTATTTTTTAGTGTTTACATAGTATGTAATATTATTTTATTTATAGAAATAGTTATGGTGACCCTTTATTTTGTTGGGTAATAGAAATACATAATAAAAACTTGTATTGTTATAGCTTGTTTTATTACTTTCATGTAGACCAAGGACAAAATTCTATTTTGAGTACAACCTAACATGAATCTGTTATTTGTTTAATCGTAACAACGTGATAAACAATTAACTATTAACTGCCAAATTTAATAACGATATTTTCAAATGTCCCGCGCTGGCAGTTTCCGATTTCCGATTATTCACGAACGAAGAGCCGAAACGAAGTACTAGTTCCTGCGTTTATGCCCTCCTGACCTTATAGACTCGCCCTTTTTATAGGCCTTGCTTGCTTCGCTCGCTCAGCCATAAACTGGGCTTGTCTATAATGTCCTACATTATGTACTTGTTACATAAATAACTATTATTTTAACTTTAAACATATAAAATAAAATTATAGTAGTCGAACTTAAAGTCGTCAATTTTCTCTACTTTTTCTTTTGTGTTTCCTTAATCCCTCCCATAACTTGTTGGCTTTTTGTCAAATCAGTATTTCTCATATAGGTAATAAAAAATTCATCATATGAATAATACATAGTCCTGGTTGCTATAGTACCAAAGCAGTTAAAAAATGAGAAGAATTCTTCATTTCGCCATTTTGATGAGCTTCCTGCATTTAAAAATGTTTTTTTGCCATAATAGTTGCCGTGTATTTTAGTAACTTTTTATCACTTTTTTGGTT
Source organism: Agrypnus murinus (assembly GCA_929113105.1). Lineage (NCBI taxonomy): Eukaryota > Metazoa > Arthropoda > Insecta > Coleoptera > Elateridae > Agrypnus > Agrypnus murinus. Next base: position 100,221,106 of record OV816023.1, read on the forward strand.
TAACATTTTTCTCGTGTCTCCTCTTCATTAAATTGTGCCAGTTGATAACTTAAGGCATTCAATTTCTTAGCAAGATGTTTTCGAATTGCGACCAGGTTTTCTGTTGACTTCTGAATTACTATTATTAAACAGTCTTGGAAGCATATAATATAGAGTTCTTCGATTAAAGCCTTCCTCCAGAAAACACTTGAAAACGTACTTTTTAGGATGTGATCCAAACATTTCAAAGATACATTTTTTAAAGATCAATTCTTGAAAGTTTCTGTACTCACGGTTAGAAACAACATATTTGTTGGACCGAAAAATGGAACCGCCAGATTTAAGAAAATCAGGGGCCAGTAAAATCCTAAAATGTAAAGTTGTGGTAAGAAAGTCCTGAAAAAACTCAGCATTGGGAGAATATGGGAATATGGCCGAAAACGTAAAAGGTATAAAATTGAAATTTGTATAAACCGTAAATATTTTTGCACCAAAGACTCGCCTAAAAAAAGTAATGTTATATCTGAAATGCAAAAATATCCTTTGCATGAAAGTTTACTGAACATTTTTCAAAATTTGGCTCAACACAGCAAAAGTCAAATTTATGATGTAGATAGCAACTACATGAAACAATCGAATAGTGTATTTTGTAAATTCATAGGGGGAGGGAAAGAATAAACTATACCTTACTAATAAAGCGTTGAAAAAATCAATTAAAGAAGACAAATGTAAACAGTTGGAGCAACAGATAGAACAAATAATAGAAGAAAACAAAAATATGAAAGCAATTAAAAGAAGCCTAGGAAAAGAAACAATTAACAATCTAAAAGACGAAAACGGGCAAGAAATAAAAGATCGAGATGAGACATTAAGAGTAATAGAAAACTACTACCAAAAACTGTATGAATCAAAAAACGATATACCAGAAGAAACAAAAGAAATCGTAAAGAGAAAAGTTCTCAACGTCAACTCTGAGGATATACCAGAAATAACGGAAGAAGAAATTTTAACAACCTTAAAAACCATGAAAAATAAAAAAGCCCCAGGAATAGACGAAGTGCTAGTGGAATTAATAAAAGAATCAGACAAAACAGCAACACAAATACTAAAATTACTGCTAAAAGTGCCTAGAAGAAGGACAAATACCAACCAGCTGGAATAAATCCTTAACAATACTGCTATTCAAAAAAGGCGACAAGAAAATGTTAGACAACTATCGGCCAATATCACTATTGTCTCAGATCTACAAACTATTTACTAGAATAATAATCAATAGACTAGAAAATAAACTAGAAGCTAACCAACCGATAGAACAAGCAGGTTTTAGAAAAAACTTCAGTACCAGCGACCATCTGCTAACTATCAGAACGCTTATTGAGAAAGCCACAGAATACAATCTAACACTTTACCTAATATTCATAGACTATCAGAAAGCATTCGATAGCATTGAAACTTGGGCGGTAGAAAAAGCTCTGAATAACAATAGAATCGACTATAGATATACACAGCTAATAAGATCAATCTATAGTAATACGAAAATGACAATAGAAGCACATGAAACAACGAAACTTATACCTATAAAACGAGGAGTACGCCAGGGAGATCCAATGAGTGCTAAACTGTTCAATGCCGCGTTAGAAGAAATCTTTAAAGATTTCGATTGGGATAACTTAGGAATAAATATAAACGGAGAGAGACTACACCACCTAAGATACGCCGACGACGTCGTCTTAATATCAGACAATATGGAAGATATCCAAAAAATGTTAAGCGATCTTAAGGAAAAATCAGAAAAAGTGGGACTGCAACTAAACGAAAAGAAAACAAAGGCCATGACAAATGATCACAACCCACCCGAAATAAGAATAGGAAACAAGGCACTTGACGATGTAGAAGAATATATATATATATATATATATATATATATATATATATATATATATATATATATATATATATATATATATATATATATATATATATATCTGGGACAGGTGTTGAAATGTAGAAAACCTAATCAAACAGCAGAAATAGAAATAAGAATTAGGCTAGCATGGGCAGAATTTGGAAAACAACGACAAATCCTAACTAACAAGAAAATTCCCCTAAGACTAAGAAGAAATGTATATAACCAATGTATCTTACCCGTTCTTACATACGCAGCACAAACCTGGACATTGACCAAGGGCATAATGGATAAATTAGCCAAAACACAAAAGGCAATGGAACGGCAAATATTAAATATAAAGATAAAAGATAAGATACGGAACGAATACATTAGAGAAAAGACAAAAATAACTGATGTAAAATAACACATAGCAAGCCTAAAATGGAGATGAGCCGGACATACTATGCGGCAATCAGACAACAGATGGAACAAGAAGTTGCAGGAATGGAGACCTTGGCTGGGAAAAAGATCAAGAGGCAGGCCTCAGACCAGATGGAAGGACGACCTAAAGCAAATAGCCGGGCTCGCATGGACAAGAGAAGCACAAAACAGAGATGAATGGAGAAAAAGAGGGGAAGCCTATATCCGACACTGGATGTAAAAGAGGCTACGAAGAAGAAGAAGAAGAATTTCAAAAACAAGAAAATATTTCGGCAACCAACCCAAATTGCAGCAGATGTAGACTATGGCCCAAAATCAGAAAAACCCGATATGTACCCAGAAGATTATGTAAGAGCAGAAAATGAACTTTTAGAAGTTAGGCAATTAAACGCCGTATTTCGAAGTGTTCGTTGTAACTATGCATTCAATATTCCCATGGTTTATTCGATTGCAGAAAGAGTTGATATAATTGCACTTTTCTTCGCAATCAATGAAAATGCCGAAAGAAGCACTCAGTTGCTCAACCAGCGACATCCAGATCAGCATGTGAATCGCAAGTATGTCCTGAAGTTAGTAAAAATATTTTGAGAGGCCAGGTGTGTGGCAAATAAAAAGGAAAATGTTGAAAATTCAGTAAGAAATGAAGTGGTGGAAGTGACCGTTCTGGGCCACGTTATTATCGATCCTACGTTGCAAGACAAATGGTTATAGGCTATACTATAGTATCGGGTATTAATCGAACCAGTATTCAACAAATTTTAAAACACAAGTTTCAGCCCTACAAGATTCATTTGCAACAAGAACTCAATGAAGACGACTTTGATCGCCGTTTGTAATTTTGTGAGGTTTAAAGTGAACGAGCGATAAATTTCTTTTTTAATATCTGCTTTTCCGATGAATTCAGTTTTTTCGTAAATGGTAGTCAATTGCCAAAATTGTCGGTATTGGTTCGACATTGGTGGAGATTCTAATCCGAGGATATTTCGTGAAACACACACTCAATACTCCGAAAAACTAAATGTCTGGGTTGGCATTTTTTGTAATTGTCTGGTTGGCCCTTATTCCTTACCTGGTAATTTGAATGGATAAATGTACTTGGAATTGTTAGAAGACATTGTTGTAACTATCACTAGTAAGTTAAGTCAACAACTAGGATAGCGTTGTTTTACCAACAATTCGGTATGTACCCGTTAAGGTGTGAAGTTGAGCGAGAGAGGCTATATATTCGCATCAACACCCCTTAAGCGTAGTGGTTCCCAACGGTTTATGTGGATCATACGACTGGAACTGCACAGTCATAGCATGATCCCCAGTTTTCCATTGGCCAGGATTTACCCCCCCCCCAACCGGGATAAACCTTACTTGATTCTCCTTCATCAGACCATGTCTGCGGTAAGAATCAATTTCACCCACACCGGTACTCATGTATCAGAGTTTCCTCCTCAACGTTAATAAGTATTTCGTCGAGAAACGTTTTCGTGAATCTCTACTACACATTACTTTACTTTTGACTGTATCGTTCATTACCCACGTTTTGGCAGGTACCTCCTCAGGTCTCGTCTCGGATACTAGTGAGTCGATTTATCGGACATCTCTAGCGACAGCCTAGTTAACCACTCCAGATCTCGTCTAGAATCATAGTGTAACACAACCTCCGACACCCCTAACGACGGCCTGTGGCACGTTTCCATTCTTAACCTGGGATTTGATACATACCAACCAGTTCGAAGGGTGAACGCCGTGTGGTCTGCAACCAGGCTACTCTTAGATACTCGCCCATGTCCGACACTTCAAACGACTGCCCGCATCTCTATCATCCTGAGCTAGTCTCGGATAGTAGTGCATGTCCGACTCCTAGAACGACAGCCTGGCCGTTCACCCTGAATGTTAGAGGTCAACATTGGTCCAATATTAACTGATATTATAGAAAATGACGATCATTACCTCACAGATCATGTGCATTTACAGGACGGAGGTCCTCCGCATTATGCACTGCCTGTTCGATAGTATTTGGATTGAAGGTTTCCGGGTCAATGGATTGGAAGAAGGGACGCTCCTGAATGGCCTCCAAGGCCAGATTTATCTCCGCTAGATTTATTGTTGTGGGGTCATCTGAAGAATAAAATTTACGTACTTTACACCGGATTTTTTAGCAGATTTACGACAATTATAATTACTGGATGCCGTCTAATCACACCACAAATGTTCCAGAACGTGCGGCGACAGTTTGAGCAGAACCTTTGCTGCCATGTTATCACTCGACAAATGCTACAAATGTGAAATTAAATTTGAATTTGTACTTCTAATACTAATCTAATAACTCGGAATCCAAAAAATAATACTGCAAAGCAAATTCATTGAGCTTTCAAATGGTATTCTTTTCCCACTCCATGCCATTCAAACATTTTAGGGTGAACCTCACCCCTATTTTACGGTTGAAAAGGGCTGAACGGAAAGAGTCATATGACATGCACCCCTTCCTAATAAATTTGACGTGTCCGGCGGTTTTTCGAAAAATTGCGGGTTTAGTGTCTCAAAACGTGCTCCTTTCGTTTTTCGATGGGACACTCTGTATGTAATATATTTTGTTGTAAAATATTGAAGCTAGTCCAAAATTTTAGATTATGCCCGAAGTAACTGAATTCAAATGACAATAATTATTATTGTACATAATAATTATAACATAATTGATATGGCAGTAATTATTATACTATAGATTTTTATTTGCGTGTCTTTATTTAAAGAGGGATATTATAAAACATTGTTAGAACGAAGGAATTCGTAGAAAAGGCGTAGTAGTGCTAATATCATATTGTAACGTTCTTTTTAAAATAATAACAAAAGTGCCGTTTAAATCGTCTATTAATAATTAATATATTTATTTATTAACACTAATGAATACACTATAAATTAACGCTATAATTATAATACACAGTAATACACAGTTAATGACTAGCTGTTGACTGATCCTCTTTTATCCGCGAAGTCGATTTTATACCCTCATATAATCGTACCAGAAGCCGCTAGAACCTACTATGTATTTCTCGAAGGCGCTAGATAAACCGCGTCTGGTTTATATGCTTGGTGCGACGCGTCATTCTCTCGAATGCTGTAGAATATTCCATTTGTTGTGTGAAGAAGAGGTTCTTTCTTTTTCTCTCTTGTTACACTGCCCCCCTCTTCAAGTCTGTTCTGTCCCAGAACAGGTTTTATGCTCTGGTTCCTGTAGAACGGGTCATGACGATATCGACAGTCTTCACCTCGACTACACGTTCCATTACGGTAGAAGTAACAGTCTACACTCTTCGTTGGCCTTAATGCGGGCTGTGGGTCAAAACTGCAGACGAAGATCTTGACGTCCGTACCTCTAAAGACAACTTCCAGCATGTTTCTAACGATTCTCCAATCCAGCTGGTCCCGCCCACAGCCGAGTTTGGGAACTGCCAATTTGTTAATTCCCCTGGTAAGCAACTCGATCCTCAAATTCCATAATGCCCTCCACAAGTCGGCGTAACTCGGTTTCTGGTAGTAAAACTGCTTGGTTACCAAGTAGTAAATGGATCGGTCATGATCAGGCAAGCGTAAGGATTTACCAACAGAGGGATTTTGTTCTCGAAGTTCATTCAGCCGTCCAAATTTATTTCTAAACACTACTGCGATTCCCCTGGACATACGGAGATCCTCGGAGACACAGTGGGCAATGGAATAATCACCAGGGACCCGGAAGAGATCCTGTTGAATCTCAGTCGTGACTCCGAATCGCGCTTTTCTAGTTCCAGAAAACGCAGCCATAAATTCTCTGAAGGTTGGCTGATCATCTCCAGGCCTTACGGTATTGATAGCCACCTCAGCCTCATCTTCCCGATCCGGGACTGCCTCATTATTTCCCTCATAGTGCGCCAGACGATTGGAGTGTACCACCTTTTGTTTCCCTCTTGGCAATTTCTGGATGCGATAAATCAAGTCATTTATTCGTTCTTTCACCTGGTATGGGCCCTCCCAATTCCGCTGTAACTTTGGAGAATAGCCACGACGTCTTTGCGGGTTGTATAACCAGACAAGCTCTCCAGGTTGAAACCCTCCTTCTTGGGCTCTCACATCGTACGTAGCCTTCATCCGGTCACTCGCGATTCGACTATTGTTTCGGGTTCGGTCGTGAATATCCTCCAACTTCTTCTTTAAGTTGATGACATAATCATTCCCGGCTACCTCCTGCTCTATAGGTGGAGACCCAAATTCCAGATCACACGGTAACCGTAACTCGCGTCCAAACATCACAGACGCTGGTGACTGACCGGTTGTTTCGTGGACAGTAGATATACTGCAACAGTTCTAGCCCAAAATCCCATGTTATTTCTTATGGTGGTCCAAGATAGAATTTTTGGTCAATTTCAAGGTCATTCGCGGTCTATCGCCATTTTGAATAGCCATTTTGAATCGCCATTTTGAATTGCCATTTTGGATCGCCATTTTGAATCACCATTTTGAATGTCATTTACATATCCGCCATTTTGTATCTGTCATTTTTAATTTGTCATCTAGGATTTCCCGCCCTTGGATTTGAATTTTTAGTACTGCTAATTCCATCTAACGGTGACGTCATGTGATCGGTATAGTAGATTTCTATACACCTGTAGATAGGCAACCCACTATATTTTTTTTATAAAAATCAATGGAGCCAACAGGGTTTGAACCGGGGACCGCTCGAATGGTAGCCAGCCAATGCATCCACTACACCAACGAGGTAAACTATTAAAGCACTGTAAACTGGTTATAAAAAAAATTGTTGACTAGCGACCATGTACTCGTAACATAATACATGTGTAGTAATTTCATATTATCAGATATAATATCCATTATCTCAACAAAATCATTAGCAAAGACGTGTTTTACCGTGCCTGTTCATATCGAGCATTTCATTTTCTATATCTCATCTGCATATCACATTTCAACTACAGACATTCCTAAAATATAAATCTATTAGTCATAACATTTAAAATAGATCCGAGCAGCATAATTAATAATTATCATGTAGACTTGCCATTTCGCATTAATGATTTCACCTCAGTTCTCAGAACCTGGATCTATGAGGATTATCTCTACGCCAACAAGAAACCTCGAGTAAAATGTATTGTCTCATCCGAAGGCCGTCAACTATTTCTTACCATAACACCATTAAGTTCAAAACAATGCAAATATAATTACTTTCAATATAGTCACTTGTTTAGTATTACATATTTCTTCGGAATGAAGGCCGATTACATCCTTATCTCATTAGATTACTTCAACCCCCAGTATTATTATTAATGTTTGAATTACGTAATGAAATTCAATGTTTACAGTCTGAAGATGTAATCTTTTAACATTTAAAACTATAAACGTTTAAAATTCACACACTTTAAAATACGTTAATCTTTTCAATATGTGATAATAAAAACAACAGACAGCTGACATCACAATCAAGACGTCATGTTTTTTACCTTACCGATCTCATTTTTCATATAAATTAATAGATATGATATCCATTATCTCAACAAAATCATTAGCAAAGACGTGTTTTACCGTGCCTGTTCATATCGAGCATTTCATTTTCTATATCTCATCTGCATATAACATTTCAACTACAGACATTCCTAAAATATAAATCTATTAGTCATAACATTTATCCTTCTTAAATGATACAACATAGTATATTACAATTCAATATGGTTTATTCAACTATTTTCACAATACATAGCATATGCAATTTTAGATTTGGATAATTATACATATACAGATTTATATCATATAATTAACATATCTCATATGCAATTTATAGATTAAATAATCAAATAAATCCCTGAAGACACTCTAAATTGAACACGAATAACGAGGCTTGCGTTTAACCGCTATTTTTCTCTTTTTAGATTTAAAAGTTATTAGATTAACTGAAAGAACATATTTTAAAATTGAAGGCTTATAATTATTGTTCATCAGCTGCTGCGACCTTCTGCTGGTTTTGTTACGAGATTTGAATCATTAATAACACCGAATGACAATAGTTGAAAGCGTTAGATTGAAAAAGGGAGTTTTAAAAGAATAAAACCTTTTGAATGTTGCTGAATAATTATTCCTTGTTTAGGTCTGAACGAACCATACTACGTAGATGATGTATCAAACTTACCGGTACAAAGCACAGACGAGGTAGCATCACCCATGATTACAATCAAATACCCCGATGAATTAACAATGAGCTTATATACCCTCTACAGGTGTTACCGAGAAGACGATGTAAAGATGCGCCAATAAATTTAAGAATTTGGGGTAGTTTCCCTAGGAACCTGCGAAAAAAATATTAAAGATTATAGTATGCAAGATAATTAAAGAAATGATGCTTTTTAGCTAGACAATAAAGGTTTGCTGAGATTATATACCTTATAAGTTACTTCTATTAACAAGTTATGAACTATCAAATACTATTAGTCAAAACTGTCTGAACAACCACATTTACTATCAGCCAGTATGAAGTATGAATACGAAGGCGTATAAATTCGCATATAAACAGACATTAATCAATACAAATCATTTAAACGATCACAGATAAACACATACGTTTGCCTACTATAAATATATTCAAACTACTCATACACACTATAAACATGAGGAGCAGGACTATGAAACCATATAAACAGATACAAACATAGACATAGTAATCCATATGAATACATATAAATACATACATATAAACACGTAAGTACACATACTATAAAATAATATATTTAACCGCATGCAATCATGTAAACGGATGCAAAGTATGAAAACGAAGATATACTAACACACGCAAAACAGATATTATTATAAATAGCCCATAATAGAATAGAATAGAAGTTAAAACGGGTATTATTTACATTTACATTTACTGCGGTAGCAATGCAAATTTGCTTTTAAATATATTTTAAATTGACATACATTATCAGAAAAGCATTTTAATATCAAGCAACCGCTAGTTGAAAAAACTAAGCAACAATACAAGGACTACAGTAGTTCTGAAAAAATTTACAATTAAAAGAATTAGATTAGATGTCTAGGTCAATCAATCATTACTTCTCAATATTTTAAACTGAAAATTGGAATCATCTGAAACCGCATGAAATTTTAATTGTACGAATAACTCGTTCAACTATTGAAGTCTTAATCACGGAATACGTAGAGTAATGATTTATGTAGTATTCTTTCGTTAACTTTAACTCGATATATACAAATTCATATATGAGAGAAATGTTATATAAGTCAATACAGCCCTATAACTATCATTTATTGAGCTACACAAAGAGATTTATATCTACGCTAAACTAAAGATTAATAGAAGTAATGCATTCCTGATATCATAAGATAACGATAAAACACATGATTATTCTTAGACTAAGGTCTAATTTAGGTAGTCAAATTGTAGGTAATCGAATTGTAGGTACATATCATGATATGATATCATACAATTATATTCTAGTAAGAATTGTAATAAAGTCACTGATATAAATAACAACATTCTTTATCACGATCATCTATCATTATCATAATCATCTAATGTCATGCAGAGTCAGCATCTAGCTCCTAAGTTCGTATATGCGAGAATCGGTATTATATAACACACACATCAGTCTACATTCATCGTTCTAATATTGATAGGAACTTTCTAGAATCTATAAAGTTGTACTACATATATTCAACTAATTTGAATATACGATAACGGGTACTCATTATACTTCTATGCACACAATCGATGTATCAGTACACTCCAACCACGTGATCAAGATTGTAGTATTCAAATCAAGCTTCCTAGCCTCTATACAAGTATTCTAGAACACAGAGTATTCATCACTAAACGTTTATGAATAATAATAATTTGTAACCATTTTCGATACCTTCAAAATATAAGTCTATGACATATGTTTGTAATATCTACAAAGTAATATTTAAAAGACTTAAAAGGCTTATATTTTAGATATCGGATATAGGCGCATATATTCCTGTATATTACCTCTAAATTTTACTTTAACAATACATGTAGTCAGGTTTGGCGTAAATAACAATTAGGGATATCAAAGCCATACTAACTGAACGCTAACATAATATGCTCTACAGGTCAAACTCAATTAATTAACCCTGGGGCTATACATCCTTAGGCTAGAAACAGTCTTGAAACAAAAAATGGCTGAGTCCACCCTGTTAGACAAGAAATCAGAGTATGGGCGTGATAAATAAAACATATAAAGTTATTTTACAAACATTTATTTAGTATACATAACATAATACAAGAATATAGATCATAAGTTGTTTTCTATGACGACTGTTGTAGTTCTACGGGTCTCTGAGTCGTCGTATGCCCTCGCAGCAATACTAATACGTATAAAGTCCGACGACTGACTCATTGGAACTGTACCGGTAGCCCTTTCCTTGTTCAACTCTTCGTTACTATCACAGTTGGTAAACGAGGAATCACATTCATCAATTCCCAAATGCATGGCTGAAATCATATATTCTTCTTCTTCTTCTTCTGTCTCAACGATATCAGTAGGTCCATTTGCTTCCTTTACCAGAGCTGTCTTTACAACATTTGCGTTATTATGTACGTTTTTTAAACGCCTTTTATAGCTGTCGATGCGTGAAAGATATTTGAAGCAATTAGAACACCGGACTTTGATTGATTCGTGAACGTTTTTCGTATGTCTTTTTAGTTGTCAGAGCGTGAAAAAGTTTTGACACAGCTAGAACAGCAGATTCTGTTTGAATCGGGTATGGTTTTTACGTGTCTCTTGCAGGTGAATGGCCTCGCGAAAGACTTGAAGCAAACCGGACACTGTATTTTGCAATCCTGTCGACCAGAGCCATTCTTCTTCTTACGCTGGTCCATCTCGACTAATGAAGGAACAGGAACACTACCCGTCGATTTATACTGATCGACCAGAGCAATCGGTTGTTCTATCCTACGTTGAGAAAATAATTATACTATGTAAGCATAAATACGCTACATATGATTGCGAGCCTGAGTATAAGCATAAACCCTATACTACAGATTTTTATCCTTTTTCATTATATCTACTACGAGGTGAAGAATAGGTACATTTAACATGCGTTTGCTACAATTATCTAATTTCTAGTTTTCTAGACGTAATGTAATTTTGAACAGATTTTAACCCTTTTCGTTATATCTACTACCCTTGTAAGCGATTTCTACATATACGTTCTTATTGTTTATACACCATATAGATATTCGTAGCATCTAAAGTAAACTCTTATTTAAACGTTATTTTACAATATATCATACATTTCAGCAGCTCGTATGATTATCCGTCTCTATCGTAACCCTGTATGTAAGGACATTATGTTAAATACTATCTCATACATGTAAATAAACATTTCTTTAAAGAGTTTGTTAGGTCACCTAATCTGTTATAATATTACTATGATATTAGATCTCGTCGATTACAGTTTTACCATTAGGACATACTTAGTAGGTTATATGTGCTAAGTAAAATAATAAACAGATATTTCGAAAATTTTATGCATTCTTGCGAGAACGGGGTATAATATTTAAAAACACACTGTAGAAAACATATCAGCAGAGAAAGGGAATACATAAATACAGTATGTTTTGTATGATGAGTTGTCGTCAGTTTAAAAGAAATAAGTTCGTCGCCATATTTAAACGTTATTTTACAATACATCATACATTTTCAATAGCTTTGAAATACGCAGATATGTAATAATATACTATATACTCTTGTAGGTTATTCAACGTATCTATAGTAAACTCTTATGATTAATAATAATCTTTAACCTTATTGTTTTTTTATTACATCACAGGTTAGAGCATACGAATATAATTTAGGTTAGATTAGGTTAGAGCCTACGAATACATTTTTTAGGGCAGAACGTAGGGAGCAGAGTAAGTACAAAACAACATACTTTCATACAAGAACGTTTATTGATACGAGTAGTTTCGACGATACTTAAAACATAATACATAACTTATATATATAATATCTATTAAAATAGTACATTTCGTATACACTAATAATGGTACTACATACCCGACTATAAAGTAAACATGGTAAGTATAACAGCAGTTTAAAAGAATAGATAGTAAATATAACTATATCTAATTATTTTATAAAATACTATGTTAACTAAGAGGTTATATACAGAATATATACGCCTGTATTAGACCTCTAGAGGGTTCATAAGACTAGACTAGACCAGACCAGACCAGACCAGACTAGACCAGACCAGACCAGACCAGACTAGACCAGACCAGACCAGACCAGACCAGATCAGACCAAACCAGACCAGACCAGACCAGACCAGACCAGACCAGACCAGACCAGACCAGACCAGACCAGACCAGACCAGACCAGACCAGATCAGACCAGACCAGACCAGACCAGACTAGATCAGACCAGACCAGACCAGACCAGACCAGACCATACCAGACCAGACTAGACTAGACTATAGATGATAGACAGTAAAATCATGAACTATTATACCACCTGTAATATAATAGAGCTTACTTGATATTTTAAAATTAGTTGCTGAATCTAATTATTACAGAAATTCAATTGTAGAAACTGAAGATGTAATCTTTAAAACATCTAAAGTTAGAAGTTTTTAGTAGTCAGGTTAGATTAATAGAGGGTGTTATAATCAAATCGTTTTTAGAAACTATTTGTTTTGTAAGATTGGCGCCGTAAGGAAAAACAACATAACTGTAGTGTTGATTATGAAATTGAGATAGCTCGGAACAAAACGATGAATACAAAGTTCTGAAGTTGATTTCAAAATTCTGTGATAAAAAACATTAATTCTTCTTTACTTTAAAACCCAAAATTGCATGATAAATCAATATAATATTAATATAAATGATTAAATTAAATGAAGCAATCTAGGCTAGACCCCCAAAAATTATATTAAGGTTATAGATTTTAGACTCCGGTTGTTGCAAAGATTCAAGAATCTCTATTAAGATTAGTTCATAAAACATTTATTAGGTTAGAGCATGTAGCTACTTACAAAAAATCTCTATTAAGATTAGTTCATAAAATATTTATTAGGTTAGACCATTGTAGCTACTTACAAAATCGTCATTAACATTCGAAAAACTTACATATAATATTAGTTGGGTTACAGTCTACGAATATATTTTAGGTTAGATTTAGGTCGCGCGCGACGACGATTTTGTAAGTAGCTACAATGGTCTAACCTAATAAATATTTTATGAACTAATCTTAATAGAGATTTTTTGTAAGTAGCTACATGCTCTAACCTAATAAATGTTTTATGAACTAATCTTAATAGAGATTCTTGAATCTTTGCAACCACCGGAGTCTAAAATCTATAACCTTAATATAATTTTTGGGGGTCTAGCCTAGATTGCTTCATTTAATTTAATCATTTATATTAATATTATATTGATTTATCATGCAATTTTGGGTTTTAAAGTAAAGAAGAATTAATGTTTTTTATCACAGAATTTTGAAATAAACTTCAGAACTTTGTATTCATCGTTTTGTTCCGAGCTATCTCAATTTCATAATCAAGACTACAGCTATGTTGTTTTTCCTTACGGCGCCAATCTTACAAAACAAATAGTTTCTAAAAACGATTTGATTATAACACCCTCTATTAATCTAACCTGACTACTAAAAACTTCTAACTTTAGATGTTTTAAAGATTACATCTTCAGTTTCTACAATTGAATTTCTGTAATAATTAGATTCAGCAACTAATTTTAAAATATCAAGTAAGCTCTATTATATTACAGGTGGTATAATAGTTCATGATTTTACTGTCTATCATCTATAGTCTAGTCTAGTCTGGTATGGTCTGGTCTGGTCTGGTCTGGTCTGATCTGGTCTGGTCTGGTCTGGTCTGGTCTGGTCTGGTCTGATCTGGTCTGGTCTGGTCTGGTCTGGTCTGGTCTGGTCTGGTCTGGTCTGGTCTGGTCTGGTATGGTCTGGTCTGGTCTGGTCTGGTTTGGTCTGATCTGATCTGGTCTGGTCTGGTCTGGTCTGGTCTAGTCTGGTCTGGTCTGGTCTGGTCTGGTCTAGTCTGGTCTGGTCTGGTCTAGTCTAGTCTTATGAACCCTCTAGAGGTCGAATACAGGCGTATATATTCTGTATATAACCTCTTAGTTAACATAGTATTTTATAAAATAATTAGATATAGTTATATTTACTATCTATTCTTTTAAACTGCTGTTATACTTACCATGTTTACTTTATAGTCGGGTATGTAGTACCATTATTAGTGTATACGAAATGTACTATTTTAATAGATATTATATATATATAAGTTATGTATTATGTTTTAAGTATCGTCGAAACTACTCGTATCAATAAACGTTCTTGTATGAAAGTATGTTGTTTTGTACTTACTCTGCTCCCTACGTTCTGCCCTAAAAAATGTATGAGTAGGCTCTAACCTAATCTAACCTAAATTATATTCGTATGCTCTAACCTGTGATGTAATAAAGAAAACAATAAGGTTACAGATTATTATTAATCATAAGAGTTTACTATAGATACGTTGAATAACCTACAAGAGTATATAGTATATTATTACATATCTGCGTATTTCGAAGCTATTGAAAATGTATGATGTATTGTAAAATAACGTTTAAATATGGCGACGAACTTATCTCTTTTAAACTGACGACAACTCATCATACAAAACATACTGTATTTATGTATTCCCTTTCTCTGCTGATATGTTTTCTACAGTGTGTTTTTAAATATTATACCCCGTTCTCTCAAGAATGCATAAAATTTTCGAAATATCTGTTTATTATTTTACTTAGCACATATAACCTACTAAGTATGTCCTAATGGTAAAACTGTAATCGACGAGATCTAATATCATAGTAATATTATAACAGATTAGGTGACCTAACAAACTCTTTAAAGAAATGTTTATTTACATGTATGAGATAGTATTTAACATAATGTCCTTACATACAGGGTTACGATAGAGACGGATAATCATACGAGCTGCTGAAATGTATGATATATTGTAAAATAACGTTTAAATAAGAGTTTACTTTAGATGCTACGAATATCTATATGGTGTATAAACAATAAGAACGTATATGTAGAAATCGCTTACAAGGGTAGTAGATATAACGAAAAGGGTTAAAATCTGTTCAAAATTACATTACGTCTAGAAAACTAGAAATTAGATAATTGTAGCAAACGCATGTTAAATGTACCTATTCTTCACCTCGTAGTAGATATAATGAAAAAGGATAAAAATCTGTAGTATAGGGTTTATGCTTATACTCAGGCTCGCAATCATATGTAGCGTATTTATGCTTACATAGTATAATTATTTTCTCAACGTAGGATAGAACAACCGATTGCTCTGGTCGATCAGTATAAATCGACGGGTAGTGTTCCTGTTCCTTCATTAGTCGAGATGGACCAGCGTAAGAAGAAGAATGGCTCTGGTCGACAGGATTGCAAAATACAGTGTCCGGTTTGCTTCAAGTCTTTCGCGAGGCCATTCACCTGCAAGAGACACGTAAAAACCATACCCGATTCAAACAGAATCTGCTGTTCTAGCTGTGTCAAAACTTTTTCACGCTCTGACAACTAAAAAGACATACGAAAAACGTTCACGAATCAATCAAAGTCCGGTGTTCTAATTGCTTCAAATATCTTTCACGCATCGACAGCTATAAAAGGCGTTTAAAAAACGTACATAATAACGCAAATGTTGTAAAGACAGCTCTGGTAAAGGAAGCAAATGGACCTACTGATATCGTTGAGACAGAAGAAGAAGAAGAATATATGATTTCAGCCATGCATTTGGGAATTGATGAATGTGATTCCTCGTTTACCAACTGTGATAGTAACGAAGAGTTGAACAAGGAAAGGGCTACCGGTACAGTTCCAATGAGTCAGTCGTCGGACTTTATACGTATTAGTATTGCTGCGAGGGCATACGACGACTCAGAGACCCGTAGAACTACAACAGTCGTCATAGAAAACAACTTATGATCTATATTCTTGTATTATGTTATGTATACTAAATAAATGTTTGTAAAATAACTTTATATGTTTTATTTATCACGCCCATACTCTGATTTCTTGTCTAACAGGGTGGACTCAGCCATTTTTTGTTTCAAGACTGTTTCTAGCCTAAGGATGTATAGCCCCAGGGTTAATTAATTGAGTTTGACCTGTAGAGCATATTATGTTAGCGTTCAGTTAGTATGGCTTTGATATCCCTAATTGTTATTTACGCCAAACCTGACCACATGTATTGTTAAAGTAAAATTTAGAGGTAATATACAGGAATATATGCGCCTATATCCGATATCTAAAATATAAGCCTTTTAAGTCTTTTAAATATTACTTTGTAGATCTATGTTCAACAGGTATGCGCTAAATATGTTAATGTCAGCCTTGTACATAAAATATATATATAGGTCATTTGTTGCACGGAAAATAAACTTCTCTGTAACGTATATCCTATATTACTTTGTACAACTGCGTTCATCAGGTATGCAATCAGCAGTAGAGTATCATACGTACTTGGTATAATATAACGCTTATCAGTAGGTCCCTCGTTAGGAATTTTAAAAATAATGAAATTTTTATTGAATCAGCTAAATAGATAGTGTACTTATAAGTGAATCTCTAAATAACGAATGCGTTAACAGAACTCCTGCATTAATATACATAACGTTTCATCGTGTTTTTCAAAACAAATTTCATTGTAAAAGAATAAGAATAATTTCAATTTTATTTATCAGGCGATATACATTATATTATTTTCATATATTAGTATGCAAAGTTATCGTTTCAATAAAAGTAAAATATTTATCTGGCTTATTTCTCTAAGTTAAGTCTTCAGGGTTCTCGTAACTGTAGATATTGCAAGAGGTAACTACCCTGTATTTCAAAGTTATAAAGACGTATTACAAACATATGTCATAGACTTATATTTTGAAGGTATCGAAAATGGTTACAAATTATTATTATTCATAAACGTTTAGTGATGAATACTCTGTGTTCTAGAATACTTGTATAGAGGCTAGGAAGCTTGATTTGAATACTACAATCTTGATCACGTGGTTGGAGTGTACTGATACATCGATTGTGTGCATAGAAGTATAATGAGTACCCGTTATCGTATATTCAAATTAGTTGAATATATGTAGTACAACTTTATAGATTCTAGAAAGTTCCTATCAATATTAGAACGATGAATGTAGACTGATGTGTGTGTTATATAATACCGATTCTCGCATATACGAACTTAGGAGCTAGATGCTGACTCTGCATGACATTAGATGATTATGATAATGATAGATGATCGTGATAAAGAATGTTGTTATTTATATCAGTGACTTTATTACAATTCTTACTAGAATATAATTGTATGATATCATATCATGATATGTAGGTACCTACAATTCGATTACCTACAATTTGACTACCTAAATTAGACCTTAGTCTAAGAATAATCATGTGTTTTATCGTTATCTTATGATATCAGGAATGCATTACTTCTATTAATCTTTAGTTTAGCGTAGATATAAATCTCTTTGTGTAGCTCAATAAATGATAGTTATAGGGCTGTATTGACTTATATAACATTTCTCTCATATATGAATTTGTATATATCGAGTTAAAGTTAACGAAAGAATACTACATAAATCATTACTCTACGTATTCCGTGATTAAGACTTCAATAGTTGAACGAGTTATTCGTACAATTAAAATTTCATGCGGTTTCAGATGATTCCAATTTTCAGTTTAAAATATTGAGAAGTAATGATTGATTGACCTAGACATCTAATCTAATTCTTTTAATTGTAAATTTTTTCAGAACTACTGTAGTCCTTGTATTGTTGCTTAGTTTTTTCAACTAGCGGTTGCTTGATATTAAAATGCTTTTCTGATAATGTATGTCAATTTAAAATATATTTAAAAGCAAATTTGCATTGCTACCGCAGTAAATGTAAATGTAAATAATACCCGTTTTAACTTCTATTCTATTCTATTATGGGCTATTTATAATAATATCTGTTTTGCGTGTGTTAGTATATCTTCGTTTTCATACTTTGCATCCGTTTACATGATTGCATGCGGTTAAATATATTATTTTATAGTATGTGTACTTACGTGTTTATATGTATGTATTTATATGTATTCATATGGATTACTATGTCTATGTTTGTATCTGTTTATATGGTTTCATAGTCCTGCTCCTCATGTTTATAGTGTGTATGAGTAGTTTGAATATATTTATAGTAGGCAAACGTATGTGTTTATCTGTGATCGTTTAAATGATTTGTATTGATTAATGTCTGTTTATATGCGAATTTATACGCCTTCGTATTCATACTTCATACTGGCTGATAGTAAATGTGGTTGTTCAGACAGTTTTGACTAATAGTATTTGATAGTTCATAACTTGTTAATAGAAGTAACTTATAAGGTATATAATCTCAGCAAACCTTTATTGTCTAGCTAAAAAGCATCATTTCTTTAATTATCTTGCATACTATAATCTTTAATATTTTTTTCGCAGGTTCCTAGGGAAACTACCCCAAATTCTTAAATTTATTGGCGCATCTTTACATCGTCTTCTCGGTAACACCTGTAGAGGGTATATAAGCTCATTGTTAATTCATCGGGGTATTTGATTGTAATCATGGGTGATGCTACCTCGTCTGTGCTTTGTACCGGTAAGTTTGATACATCATCTACGTAGTATGGTTCGTTCAGACCTAAACAAGGAATAATTATTCAGCAACATTCAAAAGGTTTTATTCTTTTAAAACTCCCTTTTTCAATCTAACGCTTTCAACTATTGTCATTCGGTGTTATTAATGATTCAAATCTCGTAACAAAACCAGCAGAAGGTCGCAGCAGCTGATGAACAATAATTATAAGCCTTCAATTTTAAAATATGTTCTTTCAGTTAATCTAATAACTTTTAAATCTAAAAAGAGAAAAATAGCGGTTAAACGCAAGCCTCGTTATTCGTGTTCAATTTAGAGTGTTTTCAGGGATTTATTTGATTATTTAATCTATAAATTGCATATGTGATATGTTAATTATATGATATAAATCTGTATATGTATAATTATCCAAATCTAAAATTGCATATGCTATGTATTGTGAAAATAGTTGAATAAACCATATTGAATTGTAATATACTATGTTGTATCATTTAAGAAGGATAAATGTTATGACTAATAGATTTATATTTTAGGAATGTCTGTAGTTGAAATGTTATATGCAGATGAGATATAGAAAATGAAATGCTCGATATGAACAGGCACGGTAAAACACGTCTTTGCTAATGATTTTGTTGAGATAATGGATATCATATCTATTAATTTATATGAAAAATGAGATCGGTAAGGTAAAAAACATGACGTCTTGATTGTGATGTCAGCTGTCTGTTGTTTTTATTATCACATATTGAAAAGATTAACGTATTTTAAAGTGTGTGAATTTTAAACGTTTATAGTTTTAAATGTTAAAAGATTACATCTTCAGACTGTAAACATTGAATTTCATTACGTAATTCAAACATTAATAATAATACTGGGGGTTGAAGTAATCTAATGAGATAAGGATGTAATCGGCCTTCATTCCGAAGAAATATGTAATACTAAACAAGTGACTATATTGAAAGTAATTATATTTGCATTGTTTTGAACTTAATGGTGTTATGGTAAGAAATAGTTGACGGCCTTCGGATGAGACAATACATTTTACTCGAGGTTTCTTGTTGGCGTAGAGATAATCCTCATAGATCCAGGTTCTGAGAACTGAGGTGAAATCATTAATGCGAAATGGCAAGTCTACATGATAATTATTAATTATGCTGCTCGGATCTATTTTAAATGTTATGACTAATAGATTTATATTTTAGGAATGTCTGTAGTTGAAATGTGATATGCAGATGAGATATAGAAAATGAAATGCTCGATATGAACAGGCACGGTAAAACACGTCTTTGCTAATGATTTTGTTGAGATAATGGATATTATATCTGATAATATGAAATTACTACACATGTATTATGTTACGAGTACATGGTCGCTAGTCAACAATTTTTTTTATAACCAGTTTACAGTGCTTTAATAGTTTACCTCGTTGGTGTAGTGGATGCATTGGCTGGCTACCATTCGAGCGGTCCCCGGTTCAAACCCTGTTGGCTCCATTGATTTTTATAAAAAAATATAGTGGGTTGCCTATCTACAGGTGTATAGAAATCTACTATATCGATCACATGACGTCACCGTTAGATGGAATTAGCAGTACTAAAAATTCAAATCCAAGGGCGGGAAATCCTAGATGACAAATTAAAAATGACAGATACAAAATGGCGGATATGTAAATGACATTCAAAATGGTGATTCAAAATGGCGATCCAAAATGGCAATTGAAAATGGCGATTCAAAATGGCGATTCAAAATGGCTATTCAAAATGGCGATAGACCGCGAATGACCTTGAAATTGACCAAAAATTCTATCTTGGACCACCATAAGAAATAACATGGGATTTTGGGCTAGAACTGTTGCAGTATATCTACTGTGGACCGATGCACGATAAGCCATCAGGAACAGATGCAGGTATTGGTCCCAGTCTCGTTGATGATCTGAGACGACCTTGGCCAAATATTTGCTCATTGTCCGATTCATGCGTTCTACCATTCCATCAGACTGCGGATGTAACGGTGTGGTCCGAGTCTTGCGAATGCCCAACAATCGACAGACTTCTCCAAATAGTACAGACTCAAAGTTGCGGCCTTGATCCGAATGCAGCTCCATGGGCACTCCGAAGCGACTGAAAAACTCTTTGACTAGTACGTCAGCAACAGTCGCAGCTTCCTGGTTTGGTAGGGCATATGCTTCTGGCCATTTGGTAAAGTAGTCCATTGCCACTAATATGTATTTATTCCCATCGTCGGTTTCGGGAAATGGTCCGGCAATATCTATAGCTATTCTTTCCAGAGGACTACCCACCTTGTACTGCCTCATAGGTGCTCTTCGTTTCCCCAAGGGTCCGTTACCAGTGGCACATAGTTCACATTTCCGGCACCACTCCTTCACGTCTTCTTTACAGTTGACCCAATAAAAACGCTCCCTAACTTTCTCCAAAGTCTTTTTCACACCGAAGTGTCCTCCTGAGGCACCGTCATGGAGATGTCGCAATACTGTAGCCACTCGGCTTCTTGGGACCACGAACTGAGACCTAATGGTGGTGCCATCTTCACTCTCCAGTACTCGCTTCAGGAGATCGTCTTCCACCTTCAAGGACTCCCATTGGGCCCAATATGCTTTGAGCGTTGTTGAAAGGGCTGACGGCCTCCCAGGCAGGCCTTTCTCCCACGCGCTTCCATTCCAGTACCATTTTTAGTTCGGGATCAGCCTCCTGCTGTCGTTGCAATTCTTCCGGCAACCAATTGTCGTTGACAATGGTAGTCCTTAATACTTGGCAAACCCTCTCTTCCAAACGAGAGCAATGACGGCAATCCGTTGGACAGGGTCTTCTTGAAAGAGCATCGGCATTTCGATGACTAGTGCCAGCTCGATGTTCGGTGTCAAAGTCGTATCCTTGTAATCGTTCGATCCACCTTGCGACCTGGCCTTCAGGATTACGGAATTGTAGAAGCCATTTCAACGCTGCATGGTCCGTCCTCAATAAAAACTTCCGTCCGTACAAGTATTTGTAGAAGTGCTCAACGGAGTTTACGACGGCCAATAGTTCTTTTCTGGTCACACAATAATTCCTTTCGGCTTTCGACAAAACCTTACTAAAATAGCCGATGACCTTTTCTTGTCCATCCTGTATTTGAGAAAGTACACCCCCAATGGCCAGATTACTAGCATCTGTGTCAAATATGAATTTCCCTTCTGTCCGTGGATAGCTCAATATTGGTGCTGTTGTCAGGGCACGCTTCAACTGTTGGAAAGCTGTTTCACACTCTCCGCTCCAAACATACTCGCGCCCATCTTCAGTTAACCTTGTCAGGGGCTTCGCTATATTGGCAAACCCAGGAACGAAACGCCTGTAGTAGGTACATAACCCAAGAAAACTACGAACTTGGTGTTTATCTCTCGGTGTTGGCCACTATTTAACTGCACGAATCTTATCGGGGTCGGCTGCCACTCCATTTTGTGATACGACGTGCCCGAGATATTTCACTTCCTTTCTGAATATGTGGCACTTTTTCGGACTGAGTTTCAGATTGGCTCCACGTAGTCTTCGGAACACTTCCTCTAGATTTTTCAAATGTTCGTTGAATGATTTTCCGACTACAATGACATCATCTAGGTATACCAGGCAGGTCTTCCACGACAGCCCTCTCAGGATGGTCTCCATTAGACGCTCAAAGGTAGCCGGAGCGTTACATAGACCGAAAGGCATAACTGTAAACTGCCTTAGTCCGGAACCAATAGTGAACGCGGTCTTCTTCTGGTCTTCAGGTTCCATTTCAACTTGCCAATAACCACTCTTCAAGTCCAAAGTCGAAAACCATCGCGAACCAGACAGGGTATCTAACGTGTCGTCGATGCGTGGTAAGGGATAGCTGTCTTTCTTGGTCACGTTATTGAGCTGCCGATAGTCCACACAAAATCTCGTTGACCTGTCCTTACTGACCAGGACCACCGGTGATGCCCAGGACTGCTGGATGGCTCGATGACTCCTTGTTCTTCCATATCGGTAATAATCTTCTCGGCTTCTGCTCGCCTTGCTAGAGGTAGACGCCTCGGCTGCTGACGAACAGGCATAGAGCTGCCTGTATTGATTTTATGTTTTACTATATCTGTTCGTCCCTTCTGGCTATCGTCAAGAGCGAAGATATCTTGGTATCGGTGAACCAAACCCTGTACCTCTTTCACTTCCGTTCTATTTAGGTCTTCGCACGAACTAACAACCATACCCACTAATTTTTCACCATGGTTTTTGGGCACTGGTTTTGAACATCAGCCATACACCTGGCTACTCGGAATACTGGCATACACTGTCCCACAAGGGTACTATTCTTCAATGTCACCGGATCCACATTAACGTTCATAAGCCTCACCGGTACTGTCTTTCCAACCTTGATCAGCGCTTTTCCCACCAGTACGCCACTATGGATCTTCTAATCACAAACAGGTTCCATCATTCGCACACATCCTACCCGAAGATCTCCATCCAAACCTGCCTCGACAACCATCTCGCTTTGACCCGGCAATATCACATCTTCTTTCAGCAAAACCCTTACGACAGGATCTTCTCGTGGGTGCAACGGAAGTTCTTCGTTACCGGCCTTCAAAACACCCTCCTTCAAGTCCAACGTAAAACCAAATTTTCTCAGGAGGTCCATTCCCAAGATGAATTCGTCAATGATGTCGGCTACCAGCACCTCATGATCACGTTCTTCACTTCCAATGCCAATCCTCATCTTCACCACTCCGCGTGTTGGTATCACTTCACCTGTTGCTGTACGGAGTGGAGTAGTTGTCGGTAACAACTTAATGCTTCTTCGTAGAACGTCAGGGCGTATAATCGATTTTGTCGCCCCCGTATCAATGAGTAGGGGGACAGTTCGATTAGCAATCTTCCCATCTACGAACAAACTGCTGGTATTGTTCTTCGATGTTACGGCATGGATGGTGATCTCCGGCGCATCTCCACTCAAGGTCAACGTTCGCCCCCTTTCGTCGACCTGAACTTGTTTGGGTTTAGGGCAGCGGCGTCGTATGTGCCCTTGTTCACCGCAGTTCCAGCAACGGGGTCCTCGAACTTCTTGAGGATTCTTTTTACGGTTCTCTTCCTTCTGAAGAACTCTCATTAATAATTCTTCTAGGCGATCTTTAGAACCTTCATCTTCTTCCACAACGGTCCGAACACGACCGTGACCTCGGGACGCTTGTTTTGCAGCTTCAAATTCTAAGGCGTGAACAAGCGCATCATCAGTTGTTCTTGGTCGTGCCAGCCTCAATGATTGTTGTGTTTCCCCGTCTCTTAACCCATCAATGAAGGTCTGCACAGCCAGTTGTCCCAGAAATGAATCGGGTGCCGTAGGGTACGCCAATCGGACAAGCCGCGCAACATCGGCGTCAAACTCCTGCAGGCTTTCTCCATTCTTCTGGATACGATTCTTCACTTGCGCGTGATACACTTGTTGAAGATGCGCGTCTCCATATCTCATCTCCAATCTAGACACTAACAATTGGTAATCATTTTCCTGTCCTGCTGGGATTGTTTGCAGGACGTTCAACGCGTCTCCACGCAAAGCCACAGTTAAAGAAACGGCCTTTTCCTTGCCTGTCCATCCGTTGGCCCCAGCGGCCGCCTCAAATTGTTTGTAGTAGGTAGACCAAGGTATCTTTCCATCGAACGTGGGTGGTTTTACTTTTATCCCTACGGCAGGACCCTTTTCTTCTTTAAATTGCTTCTTTACTTCATTAAACTCAGAAGTTGAGGGAAACCGTAGTTGCCTCATTCTATCTTCCAGCATTTCGGTTATGTCGTCTTTCTTAGTTGTTGGTGGTAATTGCATTTGGGCTATTTTCTCTTCTACCATTTTTATTACCCTATCTTGTTCCGCCAATCTGCCTTCCAATAGCCCTAGCGCGCTGGCATTCTCCAAAAATTCTTTGAAAACTTTTTCTTCTAACACTTTGACATTGTCCAGCAATTCTTCTTTAAGCCTTCTAGAACTTTCTTCGGACTTTTCTAGTAATTCTTCCTTAAGCAATCTTGTGTTTTCTAGTAAATCTTCTTTAAGCCTTCTAGAATTTTCAAAAACTTTTTGTTCCATCTTTCTAGCATTCTCTTCGGACTTTTCCAGTAGTTCTTCTTTTAGCATTCTAACATTTTCTTCGGACTTTCTAGAATTTTCTTCGGCTTTTCTAGAACTTTCTTCCATTTTACTTAACAACAAACTAGTATCAATTGCGGGTCCAGGTATCTCGAAGCGGTAATTTTCAGGATCTTCCTTCTGTTCTAAACGCCATTCTCTTAGCCGATTTATCAAAACTTCTTTCTTTCCATTACTATCCAAGTCCCTCTCGTCCAATTCCCGTTTTAAATCTATCACTAAGAGATCTTTCAACAATTTCATCACTATTTTAATTGTTTGTTGAAATTATTTTTAACACTAAAGATTTATTCTCACAGCACTTTATTTAATTATTACGCGATTTTATTTATTTTAAAACCTCACACCTGTAACACCACTGTAACGTTCTATTTAAAATAATAACAAAAGTGCCGTTTAAATCGTCTATTAATAATTAATATATTTATTTATTAACACTAATGAATACACTATAAATTAACGCTATAATTATAAACCATTAAAACTATTATTTACAGACTATGAATTTCTAATACAACATTTATCTTCACATTTACTATTTATTTCGTAATACACAGTTAATGACTAGCTGTTGACTAATCCTCTTTTATCCGCGAAGTCGATTTTATACCCTCATATAATCGTACCAGAAGCCGCTAGAACCTACTATGTATTTCTCGAAGGCGCTAGATAAACCGCGTCTGGTTTACATACTTGGTGCGATGCGTCATTCTCTCGAATGCTGTAGAATATTCCATTTGTTGTGTGAAGAAGAGGTTCTTTCTTTTTCTCTCTTGTTACAATATGTCAAATGTAGATATACTTTGTAAATTAATAGTCAGAAAGGATTGATGTAGGATTACTGTTAATGAGATTTTAAGAGTAATAAGCGGTAATGACAAATGACGTCTAATAAATAATAATCACAACGTTGCGTAATTTTAAAATCATTTAGAAGCTGTTTAGGAATTATTCTCTTTAACCACTTACAAGCTGATTTTTTCAGCTTCAGCGATTTCTGTTATGTTTATTTATTTATAGTGTTTCATTTATAATAAGACAAAATTGTATTTTTATTATGAATAAGCATTATATTATTATTATATTAATCTATATAACAAGCCACTTAGTTTTATCTTTTCTTCGGAAATTCACTGAAACAGTAAAACTATACTTTTTAGTACGTATCATAGCAAGGTTGTTTCTCATTTTGTGGCACAGGCTGTTTTTGGGTGTTCCGCCACTGGGTATGAGCTGACTCACTTTTGTTAGAACTAGTGGGACTGAATTGTACACGCCTTCCAGGTATATGAAATTTACCTCACCCTTTACCGTTGCCCCACGGGTGTTTCTATTCGTCAGGGTACTATACGCTCTTAAACTTAAACTAACAGAATAACACATATACTTAGCCTGCCAGACGCTAGTAAAGAATAACGAAATACTAGACGCAAATATTTTATTCTCAAATCAAGCAACTTTTTACCTCAACGTTGCTGTAAATAGGCAAAATTGTCGATATTGGTCCAAAGAAAATCCACATTGGATTCAAGAATCTCATTGTAGTCACCTCAGAAACTTAATGTATGGGCCGGCATATTGAAAGATAGAATGTTAGGACCATTTTTTTTGAAGAAAATCTTATTGGTGAAGCCTACTTGAATTCTTTGCAGTTTGAACTTTTGCCAGCTTTAGTACTCTTTATCCTGACCGCAATAATCCCGATTTGCCCAGTCCAGAAATTTGGCTGCAACAAGATGGAGCCTCGCCTGATATGACCTCTTTGGACTTCTTTTTGCGGGGTTATTTGAAATCCAAAGGTTTTTTAAATAGACCAAGAGATATTGATGATCTAAAGTGCCGCATAAGAACGAAAATACGAAAAATTTCACCAGAAATGATACGAAATGTTCAAGAAGAATTTGTTGGGCACTGTCAAGTTGTCAACGGTCGTCACTTTCAGCATTTACTGAAATAATTTTTTTCTATTATGCGTTTTATCCTCAAACATCATTCTTATTTTATTATTATTTTTATAATTATTTGATTGTTCTTTGTTGTGTTCTTGTTTCGTTTTATTTAATTATTAGCGTTGTTCTAGTTCGATTGATAATAAAACCATGTTCAATAGTTTGCTTTTTTCTGATAAAACAATAATGAGTTATTCTTTTACTGGGAATTAATTTAGGATAATTTTCACAATTCAACGGTCGCCATTTTGAAACGGCACTACAAAATCGCACAAAAATCTAGGAACATACTGAGTGAAACAAGAGCTTTCAAATGATGCATCACATGCCATATATTGTCATTTATGAAAAATGTCGATGACGTCATATTTTTGACAGATGTCAATAAAAAAAACAAATTAATTCTATCAGAATGTGGGAAACTGAAAAACTAAATTGGCGTGTTCGAGCGTTTTCCATAAAACCTGAAGACTACCAAATTATTAGGAGTAGTCTATACTTTTTGTCATACTGTACTTATATGGCGGCCATAAAACGCCTGTTGTTTTCGAGGCGTCAGTCAACACGTGTATTTCTTCCGTCCTTCTCGGTGAAATGTATCAATTGCCATCCTAATTTGTTTCACCAACACCGACACAAAAACTGTAAGAAATGCCCAGGAATAAAATACCACAAACATGTATTTTTTAAATGAAATATGTACACATCATGCGGCTAAAAGGAAATCAACCTACTTTTTGCACGTATGCGGCTCCTTCTTCGTTGCGTTGTTTTTCACGATCTTTACCGATACCGATCACGTGATGCTAAAACACTCAGAGTTTGAATTTTTAAACCGTATATGTACCACATCTGTTTATTTTGTTCATAAAAATGATTGAGCGTGCAACAATAATAAAGTCAAATATCAAGTAATATTTTAGCGCAAAGTGTGCAAGATATTTTTAAGTTTATTTTATTTATTCAAATTCAGTGAGTATACCTATTCATTGTAAATTTATTGTAAGAATTTCTCGAAAAACTTCCAGCAAAATTTTAGTCAAAATTTCCACAATTGTCGTATATGTAAAACGGGTCTTACTTGCATTGTTTAAAAGGAAGTTTGTCGACGTCATTGAGACGTCATAACTCTACATTCGTCATACTGGTATGACGTCATTATAACGTTATAATTGGGCATTTGTCATCAGCGACTAAACATGCTTAAAAATGACGTGAATAAGACGACACTCTGCTTACTGGGATGGTGTAGAGAATGGTTAACACATTGAAGAAGACCTGTTAGAATTGGAGAACAAAGTTAATTCTGAAAATTTTAATACATTTCGGCAATGTTCGGCTTTAGATATGCCCAGCCAGCACACTGACGTCATAATGTCGACGTTTTTCGGCAGTAGCGACGTC
Organism: Agrypnus murinus; assembly: GCA_929113105.1. Lineage (NCBI taxonomy): Eukaryota > Metazoa > Arthropoda > Insecta > Coleoptera > Elateridae > Agrypnus > Agrypnus murinus. Next base: position 100,249,643 of record OV816023.1, read on the forward strand.
AAATGACGTATTAAAATGATGTCAAATTGTCGTAAAACTGACAGCATTATATAACAGCCCAAGGACGTCATTAAAACGTAGTTCAACGAGGTCATTAAAACGCTGTTCAATGACGCCATTAAAACGTCCTGTATACTAGGACTAGGACAGGAATTTTAAATAAATAGTTGAACATTGGAAATAACATTTATTATATACTATTTCATACATAATTATTAAACAAAAGTAAACATTCAGTAACAGAAAATAACTGCTAAAACAATATGTAAAATAATTGATGATACTAAAATAATACTAATAAGTACTACAAGCAACCTTTACATTAGTATTAATTCTCACGACTAATCTCACAAAATCGCCAAACGGTTAAAACTGTATAGGTAATGTAGTATTGTGACAGAACAAGTAATTATTATACTCACCCTTTGTGGCAAACCACGCAATTATTATATTCAGTAATGCACGCATACACTATAAATGTACGTCAACGATTTTACTAAAGATGTTCAGTAAAAAAAGTGAAACAGTGTTGCCAGATTTGTCTCTCGTACATCAGTGGACCTAACAATACAAGAATAGTGTATTTATTAAAACTAATAATATTAGAAATCTAAAGAAGACCTTATGGAACGTCTAAAAGACGTCGTTTTAAAGACGTCTAAGTACGTCCCACAATATGACGTCTTATGAACGTCATTTATTAGTCATGTATCGTCGCCGACCAATAATCACTTAAAAATAACGTAATTATAACGTCAGTGTGCTGACTGGGTGATTATGATGACTAACCAAAACCATTAAAAGTAGTATTTTACCACAAGCTAAGAGCTTGTGCCTGAGAAAATGGGGAAAAATAGATAGTAGTCCATCAGATTTACTTCAAATTTAATTCAATTCAATTCAAATAGCTCCCTGAAGACTTGAACTTTTTTGTTGTTTCTAGGACATCAGTCTGGAATTAGCTATAAAGTTGCTTATCAGCACTATCTGGGAGGGAGGTGTTATACAAGGTCGTTGTCTTTTGCCAAAAATTGAAATTCGCATGTTTTTGTGTGTTAGTAACTGTTAGTAACTTAGTAACCCTAACTTTTTGCAAAAATTTTTATTTTTTGATTTAAAAAATAAAACTTCAATTTCAAGCAATGGATCTCCACTTTGACCTACTAGATTTCAAATTTTCTTGTGTCATTTTTCTCATGAAGTAATGCTCTTTTAACAGAAACAAACACTAGTTTTTTAGAAGATCATGTTTGTCAGCACTAGTTGCGAGTGCGGCAAAGAGTTTGTCTTACTCTCGTTTGTTTTACTGTTTCATATTTATTCACATAGCTCCTTTTTATTCTCATGTTTTGAATTCTTGACTCTTCTGTCGGAAAAATCAGTAATTTTAAGTTGACCTTTCTACTTACAACACAGAATTAAATTTATAACAATCAATATTTTGACACATAGATTTCATAATATAATAAATAATTCGCAACAGACTAAACGAGCGTTTAAAATAAATTCTTAACGCATTTTTTAATTAAATGCATTATTATTCATTGCACATTGTTCCTAATTCTATTTTATAATGTTCATAATTCTTTAATAAGTAGTTTTTTATAATTAAAGTATAATTATTGTTCATTAGCGCATGTCTCATGATTTCTAAATTATCGGCATGAATTGTATGTTCATAGCTTGCACGGCAGATGGCACGGTACTGCGTATTTATTTCTCGCTCTTTATGTAAATTCGCGTTTGGTATAAAAGGTTAGGGAATAATTACGCTAACCTAGACATCCCATTACAAGCTGATTTACACTGTCAGCCCAGACAATTTTTGAACTCCAGTACTACGCCACGCGTAGAATGAATACTGGATAATAATAAAACAAACAAAAATAAAAATATAAAGTAGTGGATGATAACACTATGACAACTTTGTTCTTACAAGTCGTATGAAAACTTCGTATCTATCACGGCGATAACGAGGCGTTGGCAGTAATGATTTTAAGGGAAAATCTCTCTTGGGGTGTTATTACTCATATTGTCTCATAGGTTCTGATTACCAAACTTTTAAATAATACAAATTCGACTTTTGTAAAATAAGCATACTTTTGAGATCTTTTCCCTGTGTTTACAAAACAAAATTACCAACTAGAATCTAAGTCTTGTCGGTTGCTGGTGAAAAACTTAACAATATGCACCGCTTTATATTGTAATTTTTGTTTAGATAGAAATTACTATTCACCATTAATCAACGCGTAGCGTCGTACTGGAGTTCAAAAATTTGGGAGTTATGTTTGAGGTTTAACTCGACGTCTGATAAAACTATTAATCAACGAGCCTTTAATATATTAAACACAAATTTCCATTAATTCATTAATTGCGAGAAACAAATTCGCTGTACAGTTTTATTAAATTGTAACCTGACAATATTGTTTCGACAGCTAAGCTATCATTATCAAAGGTAATATTAGTATAAACAAACACGTCGTTAAGGTAAATACAAAAATAGGTAACTAGATAAAAAGATAAAAATAATCAAAAATAAATATCTAACACTTCCAGTAACGGAGAATTACTGAGCTCAATCTGTTCATTCATTAAAGGTACCCTGAGTTTGTGTTTGTATATCTCAAAGGCTTCTAAAATGTCTAATTTGCGTTTTTTGTTACAAAAATGTAGGAATTTAATATTATTTTGAGGAGTCATTGTGTGATTTTGTTCTAAAAGGTGTTTGGCATAATTAGATTTTTCAGAATGTTTATTTCTGTAACAACGTAAGGGTTCTTTATATCTTATGTCAAAATTTCGAAGTGATTGGCCAATATATGCCGAACTACAAAAAGAACAATTTAAACGGTAAATGCTGTCTATAAATATTACCGTATTACCCGTCTATAAAAACGTTCAAACGGTGAGACGTTGTTAAAAATAAAAATTTGAAAAGAATGGATAACACCAGGCACAGGACAACTAAAAAAATAAATCAAAAAGATTCTCTCTAGATACAAGTACTAAATAACCCTAATAACTTAAATTTAAAACAAAAAATATAACCTATGTAAGATAAAAATCTCAAACTTAATCAAAAATCCAAAAAGGAATTACATGAATAAAAAAATAAAAAATTTTCAGTAACGCTGTGGAAATGTGTCAATACTATCTGCACAAACTGAAAACCTAAAATAAAAATAGACCAATTAGCATTAAATGATGGTCAAATTATTAATGATAAACTTAAAATTCTTAACATAATATCCAGCAAACACAGCAACATATTATTTACGTAACTGAGAGTAACAATGCCTTCATTATTATGTAGCAGCTAAGTAAAATTCAAGTCATCTGGAGAGCGTTATGTCCGCCTCATTATGCATCTGTTATTTATGTAAATTCTATGTCACTGTTAATACATATGAGATATGTAAAATACAATCTGTATTACAAACATACACAAAGCGCCGTATATTTTACGGTTATTTGATTATGAGTATGTTCTATCACCACGGTTATATAAAATCGATACATTGCGGTTCCACGAAAATGTTTAGGCGGCGATCCACTTTTTTTTGGAGGCTCACTCGAACGTCAGTTAACATTCGAACTATATGCAGTCATATAAGACTATGTATCAACTATATGCTTTGCCTTTTAGATAACGCTTCTCATAATACGCTCATTTCCATAATTTATTCTAATTTACATAATGTATGCAAACGGATTTTAATCTGCATAATTATTCTTCTCATTTAAATAATGTATGCAAGATACCCAGAATCTTTATTTTAATGGCTGAATACTAATGTGGTTCAATAAGAACTTCAACTTAATATATGCTAAGTAGGCGCATTTTATGACAATAGGATGGTATATAAACACCGGACTTCGATGAGATCCTTCAGTCCGAGTTACCACGGGCTTGGGGATAGAAACTGATGGCCAGGGTCATTGTTTACCTTCCTTTAAGCCATACTCACTCAGAAAGCCGTAGAAACTGGTAGCCAGGGTTACTGTTTACCTCGGTCTTTCTGAACATCATTATTGCCAGTGTGAAGGTTAGGTTTAGCCGAAGTTGAAATTGTATAATAGTAATTAAGTGATTATACAAGTGCATATTGTGTAATTTCACGAAGAATAAATATCTTATTGTACTTAACAGTAAACTGTGTTCATTTTTGCGACTTGGACTCCGTCTTTCGCGTTTTAAGTTGCGTTATGGGTTGATAAATATAAAAAAACAAAATAAAAAGAAAAGTGACTTCCTTCAAAACAAAACTTGCAAAACAAAACAAAACAGACTTGCTTAAAAAAATAATTTTTAAATGGCTCATGGCAAATTTAAAATTAAATATATATCAAAAACGATTTATAAACAAAATCGACCGTAGTAAGAAGAATTAAGAGCCCTTAAAAACAAGTTGCCACTCGGCCCATATTCCCTATCTAAATAAGAGGGGTAAAAATTACCCCTCATAGGAGGTGTATCCTACTGCATGAAACACCAAAGTGGCCAAACAATTGACGGATTTAAACGTTTTTTCAAAAGCAGTCTGTAGGAGCTATAAAAATATTTGTTTAGAAAAGCTGCCTATTTTTTAATTATTACCTACTCACCTTACTTTTACAGCACACTTTATGACACAATTTTCAAGAACTCACGGCAAATAATAATTGTATTATTGCAAAAATAAAACAATCAAACTGCCTCTTTTCCTTTTATAATAGTAGCGTAAAAATCGTGTCACAGTTTGTCATGACTAGTTTTTCGCGACCCCATACGCATACATGTTCCGACAAATTACAATACAAGGTAAAAAATGCTTTTGTCAAAGTCAACAAAATCTCACCTTGAAACATTCGAAAACGCCTCTGTTTCGCTTAAAAAATACACAATTATTTTTTATTGAAACATTTTCTTAATTGTGTTTAGAATGTCTGATGGACGTAAAAAATTATCGGGTGCTCAGTATAAAAGAAAAAGGGTCGAAAAGCAAGTTCAAATTCAAAAACTGGCTGGAAGTCTGTTAAGTTACGTACAAGCCACGAAAAGGAACGATGACGACACAGAGATATTAGAAGCTGATTCAAATCTTAATTATGAATCCATTACCAATCAAGCTACCGATATTGCTCAAGTGTAGTCTACTCCAGGAACATCCAAAGAACCTACTCCAGGGACGTCCACTGAACCTACTCCAGGGAAATCCAAAGAAGAGACATTTGCTACGATAATAAATTCAGATCCGGGTTCCTGGCCAACTAGCTTATCAGAAGCCGTAATATATTTTTGGTAAAAGAAGGAGCACCTCAACCATTAAAGGAATACAGTTTTCCGTATAATGATACAGGTCGAAGATTTAGCGCAGTTCATTATTTGAGTAACAAAAAATGGTGAAAAAGTCATGCGTAACTGGTTGGTCTATTCAATTGCAAAAAACTGTGTTTATTGCTTTTGCTGCAAACGTTTTGGTTCTATTTTAAGTTCTCTTTCTACTGAAGGTTTTAAAGATTGGAAGCACCTCGCTGAGACTTTAAAACAACATGAAACCTCTAAAAACCATATCCAAAGTCAAAAATCTTGGATTGAATTTAGTCAAAGAATACAGTACTCTAAAACGATTGACAGTCACTCACAAAGACTGATTACCGCAGAGACAAATTACTGGTATGAGGTGCTTCTACGAATAGTTTCAACAAAATGCTTGCTCAAAATTGTTTAGCCTTCCGAGGTACAAGTGACAAACTTTACGATTTTGGTAATGGTAATTTTTTACAAATTATTCAATTACTTGCTCAGTTTGATCCAGTAATGGAAGAGCATATCCGCAGAGTGCTCAAAAAAGAGGAGGTTAAAGTCCACTATCTTGGAAAAGATATTTAAAATGAAAGAATTATTCTTGTGAAGTGAAAATATAACATCTCACATTATTAGCGAGATTAAAAAAGCTAAATGTTATTAAATTATTCTAGATTGTACTCCTGATGCCAGCAAGATCGAGCAAATGACAGTCTTAGTAAGGTATGTATCCATTGACAAATCCAACCCCAATGAGGTTTCCATTAAAATTAATGAAAGCTTTCTAAGCTTTCTTCCGGTTGAAAGATCGACGGGCTGTGAACTCTCAACTCTAATACTTAAAAGACTTGAAACATTGGGATTGAATTTGCAGGATATGAGGGGACAGGCTTACGATAATGGGGCCAACATGAGAGGTGATAAATCGAGAGTACAATCTAGAATAAAAGCGTTAAATCCACGAGCATTTTACTTCCCATGTAGTAGCCACCTGGCAGGCGAGATAGTATCGGTTTTGGCCTTAAAAAACTAAATAAAAAAGAAAGTCCAATCGAGATTTTAAAATTCATTTCAATGCTGGATTTTGCTCCAAATCTCGGTCCAGTTTTAAGAATCTTGATTACTCTTCCAATAAGTGGAGAAAGAAGTATCTCCAAATTAAAGTTAATTAAAAAAATTTTACGCTCTACAACTACCGAGGTTCGCCTAAATGGCTTGACAGCATTAGCCATTGAACATGAGCTAGCTGAAGAAATTGATGTCAAAAAAATTATCAAAAAATTCTCAGAATTAAAAGTGGGAAAAAAACACTTTTAAGTTTAACTGTATTTTTAATAAATAGATTTTTATTTTTAGTGGTTCTATAATTTGTTTTACTATCTTTTTAATATATGCATTTTATAATTATATACTAGTTATTTTAATTATATACCTATGTAATTTATTATTAATATATTATGTACTTTATATTAATTAAGCATTTCTTTAAATTTAAGTTTTTCTTTATCAGATCAATTTATTTATTTATTTATAAGAGTGTTAACAGGAAAATCCCAAAAAAAAACGCCCACACAGTAAATACCAATTTACAAAAAAAGTACCACTAACCAGCTTAAGAAAAAAGAAAAAAAAAATGCGCTACAAAACAATAAAGGTAATTAAAGTTGTAAATTAAATATTTTTAAATACATAATATGCTTAAAGTTAAAAATCAAGAAAAAGAAAATCAAACCAAAACATAATACAAATAAAAATCTATATAATATTTATGCATAACAACAAATGGATTTCGTAAACCTCAATAAGATTCAATAAACCCTAATAATAATAACAAAAACATTAGTACTACAAAGCTATAAACATAAGGCGATAACAAAATATTTACGAAATTCGTGCATAATAGCTAAGGAGAGTCGCAAATTTCATTTATGTATAATATTTAATTTTCTTTTGAATTGCTGAATTGAACAAACAAAAGGATCGATAAAATAATACTTTTGATTATACGATCTGACTATTCGATTTAAGGGTGAAGATAAACAAGAGTTAGTCCTGCAAAAGGCAAAATTGAACAACATAGCATTCCTGGTTGGTCTAGATGGAACATTGAAATTAATCTGGACAAGTAGATGCGGACAATCTAGTGCTGATAAGATAATTTTATACAAGAATATACAATCAGTAATGTACCTTTTAATCGACAATGGCAACAATCCAATTTCTTTGCATAAACTTTGGTGATCTATAATGGGCATATAAAATTTTCTTTGTAAAAATCTAATAAATCGTTTTTGAATAGCTTCCAAAGAATTGATGTATGTATGATATAAAGGATTCCAGACTACGCTAGCCCAACACAGAATACTGGAAACGTAAGCCATGTAAAGAGTTCTAATAGCATGTATATTATGGAATGGTTTAGAGGTTCGTATAATAAACCCTAATACTTTATATGATTTTTTGACAATATATATTCTATGTGTTTAGAAAAAGTCAGCTTGTCATCTAGGATTACGCCTAAATCTTTGATATTATCTACTTTTGATGACATGATGCGAGAAATGGTATTGGAAATCTATCCGTTGAAATTTTCTGGTAAAAGAAATTTCGTGACACTTATCCAAATTCAAAAAGAGCTTGTTTTGAACACAATAACTATATAAGCGGTCTAAGTCTTCTTGCAGTAACGGACAGTTGTTAATATTTTCAATCTTTCTAAAGATTTTTATATCATCAGCATATATTAGTATATTGGAATGTCGTATGCAACTAGTGATATACTTTATATAAATAATAAAGAAGAGCGGACCCAGATGAGAGCCTTGAGGTACACCAGAAGTAATGCTAACATAATCTGAAAAAAATCCATTAAACTTTACGGATAATAACCTGTTTGATAAGTAAGACTTAACCCATCGCAATAAGTCAGAGGGAAGACCAATAGCTTCTAGTTTGAGCATCAAAACATTATGGTCAATCTTATCAAAGGCTTTACTAAAATCAGTATATATGGAATCGATTTGTACTCTGATATCCATATTCTTCTCTAGATAATCCACATATGTTACAAGATTTGTTTCCACCGATCTTTTAGGTAAAAAGCCGTGCTGTGCATTACAAATACTATTTTTGACACAGGCCATAATGTTTTGATACACAATTTTTTCCAAAATTTTAGGAATTGTTGATAATATCGAAACAAGTCGATAGTTAGTAGCTAATTCACTATTCCCTGATTTAAGAATAGGTACAACGTGTGCCTTTTTCCATAAAGCTGGAAAAGTACCTTCTGAAAGAGACAGCTTGAAAATTATGGAAAGAGGTAAGGCTAAGTTTAAAGCACAATTGCGTAAAAGCAAACCAGGTATACCATCAGGACCGACTCCCTTATTAATGTTTATTTTTTGTAGGTAGCTCTCAACCAAATTTGGCGTAATCGTTATAGATGGTGTATTAAAATAGTTGGAAGTAGCAGAGCTATTTGGAGTATTGTCATTTACCTGTTCATCGATAAAGACAGAACTAAAGTATTGGGAAAATAGATTGCAAATAGCTTCACCCTCAGTAGCAGCAAAATCATTGTGAATAATTCTAGACGGAGAATTTACATTGTTTTTCTTAGTTTTGATATAGGACCATATACGTTTTGGATTATTTACAATGTCACACTCGACAGAACTAATGTGATTATGAAAATCTGATTTAATAAGATATTTGGATCGACCACGAAGTAAGCTGAAGGTTAAATAATCTATATTGTTGCCAAATCGTTTCCATCTTTTATGAAATTTGCGCTTCTCTCTTATTACACTAATAGTCGATGGGGTAAACCAACGCGGATAGCGAGTAGAACGAGATCGTCGTAAAGGTACAAAGGTTCCTATAGCATCATATACTACGTTATAAAAGGTGCTTATTGCATCATTACATGATAGGTTAGTTAATCTCTCTATCCAATTGATTCTTGAAAGAAAATTATTTATGCTAGTGTAAGCGGCTTTTCGATAATTGTACATTGTTTCAATTTTACTGGGAATTAAATTCATTCTTAAATCTGTAAAATAAATATCTAATGGGGGATGGTATCTATCCACATTTACGAGAGGTGAGTTGCATTTATCAACCAAGTGTATGCAATATTCATTAGACAAGATCAAATCTAACAGTCTGTTATCGCAATTTAAAATTGAATTGAATTGAATAAGATTGCAGTAAGAAAATGCATTAACACATTCCACTGAGTAAGCATCATGACTTATGATTTTTAAAGTGTTATCTTCGTTTTTGTGCCATGTTACGTGTGGCAAGTTGAAATCTCCTAAAGGTATAAAAATATTGTCACTTAAATTGTC